>APFE030588551.1:2226-59120 GCA_000404065.3 Pinus taeda
TTGCCCCCTCGAAGAGGCTGAATTTTAAGGCGTTGATCTATCTTTTCTATCTTTTCTTGAGCTGGTTTCATAACAGCTTTATAGAAGTTATTGGAGAATTTTTGAATTTAGCTACTGAACAAGAAGATGAAAAAGTGATAGAAGAGAAGTCAATTGTTTTGGAAGAAACTATTGTAGGACACAAAGTTTTGCAGCTAAAGGGGAACGCTATCCCTCATGGTCTAGTTCCCCTGGAAATGTTATTCAAGACAAATGATTTAGCCTAAAAGCCAACTGGACAAGGAGATGATGAACAGGTGGAAGATTGCAATATTGGCTCAGAGGATGAACCTTGGATGATCAAATTGTCAAAAGGGATCCCTCCACAATATTCACAAAGGTATTTAAATCTCTTTAAATTCTATAAAGATGTGTTTTCTTGGTCTTATGATGATTTTAAGGCATTTGATACTAACATTATTCAACGTAAGATTCCTTTAAAAAGTGGAATGAAATATTTTAAGAAAAAACTCATAAAGATCAATCCTCTTCTACTTCCATCCATTGAGAAGGAAGTGAGGAAGCTTCTTCGAGCCAAAATCTTAGTACCTTTGAGATATTTTGAGTGGATGGAAAACTAAGTTCCAGTTAGGAAAAAGAATGGAGAAATAAGGTTGTGTGTGGATTTCCCAAACCTCAACAGAGCCTCATTAAAAGACAACTACCCATTGCCTAAGATGGACTACATTTTACAAAATGTAGTTGGCTCAGCTCAGAGGTCCATGATGGATAGTTTTTCAGGGTATAACTAGGTATTATTACACCTCGATTATCAAAATAAAATGTCTTTCACCATGCCTTGGGGAACCTTCATGTATGCCCAAATCCCATTCAACCTTATAAACTCCAGAGAAAATTTCCAAAGGGACATGGATACAACATTTGTAGGAGAACAAGACAAATTTGTAGTGATCTACTTAGATGACATCACATTTTTCTCTAAAACATATGAGGAACATATCTCGTAATTAAAGCTCACCTTCGATAAATACATGAGATATGTACTATCTTGGAATCCAAAGAAATCTCAGTTTGTTCTGAGCGAAGGTAAATTGTTGGGGCACATAGTGGCACAGGAGGGGGTAAAAATTGATCCCAAGTGAGTGGAGCCTATTAATCACATTTCCTTACCTAGGAACAAGAAGGAGATTTAGGTGTTTCTGGGAAGGATCAACTTCTTGAGAAGGTTTTAACCCAACTATGCTGAAATAGTTAAGGGTATCACTAATATGTTAAAAAAGGAAAATGAAGTAAAGTGGAGCCCAAATTCTTGGGACTCCTTTGCTAGAATCAAAGAAGATTTTGTAGAAGCACTCGTGTTGGTTAGATCTAATTATTCATCAACTTTTTACATCTTTTCTTTTGCTTCCCCTCAAAATTTTTCCACTTTGATGTTACAAAAGAATGAGGGTTATGAGTAGCCTATATCCTTCTTCAGTCAAGTATTGAGAGAAGCTGAATTGAAGTATAACAACTTGGAGAAATAAGCTTATGCTTTGGTCAAAGCATTGAAGGCCTTCAAATTTTACGTATTACATTCCGAAATTGTAGCTTATGTTCCGACAACAGCTGCTAAACACATTTTGGTACAAGGAGATAGGGATGAAAAAAGAGGAAGGTGGATCACTAAAATCCAAGAATACGACTTGGAAATTAAGCCTATTAAAGGGCAGGGATTAGCAAAAATCATGTCAGAATCTAATTTCCAAGCCTTAGGGGATTAACTTATTGGCAGGAGAAGATGAAGAAGGAATAAAACAGTCAAATATCAAAACTTCCATCCAAAAAATCCATATTAAATATGAAACATTGGCTTGGTATAAAAATATCATCTATTATCTGTTATTTTTAAGGTGCTTGCTAAAAATGGACAAATCCAAGTACCAAACATTAAGACTATAGTCTCAAAATTTTTCATATCCAATGGTCACCTGTATTGGAAGGACCTTGTTGGGATTCTAATGTTGTCCCTGGTGGAGACTAAATTTCAAGAGGTAATCGAATATTTTCACGATGGTGTTTGTGGAGGGGCACTATAGTTGGAAGACTATAGATCATAAGATACTGAAGGCTAGTTTTTATTGGTGTACACTCTTTCGAGAAGTTCACTCTTAGTCTAGGCCTGTCAGAAGTGTCAAATATTTGTTGAAAAGCATAAATTACCTCCCCTCCCTTTGATCCCAATTTGTATTGAGGAGCCTTTCAGACAGTGGGGACAATATTTCATAGGAGAAATACATCCTCCTTCTAGTGGCCAACACAATTGGATACTTACAACCACTGATTATTTCAAAAAATGGATAGAGGCAATCCCAACCTGAATTGCAACCAACATCATGGTCATAATGTTTTTAGAGGATAATATCTTGTCTAGGTTTGGTTGCCTATGAAAATTGTAACTAACAATGATCAAGTCTTTAACTCTGTCCAAGTCATTAGCTTTTGTCAGAATTCTAATATTATGGTTGGTCATTCTACTACATACTATCCTCAGGGAAATGGGCTAGATGAGCCCTCCAACAGAATGGTGGTGAGGATCCTGAAGAAAACAATTACAAAAAATAAGAGAAATTGAGATTCTCAACTAAAATTCGCTCTATGGGTTAACCGGGTCACTACTAAGAGATCCATGTGGAAATCACATTTTGAATTAGCTTATGGAAAAGAGACAATATTTCCCTATATATATTGAAATTCCAGTGGCAAAAATATTGCAAGATGTGGAAGAAGAACCGAATGCCATAACCCAAAGAATAAATCAACTGGTGGAGCTTCACAAAAGTAGGGAGAAAGTTTGTCAAAAATTGATTAACTATTAGCAAAAATTGAAATCCTTGTTTGATAATAAGGTGAAAGATAGACCACTTCAACCCAGGGGTTTAGTTTTGAGGTGGGATGTTAGAAGAGAGGACAAGGGTAAGCATGGAAATTTTGACCCATTAAGGTTTGGCCCCTTCAAAATATCTGAAGCAAAAGGCAATAATACTTTCCTATTGGAAAACCTGGAAGGTGAATCACTAGAACTACTAGTAAATGGGTGGTTCCTCAAACTTTATTTCCAACTCTAAAGGTATATCTACCCATTCATTATAAGTACTAGTGTGTTATCTATAAATATTCTATGATGTTTCAATTTCTTGTTAGTTTTTCTTTTTGTCATTGCAAATTTTTTAGTTATAAGATTCCATGCCCAAGGAGAAAGATGCCAAGAAGTAGGTTCTTAGTGCATTGTTGCCAAGACATCGTCCCTAGTTGGAGCCAATGTTATCTCCAACTCTAATATGCTTCTCCAAATATTGCAATAGGACTGTGATTATCAAAGTTAAAGGGAATAATCTCTCTCAAGAGAAATCATAAGAACCAACCTATTTCAGTACATAATCCATGGTGCAACATGTATTGCAAATCAGGGGCTCAAACCTAACTGCGACCCAAATGATCAAGGGACCCGATGATATTTTGAGCACAAGGTAAAGAGAATGTTTCTTTCACGAAGATCACCATTCTTGATGACCCACCAACACTCCTAAACCAACTCTAAGGGTGTAACTTGCATGAAAATTAAAGGGAGGAACAACGCTGGCATTGAAAATTCAAACACCAGTCCGACAATCTTGATTTGTTTCGGGGGAAAGGAGAGAGTTCACTATGCTCACGTGACTACCTTCCATAGCACGGTGGGAGCCACCTGCCAGACGGGCTCCTCCCATTAGCTCCTCACGACCAACGACCATAGGGTCTAAAGGTAAAGGTAAAGGTAAAGGTAAAATCATGATTGTCCGCTCCCACTTATATTCTCCACTTACCTTTCTCCTGACCAATCCTATGCCACCACATACCTTTCATTTGATCCCTAATCTCACCATTTGGATGATTTTTATCTCTTTACTATATAGTAACTTGTCGCTAAAACCTACCTTTCCCGACAACTACTCTATAGTCCTAGCAAGAATATCCCTGCCTGGTCACCTGTGCAGGATCTCTCGCTCCGCGTACCTGAACCATATAAGGACCATTCTCAACGTCACTTTTAGATACTCTTACGGGCTCCAAGTAACTTGACACCCCAAACACCTATATTTTTATTTGATTCACTCAATAAAATGAAGAAAACTGTGGTCGCAACCCATAAAACCTATGAGGTCAAGTCTTCTGGTCTCGAGCCCTTAATGGATTCCGAGAGTTAAATTGCAGACCAAGATTGTCCTTATCAGTGTGCCAACCTTTACTTTGAACTATTTTCTAACCATGTGAGAGGAGAAGACACTTTCAGGGTTGTTGACTTTGGTTTGTATTTTACCTTCAGTCCATCATTTCCCTGAATTTATATCCTGGGTTGCTGCGACATACCAAGAAAACAAGAATTGCTTTATTTCTGCCTCAAGGACTAAAATTATGGAAGTAACCCCTGCCTTGATCCAAAGGGCTTTAATCTTTCCTATTTCTTTCACAATGCAGTTGTTCACCAACATTACCCTAGTTCATCACTTTGTTACTCTCCCTCCTGATGAACAACAATCCTTCCTGGACCAAATCTTTGCCCCTGAAGTTAAATCCCTTCCCCTAGAGGGTTTTTTCCCAATAAGCCTCTTCCAGGAGTTTGTTCAACCCATCCTGTCTATAATCACCTATTTGATGGGCGAAGATAGATCACACATGATAAATAATTCCATCATGGGGTGTCTGCATAAAATTAAACAACCTGGTTTCTTGCTCAACGTCCCACTCTACCTATCCGCGACCATATGTTTTCAACTTCATTACTTCCCTGCCACTTCTTACTTTCGCTACTATTCCATTATGTTCTACCTATTCCTATATACGCATGTTGAAGAATTGCAATGTTTGGACTTCCATGTGTTTTCTCCCAAGAAACAACGAAATTATGTCTTTGACTGGAATATCTCTGTAATAAGAAGACCTGGCTTGGGTGGGTATTCCTAATTCATCTCGACCTTCATGGCCATTGTATACAGGATCATTTGTGGGACCCCGCCACCCAGAATCTTCTCACACTAAAAAGAGCTCCTCCAACTCAACAAGGATGCCATGAAAGGAGACTAGTACCTCTATGAGGATTACACAGAGCCTCGGGCTTACGGTTGTGAAATTCATCCATATTTATTACAAGTATTCATGCCTATGAGGATTCTCACCCTTGAATTTATTTGACAAATATTTAGTGTAGGCTGGCTTCATATTGTATCAACAAATAAATGTTACATTTTTAGAATGGGACAACCCGTGGGTCCTTTCATGGTAAACAGAAGGTAGGATTTTAAAATAATTGAGGCCTTACTTGAGTCCATGGAGCTCGAAAAGGAATACACTTTGCATTATGATTCCCAAGGCATCATTGTCCGAAGGAGAGAAAATATTAAAGTATCAACTTACATGCATGACCTTAAACCCAAAATTGAATGGAATGCTAACTTTGATTCATGGCCTCTTAATACAAAAATGGAGACCAAATCCCCAGTAAACAAGGGCAAAGCAACAAAGAGGACCACCAACTCAACTGGGGATACCAAGGTGGAGGAAGCTCATATAAATAAAAAGGCTAGGAGTCAAGGTCCAGAAGAGGAAGAAGAATAATAAGTGGGGATACATATAAAGTAACTAGTGCTGGATCATCCAGGCTTTCAAATTGCTCTGGAAAATCCACCACCATTCGCAGCTTCATCCACTGCTGAAGTAGTCATCCTAGGCCCTAAGGACAATGTTGCTTCTATAGGATCTAGTTGGCCTATAGGAAAAATTATTGAGGAAAGAAACATAAGGGTCAAGGAGGGAATGAAGAAAGATATGGATTCCCAATCAACACCTTGTCACACTTGATTCCTGAATGCTATCGACCTAGAGAGGGATGAGATGTGAATTTCACTGCAACATTCACCAGTGCAGTCTTTGCCTGTAGGATCCTAGTTCAAAACCCTCAATGTCTCTATGAACTTAACGAAAGTCCCTTTTTCAAATAAGGTCAACTTACATAAGAAGGTAGGGGAGATGTTATATAACGATCCAGGTAAGAAATTCATGACCATCCATAAAGATGAGACATTTATAGAAAAAGTCTCCAATAGAGTAAAAATGGAGAAGGCCAACTCTAGAGCTTTATATCTCTAGAAGGAATCATATAAAGAGTTGATAATTAAATCGGGTGTAAACCCAGATTACAAAACTGCTATGGAAGCCATTCTCTAATCAACTCAGAAAGACAATCAAGAGTTAAGGCATAGGCTAAAGATGTCTGGCAGTGAACATGTCTAAACAAAGGAGCTGGCATAGGTTGAGATGGAGAAATAGAAACTAATTAAGGTTGACTGAAAAAAGATATGAAGTAGTCATTCTAGAACAAACGGTGACCAAACTGTAGAAGAAGATCGACACTCATGTAAGTGTGGTCGAAGTGCCTAAAGACCCCCAAAATCCCAATGAGTGCCTCACCCATTCCTTGACTGAGCTTTAGTTTTCTGAAAGTGAACTGAAGAAGACAAAAGGGGACTTAGATACTACAAATGCTAAGTTAGCTCAGAAGCAAAAACAACTACAGGTCACAGTTACCAATGATGAACATGCTAATAAGAATCTTTAGGCTGCAACAGCAGAGATAAATGAGCTAAAGACCAAATTGAAGGGAAATATGTCTCTCCTTGAAGCTAAGAAATTGGCATGGGATGAGATTATTGAGGAAATCAATCGAAGCTGGGAATATGTGACTTTAATACATGAGAAAAGGGTCACTAGCAGGGAGTATGAATCACCAATCGTGAAAACCAAAGAGATAAGTATAAAGAGCTCCCATATTTCGTAGAGTTTTATTCATTTCTTGAATGAAAGGCCAACCAAGGAGTTGAGACCTATGGACATAGTGGACATGGTCAATGCTGTGATGGATATCTCCAAAGTGGTTTTGAAAGAAGAAACCGGAGCCAGAGAATAATAAAGCATCATCAAGGTACAAAAGGTAGTGGCCTCTTTCAATGAAGATTTTGATAGAATCATGCACACTGAGCTACTAACTACTGAGGGCCTCATGGGGAGTTTCTACCTCAAGAACAGTACAATAAAAAAATGATAGAAGCTAAAAGTAGGGCAGGTTCATCCCACGAGATAATTGCCACTCTTAAGGGGAAAATGGTGGTGAATTTCTTAAAGAGAGAGTTTTAATTACTCAAGATGGTTATAAGTCCCTTTCATTGGAGGTTAGACTACTCTAATATAATTGATTTGAAGGCTAGCTACAAACGGTTCAATTCTGCTCCTCACCCTCCTCAAGTCTTGTGGCAATAGTGTGAATAGTTTTTTTAATCCGCCACTCATAAAAGTTATTGATCCATGGGCACAACACACTCCACAACATACCGAATCATCTCATCACTTTTGAAGATCCTCCAAATCATGCCAAATTTGGAATTTCAATTACTTTTATGTTATTTTCACTTAAATGTTTTACTTTGTTCTCTTACATGAGTACATTTTAGCTAAGCATAGTTGTGTGTTTGTACACGCTAGAGTTTTGAGATGTTTTGTCATAATGAACTAAATCAAGAAAGGAATATCTCACTAACAACCTAACTCTGTCTAAAAGGCATATATATTCAATTTTGAAGGACAAAAGAGGGGTTTAGAATTTTGGAAAGGAACTTCATACTGTTTTGTGAAGGCAATATTTTGGTTCTTTCAGCATGTATGTTTCACATAATATTAATGCAATATCTATGGTAATTCATTCATTTTGGGATTTCAGTATGTCTCTTCTCCTTAGTGTTTCCATAAATATTCATGTTCATATCAAATTTAATGTTAATAAGCTACTAGATGTGTTTCCTCTTAAATGCAGATTCATTTAAATCAAACTATTGAAGAATAATTCATGCATGAATTGTGGAAGTTAGATCTTTAAATGCGCTCCATTTATCTTAGCATCAACCAATATTTTTATGCTGTCATTTCTATCTAACTCCATATATATGTAGAATTATTGAGTTTTCAAACTCTATGTGATGGATTTCACTTCTTATTTCTGTTGCTATCGTATCTATATCAAAGAAAATTAAATGTAAGTCCTCGAATGATATTGGCCACCATTGATTGATAGTTTATATTATATTTCTACATCTCGTGTATAAGAATTCATAAGTTTTACCTTTATGAATTTTTCTTGAACCAACTAAAATCAAATTATAAGTGACATCAAATGGTGCTCTAAATTCTTTAGAGATAAATAAGAATGCACCAAATCTAGATGTCCTAGGCACTGGTCTCCTTGCAATCTAGAGACTATCTTTAGAATTGACAACAAGAAGGAGATAGGCCTAGGGATTGCACAATTTAAATGTTCAAGGAGTTACGATGGAAGCTTGAGGCTTGGGACTACACAATGCGTAGAAGGAGCTAACTAGGAGGTAGGGATGTATAATTCTAGAGCTCAAGAGGTCAAGATTGAGCACTAAAGCTACATAGTGCATAGTTCTAGAAGGAAATAACTATGCATTACATAGTTCCAAGAGGCAAGGTTTGATCTTGAGGGATGATACTTCACAATGCACATTTTAGGAGGGCTGGGTGAAGCCAAGTTTCTTAGGAAGGAAGTTTTCATAATTTGGCTACGTGTGTGATCAATGAGGTCAAAGTTAGAAAGGGAAACACTTAAACATGATCACATGCTTAGAACAATTGATGAAAAAATATTGATCACTTAAAACACATTAGCAACATAATCCCCTCAACTCGACGAAAATGCAACAACTTACCCCAAGTGCGACAATTAAGGTACACTTTATGACAACAGTGACAACACTTTTGCGACAATGCTTCAAAATTCTGGAATGAGTGTAATACATGTATACATGATAAATAGGACTCATTGGCACAAAATTTACCCCTTTAAATGAAATATAACTATGCTTCCCATGACAAATGATGGCATTTGCGATGGCAAGAGAAAAGTGTAAACGACACTTAAAATGTGAGTGACATTGAATTTAACACATGCCAAACGAAGATCACATGAAAGCAACACCTATTGAGGTGAAAAAATTCAAAAGAGAAAATCGTAAACATGAAATCCACACTTGCAAAAGAGAAGTTGCACAAAAGTGACAGTTGGAAAAACTCACTGAAATAGAAGTACAATCGTAACCAAAAGTGAAAGATTGTAAATTGAAAGTGTGTACTGAATGTGAAGATAGTTTGAACATTTCATAGACACTGTCTTGATGCATTGTTCCACGAATGTTCAAGTTTGCATAAAATAATGCACTCATGAACTCATTACAGACTAAACATGTGTATGCAAGTGACATCGACACTCAGAAACTGAGAAGAAAACTTAAACACTTAGCATAACATTCATTGGTAATGAAGTGAATAGATCGTTACATCCTCAGTAGGCTCCAAAATTCAAAAGTTGGAAAAATTTTAAAGGGTGTTGATCGCAACGTCAACACTTGGCAAGACACTGCTAGAACTCCATCTTCTTTGTTCAAGTTTTTTGCTTAAGTGCAAGGCCTCAGTCTCTCAGGAAGTATTGATTCATTGCATGGATTAACATGGCTTCCCCATTTGACTCACTTATGGATATAGTCCCCTCTATTAATTTTCTTGGATAAACACATTCACAAAGCTTGCTATAGCACAATTGTTTTGATTCAAGAGAAGGGTAATATAAATTGTAAGTTTAAGATAATCAAAGTCTTAGTTTTCATCTATGGTGTTGCTACACTACCAGCAGGCCTTGACAGTACCCCAACAAAGTCACTATAAGAAAAAAAGAATTTCTTCGCTACCAACAAGCCTAAAAAAATACCTTGGAGATGTTACTTTCTTAACCTATCTACGTAAGAAGCATTTCTCTTCTTTTTCCCTTTATTTATTTATTTATAGGACTGTGCTTTGGCACTTGTTTAATTGAATGGGATGGAATAGGGATCTTGACTTATTAAGAGTAGAAGAGATTATTCCTTTAGAGAAGGTTATATATACCTCTTATATTGGTTTCCTTGTTATTGATTTTCCCCTTTCCGTTCTTCTACTTGATTGGACTGAAAAGAAGAATGCTATTTAATTACAACATTGAATCAAGGAATGAAGATCCTGGAAAAGATACAGGATTTATGGTTCAATTAAAGGCTTTATGTTTGAATGGATTGTATTTTCCATTTAGACATCATTGACTTTAAATATATGTAAACCAAATATAGAGAAGAAGAAAACATATAAGTGAAGCATTATTCGTCATCACAATTTCCCTTTTCAAGTTTACCACATTGTCTTTTGATCCAAGAGAGAGCATATTCATGCATAGTCTTATTAAATAAAAGAAATAAAGATAAGACAAGGGATAAAATGATTGCAAAAGAAAAAAGTAGAGTGGAAGTAAACCTTAACTTGAAATGGAGCATGGAAAAAAATGGCAAACAAACCAAATGCAAGGACTAGTTTAGGGTAATGCAATGAAACTAGAAAGTTAAAATTCACCTAAACCTACTCTAACCTAATGGGCTATAAGGTCAAGGCTAGGTATAATGGAATTTCCAATGTAGCCATTGTAACTGCTACCGACTTGCAATCACAAAGATATAATAAATTAAAAGTAGTATAAAGCATTGTGTAAAATAAAAGACTACAACTTGACAAACTTGCACAATGAATCGAGGGTTTTTCTTATCAACAGAAATATGTGCCATACTTACTAGTTTTTAACCAGTTTCAAGCTTTACCTTATTGCTTGAAATGAAAACCATACAAACATTGAATGTTACTCGTGAAATTACTTTCATTCATATTTTCATTTATTGTAAACATCAGAAAAGATAAAAACTTATTATTTGCGATGGAGTTTGTGATGTAAGATTTATTTAACCATTCTATAATTGGATATTCATATTTAGAACAAGAAATTTGAAAACCCTGATGCTTATGAGAAAATGAATTTTCAACTAACACATTCGCATTGAAAAGAGAATATTCTAATGGGAATTTAATATGGTCTTGTTCAAAAGCCCTACCAAGATGGTGAGAACCTAACATAACCATCAGCTCATGTTGAAGTTCCTCAACTATCCAACAAGGATCTAAATCGTGAAATGATAAACCATGAGGATAATTGGATTCAACAACATCAATCAATGTAAAATGACTATGACCATATTGGTGGCTATAAGATCCTCAATTATCCATTGGGTCCCTTTGTATCTGATTAGAAATCATGCCAACAATATGAAATCTTAAGGTATTTAATACAAATACTGACATAGAAAATTCAAGAAATCAATTAAGATACCAGGCTGGTGAAATATTGGAAGCAAGGGTAAAGTTGAGTCAGGTATTCAAATGAACAAAAGGGTCTTTATTCAATGAATGAACCAATCATTTACCATCACTGAAGAAGAGAGATTGTGTGAAAAATATGATAAGATTCTTGAAATTTACAAAAGTAATAAGAAGGTGGCCAATCTCA
Organism: Pinus taeda; assembly: GCA_000404065.3. Lineage (NCBI taxonomy): Eukaryota > Viridiplantae > Streptophyta > Pinopsida > Pinales > Pinaceae > Pinus > Pinus taeda. Next base: position 13,730 of record APFE030588551.1, read on the forward strand.
AAAGTATTTACAAAGAGAAGTCCTTCAACCAAAAATGATGTTTATATTGATAATAGGATGAATATATTTGAAACTATGGGGATCCATGAAAGATGCGTTCTCTGAAATTGAGTGTGATGCAAGGGATTGACATGATGCATAAAGATAAATCAAACAAGAATCTTTCATCTGATAATAAATGTTGTCTTGAAGATCATGAAGATCAACTTAAAAATATTGATAGTATTTTAAGAATGAACTCGCAACTAATGGATAGATATTAAAGAAAGAACTATGCCTGGAACCTGGATCCAACTTAGTTTAGAGATCTCAAGAATATTTTGAGAACCTAACATAACCATTAGTGGGGGCTAAAGTGCCTTGAATTCTTGACAGATCTTTGAGCTCTTTAATGGTAGAACATCAAATCTGGGTGGCTTAGAAAAATCAATAGGTAACTATGCACCACCATCATTAGATGGATGAATGAAAACATGATTTATTCGATTGGTTCAATTAGAATCAAGATTAAACATATTAGATCTTGATGGATGGAAAATTGAGATGCATTAGTTAGAAAACACCCTTAACCATGTAGAATTGTAACATATTCCTCCTGATATATAAAAGATTTACAATTGAACGGATCATCAATAATTTTTCAAGGTTTTCATCCTTTGATCATAAGACCACACCATCTTGTACCTAATTGAAACCATAAATATACTGATAAAGATATAAAGGATTTACAGAGAGTGTTGGTGTAATAAACTTATCACACGTGTCTAGGTACAATAAGTAGTGTGCTAAAGGTGAGGAAAGATGAAAAGGCATAGGCAAAAAAACACTAGTTATAAAATCAAATTGAACTTGTAAAAATAAAGGGTCAACATACATGTTATGTCCCATGAGATTATCTTCATCATCATAATGATCGAACACAGACATACCAATGAAATATTTAGATTGATTTTTCTTTTCTTTATTAGGGTATACCAAAGATTAAAAATCCTGATAACCTGTTTCTTCAAATTTGATATATGAAGATGCATGTCTTGAAGAAATCTCAGAATCATTCTAAAATGAAAGAGACTCCAATCACACAAATTAATATTGCAAGCTATGAGAAACAAGTTATGAATTGGTGCTTCACAAATCTAAGCCTTCCAAAGAAGAAAATATATCATTAGATGTACTTGGATATCCATCGCCACATGTGTTAATGGAAATCGGGATGTTGTGGAGATGGTTTTCCAAATTATAACATTGAATGAAGTATTTGAAATCATTTGATAGGTTATCAAGATTGAAAGATTGGTGATCAACCATAAATGTCGGATTGCCATCCTAAAAGAGGAAGAAGGATGAAACATGTCTTCAACACTTTTCTCCTTGTTGGCTTGTTGGGGCCTGACCTAGGTTCAGAGGTGATTTAGCCAAACAAATCCTGGTACTAATAGCCCTTTTGGCAATAGTCCACGGAGCGTGGACTGAGGTCTCACCCAAAGTAGTATGGGAGAGTGCTAGAACGAGGTTTTCGCACCCTGGAGATGTCTGATGAGTTCAAGGGTCCCCAGTTCACCACTGCGCACACGTCGCTCTGTGCACTTACCCGTACATCACGGACTGAGATGCAAACTTTGCACAGTGCTACTCGGGGGCCGAACGTTGTTATTACCCAAGTCCTTACTAGTATTCCATCGTTAGTTGATTAACTTAGCTTACTTGCAAGTGTAAATTATACTTAGCAATATAACTCATTCATACAAGTGCATGTAGTAAATAAACAATATATTTGCAATCGATATCAAACATGTAATAACTCAAGAACGTATTACATAGAATTTGGATAAAATTTCTCTTTATTATTCTCTTCTTCAGTTACAGACTTGACTCTGCCCTATGCACTGAGCTGCAGGGGTCCACGCACTCGGCTGTAGACAACTAGGCCTCTGCACACTCAGTAGCAGAGCCTTCTCCTACTCTACGACCCAAAGAGACACTTAGACACTCACGACTCAATCCCTTAGACTTCTTCTCTATCTCATACATTATTCCCTACTTTTACACTTAGAACCTCTCTCTATTTATACAATCCCATGGTCTGCGGACCATGGGTAGGCCGACATTACATTACAAATTAGGGTGGACAACCATATGACTCTAACATACTTTCATGCCCACAATTCATGAGGCTTTACAACATTATTCGGTCACAACATGGCCTTTGAGCCCCAAAACATGCCTCGAGGGGATTCCATGCCCAATAGGCCCCCAACACAAATATTGTGACTCATCCTTGAGTCACTTTGCCGGCGCGGCGATCTTGGCATAGAGTTCCTCCAACTCTCCTTGAACTGTGCTGATGTTGGCAGCGCACTACGCCACTACTTATTGAATCTGTTGCATCCTCTTTTCTGAGACCTCCGTGTATGAATTGTTTCCCTACATTTGTATCGGTATCTGCTGCGTATGTTTATAGCCCCGCACCTTTGTCCAGCTCCTCAGAGCTCGAAGACTATGCTTTGGCCAGCTAATCAAATAGTCGGCCCACCTGTGTAGGGCTTTAAGAAGCTACCATTACTTTGTCTAGGAAGGGTTCTCCATTTAGTTTGACTAGCTGGACCACACCTCCGACTGTGACCTCCTTAACCATGTATGGTCCTAGCCAATGCAATCTGAATTTGCCTAGAAAATTTTCAAACTTACTGCCATACAACAGCACTAAGTCGTTTACCTTGAAGGTGTGCAACTTAATATGGTGATTGTGCCAGGACGTTTCACGCTACTTTTGTACCTACTAATGAAAAGCAGCCAAGAACCATTCCTCCTCAAGTTCTTCCAATTGCATGAGCCGTTCCTCTAGAGCTTCGCGGTTCATCATCTCTATGAGTGCTGCTATGTGTAGACTAGGTACGCGATATTCCATCGGCATGACAACTTCCACGCCATAAACTAACCGGAAAGGTGTTTGTCCCATCAATTTCTTGCACGTTGTCCTGTAACCCCATAGCACTACAGGTACGTGCAGGTCCTAATCACTTCGCCGCATGTTGCACACTTTGGTCAGCCCAGTCTCCAGTATTTTGTTAAATGCTTCTATAGTCCCATTGTCTTGAGGGTGATATGGTGTACTTTTCTGATAATACACTTGGAACTCTTCTATGAGTGCACTGATGGTTTTGTTCAGGAAATGTGTTCCGTGATCACTTATTAAGATTTTTGGACATCCAAATCAGGTCAACACGTTTTCAAACAAAACGTTCACAGCTGTAGCGGTCGTGCAGTCTGTGACTGGCTATGCTTCTGCCCATCGTGTTAGGTACTCTATCACGGTGATGATGTAGCATGCACCTGTCTTTCCTTAAGGTTTGATAGGTCCCACAAAGTCAATTTCCCATTTCTCAAATGGTTGCAGTGTCATTTGTGGATTCAATGACATCTCATCCCTTTGCGATGGTTTTCCGGTCCTTTGACATTTATCACACGCCTTACAATATGATTTTGAATCCTGGTGAAGAGTTGGCCACCATAACCCTGTGTGAAGAATCTTTTGTGTAGTCACGCGTCCTGCATAGTGTCCTCCTGCAGTGCCCCCTTGTGCTTCGGTGATGATATGATTTCGTTCAAATTCAAGTACATATCTTTGCAATATCTCATCATTCTGTATAGGTGCCCCACGATGATAGAAAAATCCTTCGTGCGCACCACCAATTCCTTCTTCTATTGGATAGAGTATTCTTTTGGTACAGTCCCTGTTGTCAGAAAGTGGATTATATCTTCAAAGTGCCTGTCCACGATGCATACCGCAAAGAGTTGTGCATCAGTTAATCCTTCCTCCAAACTAGTAGGTTCCTCGCCCATCTCAATACGCGACAAGTGATCCGGTCCTACGTTCAAGAATCCAAGTTTGACCATGACCTCAAAATCATATTCTTCAAATAATAAGAGCCACCTGAATATGCGCCCCCCCAACATAGGCTTATTGACCAAGTATTTCAGTGTGGAATGTTCTGTATACATGTTGAAATTGTTGGGTTGTGTTATATTATTTCCACGACTAACCTATGTAGTGTATCGGGCGGTTAGAGGGAGGGTGGAGCCCCCCCTTCGTTGCGCCGATTGCACAGTGGCGGCGGCAGCCCCCCCTGTCCGGGGGGTTTGAGGGAGGCGGGTAGCCCCCCTCTACGGGGATCGGGGCAACGCCCTGAGAAATTTTTTTTTTGGACCCTATATTAGGTTGGGTGAACCTACCTATGGTTTTCGGTCCATAGTTTTGGATGCGAAGGTTTTCGGTCCATGGTATTGGATGCTTCGGCCTGTATAAATATGTATTGTAACATTGAAAGGAATATAATGAAAAATCGAGCTGGTAGTCTCGGTTTTGAGATCTAGTGGGAAATCTTTGTGTATATGTGTTTTATGTGTTATGCTCTCGCATTTTTATTTTTCCTGTGATTTAGAATTCGTATGCAGGTAATTTCTGTACGGGGTTAAAATCTACACCTTGGTATGCAGACAATCACGATTCGGTTCTGCTCCCTCACTTCTGGTGGGAAAAAGGCCTTTTCATCACTCCACCAGCTCCTGGTTCTTCTCCCGCTCGAGCAGACCACTGCAAGTCTTTACATGTGTGTGGTTTTTCATTTGGAATTTGGTAGTTTATGCTCTGAGGTTGGGTCTCTCCTTTGACTCGAAGGACTTTACAGTCTCTTGACCAACATTTTTTGGTGGGGGTTTTGTTCATGTGCAGCCTTGGCATGGTGTCTCAGAAGTATTTCGCTCTTGTACCTGGGCTGGGTAAACTGGATCCCCTCTCGTCGTCCTAGTAATAGTATAGGGATAGTGGCGCATCCTTGCTCAAGTCTATGGGTTTATGGTTCTGGAATATATTTCTTCCTTTGCAGGTATTCAACAGCTTTCTCTGTGGGCTCCCCGTGTTGTGAGCCGCCACCACCCGTGCACAACAAAATGACATGCCAGTGAGGATCCACTTGTTGCGAGCGAGGGTAGCATGCTCAGGTAGGACACCTTGTACCAGGCCATCATTCTTCCTCCACTACCTCTTCCAGTCAGGAAACATAGGATGTCAAGGATCTTTCCCCAGCTAATTCGCCACGCCACCTAGTAGCTCCTGCCTCTATGGAATTGATCACTTAGCATCTGTGGCACATACAAATTAGCACTGACATTTTCTGGGACCACAGGTACTAAGGCCGCAATGAAATTTTTGCCTATCTCATTGACATTTAACACAGCCATAATACCATTTTGGAGCATTTGGACAACCGCCAGCATAGCCAACACCGCACAAACTACCATCTCCACAGCTTAGAGGCATAGGTGGAACATATTGAATTCCACATTCATGACCGTGCTAGCTCATTTGCACTCCCCCCCATAATTCCCCCCCATCCCCCTCCCTTATTTGTCACCATTAATTCTGGGTTGTTTTTGTGTCTCTCACAGTATTCGAAGGCCTAAGAGCCATATGAAAATAATGTATGTAAATTTTCTATCTTGTTATTCTCCAACCTCCATTCTCAAAAAGTCTGGTCGGAATGAGGGAGCATGGGTTGTTGAGAGAATTTTTGTACACTATGTTATTTGGAACATCTAATGAAAGCCATTTTGAACCACAAAAAAAAACATGAAAAGACAACACTTTGGGCTTCTTTAGAAAGGAACTTGAACACTTAAAAAAACTTAGAGAACAAGCATGGAACAACTTTAATGACTCAAAATGACAATTCACATGATCAATAGGAGGCTCCAAAATTTGAATGTAGGAAAAAATTGGAGGGTGTTGTAGTAGCTACAACAAGTTTCCAAGGTAAATATCTATGTAATATATAATTGTCATTATTTTACTTTTTGTTTATCTCTAATCTTTGTAGGCATTACATTACTATAAAATATTTAAAACTCACATTTGGTATCAAATTGATTATTGTATTTAGGACGCACCTGCATGGCTAAAGGTTCAATTATCTTGGATTTATGATCAATCTTATTGTATCGGGGCTCTATGGTTGTGATTCTTGTGTTGGAAAAGAATGGAAAGCAATTCAAAAATAGAGATTAAGAAACTTAATGGGAAAATTATGAGTTGTGGAATCTCAAGATGAGAGATCTTTGGTTAGAAAAATACCAATGGGTTGTTATGGATCCAATTAGTGCACCTTTAGGAATGACAATAAAATAGTTTAAAAAGTTAGTTCATAATCTAAAAGTAACAAGGTGGTTGTGTCTTGTAGATTCAATATTTTTTAATGTTTTAGGAGAATCTATATCGAAGGCACTATGGACTAAGTTAGGGGCTTTGAATCAGTCTAAATCCTTCGTAAAAAACTTTTTCACATGGAAGAATCTGTGTAACCCAAGGATGAATGATGGAAACTCACTGACAAAGTATCTAAATGCCTTTGATACTATGATAATTTAGTTATTTTCAATTGATATTAATATTTTCTATTGATATTTCTCGTGCTCTTTACCAAACTTGTGGGATAGTCCAATTATAACCATAGGCAGTAATGCAACTACCTTAAGTTTTGGTGATGTAGTGTGATTCCTATTGTCATAGGATATGAGGTATAAAAACAAGGAAATTCAAAGCAAAATTCACAGGGTAAATTTTAAGGATTTAATGTTTTTCCTACATATAGTATTGTAGGAGACTATTCTCATTTGAAAATATATACGTACAAAATGTAGGTGAATATTCAATAAAAAAACATATAACCTGCTTTTAAAATTGGTAAATTTTTGGCGAATATATTCCATTTAATTATATATATGTAAAAGATAGGAAATCATTTTTTTTCATAAAATGTCCAAAAAATAGCCCATTTGCGAAATTTCTCCCCTAAAATTTTCACTAAGAAAGAATGCATTGTTTATAAGAGGATGGAAATAAGAATAACTCCTGAAGTGGGATATATATAAATAGAAGCATATCTAAGTCACTAAGAAAAATTGTAAGGAGATGTTGGAAATGTGGAAAAGAAGGGAATTTCAAGAAGAATTATAGATCCTAAAGAATTGAAAGAGGGAAGGGATTTGATGATGGTCCCTTCAAAGAAGAGAATTCCTACTCAAATGAAGGAGGGGATATGCACTTGGATTCTTCAAGAACACATGTATATCACAATGTCTAATTGATTGACCTATGCATGAATCCCCACAATGAGTGGTTTTTCCAACATGAAAGGTATGATGGAGGATTTTTTCCTTGGAGATAACTCAACAGCTACGATCATATAATGAGGAAAATTCAAATTTATGCTCAAGGATGGGAGGGTTACAAGACTCCCTAATGTTATAAATATTCCAAGATTCACTAGAAACTTGATATCTATAAGCAGGATGAGTGATACATGTTTAATTTTTATGTTTGAAAATTAAACTTGGAGGATGGTTCAAGGAGAAATGGTATTACTAAGGAGAGTTTAGACAAGTACTCTATACAATTTATAGGGAAGCAATGTCATTGATGGCTGCAACAATACCATTGTTCTTGAGGGTGAACATGAAGAAGTTAAAACCCTTATTGTTTCTATAGAAATTGTGATGTTGTGGCATCAAAAACTAGGGAATTTTGGAGAGAAGGGCCTTCAAGAACTACATAGTAAAGGCATAGTTGAAAGTATGTCTAATTGCAAACTGTAGATATTGATTTTTGTGAACATTGTATTTATGGAAATAATTAGGTAACATTCTTAATAAGGGTTATAATGGATAAGGGAATTTTAGAGTTAGTACATAGTGATGTGTTTGGACCAGTTCCTATTTAATCAATAGGAAAATATATGTACTATGTCTCATTATAAAATATTTCTCAACAAATACATAGATCTATTTCCTCTCAAAGAAATTTGTTGTCTTTGGAAAATTTAAATAATTCAAGGCTCTCGGGAAGAACCAAACAGAGAACACTAATACATATGGCATAATTTTTTATGTCTTTTTTACAATAATTCAATGATTACACGTCTATTTTCCGACAAATCCAATTATGAGTGTTCATCAAAAAGGTTTTTTCATACCATCTGCCCTTGTATCATGTTGTCATACATTCAAACCACAAAGATACCACATGGAAGTTGTGGAGTGATTTAATCACACCAAAATTTTGATGAGCCTTTCCATCAAGCCTCCAATAAAAAAATTTATGTTAGAAAATTATATAGTACAAAGCAATGGCACACATAAAATATATTGCAGAAATATAAACACAAAAAATGCATAAAACAAGAGAGACACAGATATACGTGGTTCACCCAATTTGGGCTACGTCCACGGAGAAACAACCAGTCCTTCCTTTTATATTATCCATCAAAATGAAGAGATACAACCTATAGCAGATCCGTTGTAACTCCCTCTTTTCTCTCACACAATCTCCTCTCTCTTTCTCACTTAGAATACAGGTCTATATAGACGCAATACAATTCCCTCATATATAGCAAGGGGTTGCCTTCTAGCGCAAAAACCCTAAATTAAACATATTTTCTACCGTTAGATCTCCTCCTAATGAACAACCCAGATTGACTATGAAATTACAAAATTTTTCAAGGAAATTTTACATCTATTTTTAGCTTCAGGGGCACTGCCCCTGATCCCCCGCCAGGGGGGGCCTCCTAAAGATCATTGCCCCCCCCCCCCCTAGACCCCCATTGTAGTGCCTGTTGATACCACATTATGAACTGGGGTCCAATGCAGTGATACCTATGAATAAAGAAGATAATCATGCTCCACACCCAACAATCTCCCACTTGGAGACTGATTATATCAACTCCACCACTACTTCATTTGCTAGACAATGACTCCACTTTCGACCTGACTGTTTCTCATCTTCTTCATCATACTTGAAGACCAATTGAAACTAATAAGAATCTCAGTTTCTCCCTGGTTACAACTTTTGTTAACATATATGCAGGATTCTGGCTAGTGTGTATCTTTTCCAGCTACAATTGTCCATCTTCCAATGCTGACCGTATGAAATGGTACTTGAGTTGTATATGTTTAGTCTTGGAATGAAATGCAGAGTTATTTGCAATATGTATGGCACTCTGGGTGTCACTATATAACCTGCCCAACTCCTGCTTCTTACCCAATTCATCCAGAAACCTTTGTAACCAAATCATTTCTTTACTAGCCTCTATAGCAGCAACATACTATGCTTCCGTTGTTGAGAGTGCAACAACACTTTGCAGTTTTGAGACCCAACTAACTACTATTCCACCTACATTAAACACATGCCCTATGGTTCTCCTCCTGTTATCTCTATCACTTTAATGTTTGAACCACCAAAGGATAATGCTTGATTTGTGGTACTTCTCAAATACTTGAGAATCCACTTCACTGGCATCTAATGTTCTTTTCCTGGATTGTTCATGTACCTACTTACAACTCCCACTGCATGTGCAATATTAGGCCTTGTGCAGACCATTGCATACATTAAGCTTCCAATTTCTGATGCATATGGAACTTTAGACATATAATCAATTTCTTCCTGGGTCTTAGGACACATTTCCTTACTTAGTTTGAAATGGCTAGCCAAAGATATACTAACTGGTTTTGCATTCTGCATATTAAACCTTTTCAGCACCTTTTGTATGTACTCACTCTGAGACAATGTTAATTTGCAATTCTTCTTGTCTCTAGTTATTCTCATACCAAGGATTTGTTTTGCAGCCCCCAAATCCTTCATTGCAAATGAGTTCGCTAGTTTTCTTTTGAGCACATTTATTTCCTGCATGTTAGAACCTGTAACAAGCATGTCATCTACATACAATAACAATATAATATAACTTCCATCATTTTGCCTTTTGAAATAAACATAATGATTAGAGTGACATCTAGATAACCTTGTTCATACATAAACTTGTCAAATTTTAGATACCATTACCTTGGAGCCTATTTTAAGCCAGACAAGCTCTTCTTCAACCTGCACACTAGTTTCTCCTTCCCTTTTACCTCATATCCTTGTGGCTGCTACATATATATCTCTTCCTCCAAATCCCCATGGAGAAAGGCTATCTTTACATCTAACTGCTCAAGATGCAAATCTTCAGCTGCCACTAGACTTAAAATAGTTTTGATTGAAGTTGTTTTAACAACAGGAGAAAATATCTCATCAAAGTCTATACCCTTTTTCTATGTAAACCCCTTCACCACAAGTCTAACTTTATACCTTTTTCTACCTCCATCTTCTTCCTTCAACCTATAAACCCATTTATTCTGCAATGTTGTTTTACCTACAGGCAACCTAACTAAGTCCCAAGTCTAGTTATGTGCTAAGGAGTCCATCGCTTCTTTCATGGCTTGCTCCCACTTCTTCCTGGTTTCTACCTGCACTACTTCTTTCTTTCATTCTAGTTCACCAGAATGAGTTAACAATACATAATATAATGAAGGAGAGTATCATTCAGGGGGTTTAGTTATCCTGGTAGATCTTCTAACACCACTTTCAGGCATTTGAAGTGCTTGTTGTTGTTGTTCTGCTTGTTGATCATTATGATTTTCAAGCACCTTCATTTTTATGTGATCTCATCAAGCACTGTGCATTCCCTGTTTTCTTTTTCCTGTTTCTTTTCTTGTAGCTGATCCTTATAGAAAACTTTTTCATTGAATATGACATCTCTAGTCCTAATGATTTTGTGTTTTTCATAATCATAAAAGCAATAAGCAAAATCATTAACACCATATCCAATAAAGGTACATTTCTTTGATTTTGCCTCAAGCTTTGTTCTATTTTCTTTATTAATGTGGACAAAGGATTCACAACCAAAAGTCTTGAAAAATGATTAGTTTACCTTTTTACCTATCCATGCCTCCTCTAGACTACCACCATCCAAGGAACTTGAATGCCTTTTGTTTATTATATAAACAACAATATCTACAACATCTACCCAAAATTGTAAAGGTAATCCTGCATGCAATCTCATGCACCTTGCATGCTCCATGATTGTCTTGTTCATCCTTTTTGACACACCATTTTCTTGTGGTGTTCCTAGATCTGTCTTCTCTCTATGAATCCATTCTCTGAACAGTACCTATCAAACTCTTTTCTGCAATATTCACCTCCATTGTCTGATCTAAGACACTTCAACCTTTTTCCCGTCTCATTTTCAACCAATGCTTTCCATTTCTTGAAAGTATCAAATACATCAGATTTATTTCGAATACAATAAATCCAAGTATTTCTGGTTGCATCATCACTAAAAGTAACATAATAATGAGAGCCACTAAGAGATGATACCTGAGCAGGTCCCCATACATCTGTATGCACACGCTCTAATTTTTAGCTCTTCTTTTCTTTCCCAACTTTGAGGAATCTGACTCTCTTTTGTTTTCCATAAACATAATTCTCACACAATTTTAAATCAACATGCTTCAAACCTAGCAAAACATTTCTTGAGTGAAGAATCTGCATCCCCTTCTCAATCATGTGCCCAAGCCTATGATGCCACAATGTTGTACCTACTCCTGTAGAGGTTAAAGCATTAACAGAATTAGAAATACCATTGCATAAATACAATGTACCAACATTTTCTCCTTTTTCTATTACCAGGGCTCCTTTAGTGACCTTCCAAGTTTAATCTGTAAAAGTAGTTACACAACCTTCACCTCCCAACTGCTCTATTGAAATTAGATTTTTCTTTAGATATAGAACATGCCTTACCTCCTTCAATAGCCATTGATTTCAATTCTACTATTTTATGAAAACTGTACCCATTCCAATGATTTTATAGGGTTTATCATCACCCAATCGAACATGTCCAAAAACTCCTTGCACATAATCATGAAAATTTTTCCTATCAGGTGTGGCATGGAATGAGGCCCCTGAATCTACCACCCAAGCATCAATAATATTTTCTAATGAAAGAATCAAAGCATCTTTCAACACATCACGTGTCACATTCGCTTCATGATTGCTTTATTGTTGCGCGTCTCCTTCTTTTCCCTTTCAAGACTTGCAAGTCCTTTCTTCCTACATTTCCAACACACTATCCCTGATCTGGACTTAGATCTGCCTTTCCTTGACTTACTATGATATCCTAGGCTCTTTCCTCTTTCCATTTTTCTTCCTCTAGTCTTTGCAGTCAAAGCATTACCTGATGTCTCACCGGAGCTTTTCCGTCGCATTTCCTCGCTAAGGATTGCACCGACAACATCATCAAACTTTAAAGTACTAGATCCAAAGACAGAGTTAGTAATTGCCATAACTAAATCATTCCAACTTTCTGGAAATGAACACAGAAATAACAGATCCCTAACTTCATCATCAAAAGTTACCCCTACAGATCTTAACTGACTAGTAACTGTATTAAATTCATTTAAATGATCATCAACAGATCCACCTTCTGACATCTTCATATTAAATAAATGCTTCATAATAAATACCTTATTTGAGGCCGAGGGTTTTTCATATAGTTTGGGCAATGCCGACATTAAACCCTCTATTGTCATTTCCTTTGAAATATTAAAGGCTACTGACACTGCTAGGCACAACCATATTGTTCCAACTGCCTTTTTGTCGAGAATATTTGATTCTGTGTCTATCATACTCATCGGCTTCTTGGCCTTTCCACTCAATGGTTGGTACAGATCTTTCTGGTACAAATAATATTCCAACTGCATCTTTCATAGCTGGTAGTTTTGGTCATTAAATTTTTTGACCCTAAAGCTACCATCTTCTGCCATTGCTCCCACTTGAACCAGGAACCCTTCTCTCCTATGAGTTTATCAACCAAATAGACCTTCAGCTTTGATATCAGTTGTTAGAAAATTATATATTATCGAGCAATGGAACACATAAAATAGCTTACAGAAATATAAACACAGAAAAAAGCATAAAACAAGAGAGACACAGATATATGTGGTTCACCCAATTTGGGCTACATCCATGGAGAAACATCCAATCCTTCCTTTTATATTATCCAGCAAAATGAAGAGATACAACCTACAGCAGATCTATTGTAATTCCCTCTTTGCTCTCACAAAATCTCCTCTCTCTTTCTCACTCAGAAGACAGATCTAATTAGACGCAATACAATTCCCTCATATATAGTGAGGGGTTGCCTTCTAGGGAAAAAAACCCTAAATTAAACATAACTTCTACTGTCAGATCTCCTCCTAATGAATGACCCAAATTGACTATGAAATTACAACATTTTATAAGGCAATTTTACATCTATTTTTAGCTTCGGGGGCGCTGCCCTCGATTCCCTACCAGGGGGGATCCTAAAGATCGTTATTGCCCCCCCTTGCAAAACAAATTTATGGGTGGTGTTACTACCACATTACTAACTGGGTCGAATGTGGTGATACCTTTGAATAAAGAAGATAATTAGGCTCCACACCCAACATTTTAGCTATCATGCATTCAATGAAAAATAACTACCACATGGAAGTTGTGGAGAATTTTAATCCACCAAAATTTTGAAAAATCTAGTCATCAAAATAATGACAACGTTGTGCACACCCTATGTTTGAATAGAGACAAAGGATTAGGAATTTGTGAGGAAGACCAGGTGAGAAAGTTCCATTAGATATTCTGTGATATCATCAGAGTTATAATGAGAGAAAAAAATAAAAAAGTAAATCGATGTTGTACACTAAAATCCTTGCTTAAGATGCATTAGATATAAGCCCCCTAACTAGGTTTTAGTAACATATATTTGTGGTAGATGTCTTGTTGTATTTCATTTTAAGTGTTAGATTCCACCACTAAAAATTATCTCTCATAGCATATGGAGCTACCCTCATTCAATCAATGTGTTAATCCCATATCCAAGGTTGATAAAATTTTAGATTGCCAAATTGGACTAAAAAAATCCAACAATAATAAAGATTCAACTTCTATGACTTCAAATAAAAATTAATCAAGCACTATTTAGTAGTGAAGTAGAAGTCAATGTCTTACCTTCATCATTCATGGATTAGTCTAGAATATTTTGAGAAGGATTTCAAGTTATACCCATGTCTCATGATAAGATTAAACAAATTTTATTAGAAAATGGCTTCTATAGATATTTTAGAATAGGATTAGGTTCCAATTCAATCATAGTGGACAATTATGAACAAAATCATTGCTATAAGGATGTATAGATAACACTTTTCAAAAGTTGATTTGCTAAAGAATCACAAGTAAGTTGCTCATTTATGGAGGTAGGGCATGTATTTCCTTAGATACAATATGGATTCGCTAAAGAAGGGCATGCATTTCCTCAGGTAGGGCATGCATTTCTTGAGATGGGGAGTGCATTTCTAGAGGCACGGTGTCCATTTCCTTATCCAAAACAAATCAAAAAATGATGTACTTAATCCAGATGAAGATATTTATACTAAATGATAGCATTTACAATAGATTGGTCCTACATAAAAAATGGCAAGTACAATATTATTGGTCAAAGTTCACATTGGATTGAATATGTAAAAATTGTAGCCAAATAACACCCTTCAATTAGAGGTCACAAAGACCATACATGATATTTTCCCATAGAAAATGTTATATTTGCATAGCTAAAAGTTGTTTTCTCATTCTACAAATATCCACCATGTTGAATAACAGTGGAAGATGTGTCATGGGAAGATAAATTTTTCATGCAAAAACATCCATAAATAGTCAAGTGTTGAGGGAAACACTTCTTTGACAGGGAGGAGCATGTTAAGCCCTATATAAGCCCCATGTTAACCCAAAAAACCATTATTATGCCCTAGATATTGAGGGACTACATTTCTATTGTTATATTATTATCTAGGCTAGAACCCCTTTGGTCCAATTTTATTACACTTGTACCCTTTGTCTCCTATATATATACTGAGGAGACCTAGTCTTAGGAGAATCAAATATTGTCTTGTTTATTGTATTTGTTGTGAAAGGAGGTTTTCCCCTATAAGTGGAATAAAATTGTTAGTTTATTATCATTTTTAAGATGCAAGGATCATTACACAAACTTTTATTAAATAACTACAATTTTAAAGATAAAAATATAAAATAAAACATTGCTATTTTATTATTATTAAATTCAAAAGATAAAATTATATTAACTAGAAAATAAAATAATGAGGTAGGGTGTTGCACCATATCGTCCTCTCAATCATGTTAAGACACTAAGAAGTGGGGGTCAAAGGGCACAACCAATGCAAGCTATTTCCATCCCTACTTGCTCGCAACTTAGCTCTATTGAAGCTTTAATGAAAATGATAAATATGAGGGTTATGGAAAATAAATAATAAATAAATAAATATATATCTAATATATATTATATATAATATATATATAATATATATATATATATATATAATTTTAATTTTTTATCAATATTATGTTATATTTGTTTTATCACATCATCTCCTCCATCGTGTTAAGGAACTAAGGAATCTGGGTCAAGCAATGAGTTAATGGAGAGTATATCCTCCCTACTTTGCCACAACTTCTATTGAAACTTTAATGAATATGATAAATATAAAGTTTATATTATAAAAAAATATATGAAGGTGTACTTTAATCTTTTATCAATATTAGTTTATGTTTGTTTATGCCATCTTATTTATTTTTCTCTATTTGGCTATAAAATAAGCATTAGAATGTTGCATACAAAAAATAGGAAAATGCATATCCATTGAAAAGGATTCCCTATAAATGTAATTTTATTTGGCAAAGAATTGATGACATTAAATCTCTTCTACATGAAATTCAAGAAGTGGGTTTGAAGACAAGAGATTTATTGCAACACTTGTCACAAAAAGGTCAAAGGAGCCTCAACCACCATTGAAATGATTGCTTGGGAATGATCACTCAAGACGAAATGAGGACATAGAATATCTAATGGAAGAGTGGAATTATGTTCAAAAGAAACTTAGGATACTAAAAATGAATATTTCCCTATTGAAAAGGATGCATTTTGCATTTTAAATATTTTTAGTTAATTTAAAATGTCCCTCAAGCAATATTCAATTTGATTTTTTTTAAGAGAAACAATTATTTAATTAATCAAAAATATCTAAAATTTTACCCATACATAAAAAAGTTACAATTCTATATCAATTATATAAGTTAAATAAAAATAAAGGCTCCCCCTACTTTTATGGTGCACTAGTACTACCATTGTATGGGGATTTTTCTACTTTTTAGTTGAATTTTGGGTGCTTTTCTTGATCAACCTTCTTTTCTAGCCTTAGTACAATCAAGTGTTATATTTCATCTTTCAAAGAATGATTTACAAATGAATGCAACATTCTTATACTCAACTAATTAGGATAATATCTAGCCTTTGGCCACCAACATAATCTCCATTGGGAAGCCTTTGTTGAAGTCCATATTCACACAAATCCATGGATATGTAGCGATTTTCCTCTTTGTTACTTATACATATTATATCCCATAGAATTAGAGACATAGGTTGGCGGGTTTCAATCATATTAAGGCTAAACAAAGGTTGGTTGACTATGGTTCAATGCATACATTTCCCTGCCCTAATACCATGGCCCAAAATTAAGGATGTGGTATCTTTATTTTGATAGATTGAATTCAACTATAAAATTCCATTTTGAATATGCGTACATGAAATATTTTATTTTTTTATTTATAAATTCCATGATGTAGATATATGTGTGTGTGGATTTTAGATTTTTGGCTGCATCCTAATGAATATGTAGATTAAGTTGTCATCTTGAAATAGCCAGCTTAGCTGACCACACTATAGGATCACTAGGATGGAAGGAAAGGGTGCTTTAGATACTATCATCACCTTCTAATATTGAATTGATTGAGGGGAATTATAATGGGGGTCTACTGAGAAAGGTGTCCTTGAATTTGAACCTTGATTCTTATTGTAATTACATATGAGGCTGGAGGGAAACCAACCCAGTTAGCGGCATTGACCCTTTTTTAGGGATAGACCTACTAGTTGAAGATGGGAATATTGTTTTTCCCTTTCCATCTAACCATGGGGCACATTTCCAAGTTTAGGTGGAGTTTTCAAAGAAATACAGGTCAAGGCTCCTTATGTTATGGAAGCTATGTTTGAGGTCGAGTCAAACTAAGATGTAGTGGGGATATAGAAGGAGAAAGGGGTTGGATGTCATGTATGAGTCAAGTTAAAAGGAGGAAGAGTGAAGGGGGTCATAAGGAGGCAGCTAACCACTCATATATCTCCAAGACCTTCCATTTACAAATGTTTCACTTTAACATATTAATAAAGATGTATATTTATAATGTTTTGTACAATGGGAATTTACATAATAGTAAATATTTGTATTACTTTTTTCAAAGAAATGGTTATGAATATTTTATTGAAAAATAGAGATGGGATTAGGCCTAGAACTATTACATTTCTTTTGAATAACCAATGAATCTTGTTGGATTGAGTAAGGTTTATCAAACCAGTCTCTCAAAAGATTACCCCATGATACAAAAATTTCAATCTTGTTCTAGCTTAAAATTTTCCAGAACACTCCCAAGATCAAAATGGATTTACATTCTATTTTCATTTTTTCCAAAGGGGTTTAACATGCATTAACTGGACTATATCATCAAATTGATATTGGCTTCCCAATTTCTTGTTTAATTCCACTTATTCTTATCTGATTTTCTTCTATAATATGTCCCTTATCCTTTTTTGTGCCACTGTTCATGATTTACCACAGTCTTTATGACATACGTGATTTGGGGTGGGCTTCCAAGTTTTTATTTAATTCAGCCTCTGCCTCTCTTTCTTATTTTTTGGACTGTCTTCCTTGGCCCTTCTTGTAGCTTTTTATT
Organism: Pinus taeda; assembly: GCA_000404065.3. Classification (NCBI taxonomy): domain Eukaryota; kingdom Viridiplantae; phylum Streptophyta; class Pinopsida; order Pinales; family Pinaceae; genus Pinus; species Pinus taeda. Next base: position 31,482 of record APFE030588551.1, read on the forward strand.
TCATGGTTGGATGAATCATCTCCCCAGCTCATATTCTTTTTGGTTTTCCTTATTAAAACTCTAGGCCATGAATCTGATCCTTTTACTACTATTGGAGTACCTGAAGAATCTTGCCTTAGTGGACACTAAGGGTTATTTCTAGCTTTGGACAAGGTTCCATTGATATTTACTGGTACGATTTGTGTTTCTTCCTGGATTGGCTCCATTGGTTGCAAATTTGTGTTGTGCTTAGACAGTGGAAACTCCTCTGCATCCTTGAATTCTCCTTCTTCTAGATCTGGAATTTATGCTTCATTGCCAACAACCCCCTTTGATGGAATAGAGATGGGCTCTTCCTGATCAACTTCAAGTTGATTATGTAGAGTGTTAAAAGGATTTTTTGAAGATGAATACCCATTTTGATTGTTTTTATTCTTAGCTGTATTTTAATTTCCCTTGTTCCCTCCTTCTGAATATGCCATTTCTCCTCTTGTTCAGTTAGTGGATCCACACCTTTGCTTGCTTGGGATTTCTTGTAATCTCTAGAAAAATGACCATATTCATGGAAGAACCAACACTTGAATGGGATCTACTTTTAGTCTAGGTTTAAAAAATGGGTCCAACCCCCCAAGGTTAGGTTTATTTCTAGAGAAAAACCCTTCTCCAGATCGAACTCTACACATATTTTGGCACATGCAAGCTGAGATCCTTTAGATTATGCCCTATCCAAGTAGTTCCCCACTTCTTTGCCAATTTTGCGCAGACAATCACCACTCCAACAAGAGAGCGGGAGTCGAGGAAGCTTCACCCAAACTGGAACTACATTTGAAACATCTTCATCTAGGTTGAAATCCAAAGACAACTTGTTCAAATACATACTATGAGATCCAAAAGAAAAATTATATTATTAATGAGGAGTTATATTTGTAATATTTTGGAAAATGGAATTTTACATTAATAACAAATATTTATATATTGTTGTTTCATTTTGGTTTTCATTTTTATGTAATTCATTAGTTCAAAGAAAATAATGTTAAACTATCGTTTTTTTAATAAATGAAACTAATAACAATGTATAAAATAATTTATTTACTTTTTTCATTTCCAAATTCACTTATTAAAATGTTTTATTCCATATAGTATTCTTTTTTAAATTCTAAAATGTACATTAATTATAATTTTTCTCGAAGGGATGGCACGAGGGGGAGGGATTTTAATTAATCCCGATGGAATAACTGAAGTAAAATAGTCGTGGGGCCTTGGAAAAAAAAACTAAAAACCAAGTCGAAATGTATGGGCTACTGCAAGGTTTATTCATTGCCAAATATAGAGGTGTGGAAGACATTATCATCTTAGAAGACTAGCTTACGATTCACTATCTAATCAGTGAAAATAGTCTGAAAGACAACTCTCTTTATATGGTGCTTCAAAGAATTAGAAGTATCATGGCATTATTTCACTCAAGACAATTCTATCACATACTCATAATAAAAAATTTGGAAGCGGATATGAGAGTGAATCAGGTGTGCTCTCTAGATGAAAATGAGCTTGAGATCAATGAGCATAAGAGAAGTTGTTTGATCCCCTAGTTGAACATATGTATCTTAGATTTTGGATCTTCTCTAGGTCCCTTTATATTGGATTATGGTTTTACTTTGACACATTGAAATTATTTTTCCCCTCCATATTATTCCATCTCCCCTCTCACATCCCACCCATTGTAATCATTGCAATTAGTTCAATCAAGCTTCAGTTAGGTGTTATGATGGTAGGATTTCTTATCAAAGCATGTTGGTATTTGTAATTTGTTTCCATGCAAAGGCATTATCTTCAGCCTCGCATGCTCAAAATAACAACATTCACCTACCCAAGAATTGGAATTACACTTCAATCAGTATAATGATGAATCTTCTTGGACGATTTACATGGAAAATTATTGTTCTGAAGATGGTAGCTATGTGGAATGATAGAAGATGTGGTGTTAAATTGGGAAGATGTTCCACATCTGCTTCATTTAATTTTGTGTTCATCCCTCTGAGTATGTCCTCTTCTCAACTATTTGTGAATTTGTTTTTTTTTTCAGCTCCAGGATCCAATTGTGGTGTTAAGGCAGACAACCTTTTGGCAGCTCTGTGAAGAGAACTTCTTCAGACTTCAATTTCTCAATTGGGAAGTGTCAAGGTGGGTAAGGAATTCCTTCTCTTGGGAATTCTAATGTTTTGGGCTAGTTGTTCAAAGGCTGACCTAGCAGAACCCAACCATTCTTTATCTATCGATCTCGGCCTAACTCGTACCTCAATTCAAAAGGTACTTTTGAGTTCCCTATTTTCAACTTTGTTCTCTACACAGAATGGTGTTTGGATGAAATTTCAAAGAAATAGGCTCTTATATTGGCTCTTTCGTTTTTAATGGGAATTTGTTAAGTTGGTTTGTGAATTTTCTAATTAACCAAACACCTTTGTCATCTTCCTCTCCTATAATTTATTGCATGTCTTTAGCTCTGGGGTGGTGGCACTTTCTTTTGCCCTCTTCTCTTAAGCTCTACTTGGTTTACCCTGTTGGTCTGTTCGATTTTCATGGAAATTGCGTTAACACTTGGGCCCAAGTCTATTATTCAAGGGTTGAATTGGAACATCCACCTCCCTGTGTTAAAATCCTAGAAGGAAGCAGACATTAGAGAAATTTTGAGGTCTAAAATGGACCTCCTAAGGAATATTATAAAATAATAGTGGAAATAATAAAATAGGATTAGATGTCCACGAGGTCTTGGATAGATCGTGATCAGGTGATTTTTGAAAGCACTCCTTAATGTGAAGTCACTGGTTCAATTCCCTACCCCGATCGGGGTGATATATTGGACATGATGAAGATGTAGTCCTGCCAAGCTTACAAAAAAAAAAAAAAAACATTACATCATCAAATTTTAGAGGGAAAAAAGAAAAAAACTATTTTTTCAACTTATCTCTCTATGGCTTTACTCAAATTTTGAGCGAGAGCACTCATTGGATGCAAAATTTAATTCCTCATCCAAGGAGTGCCCATGTTGCATACTTTTGGTAGACCCTACTACATGAAAAATTCGAAATACATGAAAAAACATGATTGCAATCATGTTTTTCATGTATTTATCATTTTTAGTGTAGAATATTCCATCCAAAGTTTTCAACATGAGTATTGCTTGGATGAGAAATTAATTTCCGCATCCAATGAGCGCTTCCACCTGAAATTTGAGTAAAATCATAGGGAAATAAGTTGAAAATACGAGTTGAAAAAGTTGTTTTTATTTTTCATTTGCTTTAATTTTTTTAATTTTTTACTCCAAAAATGGTGGCTCATCTCCCATGGTTGACCTCATCACCTTTAATCCTATTGGTTCTTATAAAGTTTATTTTAGTTGTACATTTTTGTTTTGAGGCCCATTTTTTACCTCAAAATTTCTCTAATGAGGAACTTTGGGGCACATCCTATTGTCATCAATCTTTGTTGAATTCTCGTTCAATGTGGAAAAATGAATACTAATTCAGACTCATATTCGTGTTTAACTGACAGTCCCTACTCCCATTATTTTTCTACCCACAAAGCACTTCACAGGGCAGAGTATGATCTCCAAGTGAAATTCTGCCAAATGTACCATGCTCAGGTTGATCTCACAAGCAAGCTAATGACAATCCAGTTTCAGTTCTCATCTTTGACTGATGAAGTTTATTCACTTAGAAACATTGTCATGGACCTAAAACTAAGCAAAGAAACTCTCAATAGTCTCGACAAGAAACTGGACGATATAGGAAAGTGAAACATGGATCTCAATAGGCCAGCTACAGTCAATGATTAACTCCTACTACAATCATGACATGAGTATTTTTGTCCTTTTGTAATCATGAAATTATGATATAAGCAAGTCCTCTGATAGTTTTTTGGGTCCTTTTATGTAATGGGCCAATGTATTCTCTGAATTTTGGTTAGATTTGAATATTGAAGATGTAACTCCATGTATTTTGTTGCGACCAGGCACAAATTTAATACAATATTACTCATTTTTGTATATAAAAAAAAATCTTAATTTTTTTAATTAACTATTTAAAACTAGTATACCAAATTGAGGTGAATGATGATTTCGTTGTGATCATCCCACTTCTCCTAAATGACACGACCCAACATGATCCTCATTTTCCAAGTACGAGGTGATGGAATGCAAGTATTGATGCATGTGATCCCTAGTAAGTTTAGGGTCTAGAATCCAGTATGAAATGATAGCCTAAAATTATGAATTGGAGTGAGCATTCCTATAGTGAACTGCCCATGCCTCAAGTATACAAATTTCATATTGAACTTCCAAGGGGGGGCTGGATGAGTGAATGGCATATGTTGTAGAGTGAGCCTGAGACTAGGCTTGAGACCTTCCGGCAAGGCCACAACGACCAGACTCCAGATAAATATAAAACACCACAAACTAAACTAAGAACATGAAGTTGGAGAAAAGGCTCTAGGTTTAATACTTTGGGGTATCATTATTCTTCATCTCTTGTGAATGCATGGGGTTGGTTGGCCATAACACCCCCCCAATTTAATGCACAAGGTAGCGACAGTGAACCTCCCCCCTCCCTCCTTGTAATGGCATTCAACACCCCCAATGGGGAAACATTTTGTTATATTTTAAGATAAAATAATTTTATTATATAAAATTTGGGCTTGTTATTTCCATAAAAATAGGAAATTTTTTTTATTTTATTTTGGAAAAAGCATGAAAAATTAGTCCATCTAGAAGATGTATCCTCTACAAGTTTCACTTACTCCCTCATACTAAATTATATCCACATTACCTAAATGCTCTTCCTTCATCTTCCCAGTTTATTCTTCCTCTTTCAATTCCTCACATAATGCCTCTAACCCTCAAATATTATGGAGTATATTGTCATATTTTTTTATCTATATGGCCCATTCAACCTTCCATATGGTTCAATTTATGGAGGACTTCATTTTGAACAACTCCTACCTCCACTATCATGGCTATGAAAGTCTTCATATGGTAATAAATTTCCATCAATTTCAATAAGTTGGTTTTCCTACCTCTCAAAATTCCATTGTAGGGAATCTATTCAAATATTTCTTCATCAAATTGAATGCTAGAGGTAGTCCATCTCAATTTTCACTATGGACTCAATTTCCTCTAATGCTCCCTTAAAATCATTACAAAATCTACTATGGCATTTTCTTGTTGGTTTCCTTGCCACTAACATTATCTAGATTCCCTAGGTCTTTCTTTAGAATTGCTATGGTTTTAGTCCCCTTACTATGTTTTCCTTTTGCTTTTCATCCTTGTATTCTCAAAAAACCACCCATATGGCCTCAAAATAAAGCTCTTGAAATTAATTGTTTAAGAGAATAAGTCACATCCCTAAGGCATATTCTTATTTCAAAAATATCCAATTCAATGGAACAAGGATACCTTCTACCATAGATAGCAACTAAATGGTTCATCTTAAGATATCAACCTTTATATTGTTCCCATGGTGAACATTATCATAAATTCCAAGACTAGAGTCAAATATCCTCTTAACTAATGCCATACTTATCGCAACCATTTCCATTACCATGCCTTCTTCCACCATGATTCTACAAATACCAAATTTTCCTCAAATAAGAAGGTCAAGCTCAAACTCGGAAAATGGAGGAAAATCCATAATGGATTTCATCTTTCCATGCATTCTTATATGTATCTTTATTCTCTTAACACTATACAAATGTCACCTCATGCTCCATACACTTTTCAACCTCATGATTTTTCTTCCTTATCACTCCATCTAAGGGATTGATATCCTATTTTTTAATGAAAATTCAATCCTCTTTGAATTTTTTAATGTATAGTTGAAACCAATTTCATCACTGTTATAGCTCCATTTACCACCCTTGGTACTTGTGATGCATGGTTTATGGCCTAGGGCAACCCCTCCTTCTAGACTTGGTCCAAATATTTTAAAAACGATGTTTTATTCCCTGTACGCTACTTTTCCCTAAGATAAAAGCTTGTACACATGGGTTAGTCAATACCCAACCGGTGTATATGTGTTAAAGCACTTAAAAGAATTAAATTTCCTTAACTATGGGCAGAGTTCATGGGTTTTACCTATTGTTTACCTCCTAGTGCCCATGGCCCAACTGTTTCCCAACTAAAAAACTAATTGGGATAAGTATAAATAGACTTCTATGGGAAGGCCTTAAGGAGGAGAAGAGATAGAATTACTATACTGAGATTATCCCTGACTAAGTCTGAAGTATCCTTGTGCTTCAAGCACTTCCCCAAGTTTCAGGAAACCCTTGTTTCCTTGAGTGTTGATATTCTCCCACTTGCTTTAGATATCATGGTATTGGTTATGGAAGGAGGTTGTTGAAGACTGGGACTGGACGGATCTGGAGGACGGTTCTGCTTGGAGCTGAAAGAAGAAGATTCAGGTGAATTCTCTTTGTGTTGGTTATAGCTTTCTACAATAAAAAGAAACATTGTCTTACTCCTAATATTAAATTTGTTTATGCATCAGATACTATTGTAATTCATTTATGAATGTTATTTTGGTGTATAACCAATCATTTGCTTATATGGTGTAAAGTTAGTTTCATTAAAATGCTTTATCTATATGTTGCTATGTATGTTCGGATTGGTTGATTTACGGATTCGAAGATCATCGGGATTTGCAAAGGGTTTGAACCCTGCTGGAGTCACTATGTCCACTCTAAGCACCCCCATTTGATAATCTATCAAACCATTGCCTTTATGCTTCATAGGGTAGGCTTATAGTTATATTATCCTTGATGAGCCTCAGTATGTTCTCTTGGCTTGCCAATAGTCTCTAGTTTCTTTCCACCTTCTCTGGCATAATATTATTTTGTATATTTTCAACACACTAATCAAGATGTGGGAATCTCCTTCCACTATCAAGTTTCCATAACCTTTAATCCTAGAAATACTTAACAACTTTTTTCATTTCTTATATATATATCCCATTATTGGTATCATGTCTTATAGAGATGGAAAATAGTCTTATAATATTTCTAGATTCATCCCCAAACACTCTCCATATTCTAGTGGAGCTATGTTTCCTTTCAAGGCCCCATCAAAGTCAACAATTTAAAAAATACTATGATTGACAAGGACCACCACTTTAGTGCCTTTGGACTAGGATGAAATAAGTTGGGAACATTAGCTATCTCTTTAAAGGTAATATTATAAGTTATGATAATTTGTTTCTCTTTTAATTGACATCTCCAATTTTCTCTTTTTTCAACTTGAAGCCTAAATTGATTCATTGATATCTCTATTTAAATCTATCGCTAGGGACTTAACGTTTTTTAGCCTATTTGAACATGATTTTTTTGAATTCCTTTCATATTATCCAAACAAGTCATCCTAAAAATAGTTATCAAATTCTATGGATAATCAAACTCTCAAAATGAGTGGGCTTCTTGTGCTTCAAGGCTTTCATCACATCATCCTTGGATGAGTCAAATTTCCTAAATTTTTCAATGACCCAGTCTCATAAATGAGTCTGAATATAATAATTGAAAATGTTATTTGATGTTTCAACCTCACACCTACACATGTAATAGATGGATGGTCCTTCAAAGCCCCTCAATTTTCATTTATCCTAGGAAAAAAAATTTCTTCTTGTTATTAACAAAATAAGAGTAGACATTTTTTACCATATCAATAGGTTTTATATTTGTATCCATATCTTTGGATTGTCCAATTCTTTATTAGCTTACTCTACCATATATGCCTCTCTTATTATATATCTTACACCTCCTACTACCCCTATCTTAAGAAATTAAGTCCATCTATGGTCTTTGTTATTATTTTGTCTAACTCAACCTCCAAACATCTTCTTCCTTCCAAAAATATTGCTAGCAAACTTTCCCTAGTTTTGTCTAGTATTTGAGCTCTTGGATTGCTATATCCTCCATGAATTGTGTAATGTGACTCTAATTTGTTGAATGAAGTAAGGGTCTACCATCACCTGAGAAGGTTAACTAAGTTAGATTGGATATTTTCTACCAATATTCTTCCCATAGGAGAGTAGTGGTCTTAAATATGATTTCCTTAATGAAATTTGCATGCACTATATCTTTGTTTTCCAAGAACTATTACACATTCGCAGCCTTGACCTAAATCAGTCCATTCTAATCAACTCGTTCTCCTTTATCTTTGGAGAATACTTATTACTCCAAAATTTCCCTATAATTCAACTTTCCCTTTAGATCATGCCATGATTTGCATGTCCCATATGCCTAATTCTAATGAGAACTAGGTGTGCAAACATTCTCTAATGCAGTAAGTGTTTTTTTTATCCCTCTTTGTGTCCCCCTAGAGAAAGGATCTTTCTATGCCTTTTATTAATATTTTTTTTATTTTAGCTAGATTTACCAACATAGAAAAGAGCTATTGTCATACCAAGTAATAATAGCATTATACTGCCAATCTCTGATTGATATTAATCTGAACATGTATATATATACTAGAGTGACCTTTGTGATTACAATTCCAAGGTATCTTCAAATTACCCTAATTTATGTATTCACATAATTACATATTCTTCTTAATCCCAAAGGATTGTGTCAAACATCCCCCCTTTAATTTGAAGGGGTGTTTGTGAGTCCAATCATCATTTTGAATCTTTCAAACATTTCTCTTCCAAGTGCTTTGGTGAATAAGTCTATAATTTTCTCATTTTCAGAACAATGTCATAAGTGAATAGTTTTTTCCTCAACATGGTGTCGAATAAAATGATGCTTTGTATTGATATGTTTAGTTCAATCATGGAATTTTGGATTCTTGGCAAATTTAATTGCATAAGTATTGTCAATTGGAAGAGGATTATATTTCACTTGTTTCTCGTACAAATATTCAAGAATTTTCCTGAGCCAAACAATCTCCTCAGTTGCTTCTACAATTGCCTCATATTTTACCTCTATTGTCGAATCTGTTGGAGCTAACTATTTGCATGACCTCCAAGACACAACTCCTTATCCAAGACTCATAACATAGCCTAAAGTAGATACTCCATTTTCATTATCTCCATTAAAGTCTAAATCAGAATATCCAATCAATCTAAAGTCATCCACCTCTGAATATTTGAGTCCAAAGTCTTGAGTTCCTTTCAAGTATTTTAGAACTCTTTTTGTGCTTAACCAATGTTCATCACAAGGATTTTGCATAAAACTAGAAAGGTTTCCAACTACAAATGAAATATGTGATCTAGTAGTGGTGAGGTAGATAAGACTTCACACAAGCTATCCATATCTAGTTGCATCCTCAAATTCATTTTCCTCTTTAGATGTGAGCTGCAAATTTTGTTCCATTGGAGTGGAAAAATGATTGCATTCATCCATGCCAAACTTATCCAATAATTCTCCAATGTACTTCTCTTCAGAGAGGAATGTATATCTCAGATGTTGGGTCACTTCAATGCAGAAATAGTAGTGAAGATGTCCCAAATATGTCATCTCAAATCATTTCTTCAATTCTTTATTTACGGATGCAATATAATTTTTAATTATTCCTTGTCATCAACAAATAATCTACATATACCACAAGATAAACAAAAATTATGCCAACTTTCATGACAAATAAAGTTACACAATCCATATTAAAGTTTTTAAAATTTAATTTTAGAAGATGCTCAATCAAATTTCATACCAAGATCATGGTGATTATTTTAGGCCATACAAGGATTTGATGAGTTTGCATACTTTTTGTTATTTCCCCTTTACAACAAAACCTTATGGTTGAGACATAAAAATAATTTCTTTTAGATGTCCATTCAAGAAAGTAGTTTTTACATCCATTTGATACACTTTCCATCCATTCTAAGTTGCCAAGGCAAAGAGAGTCGAGATGATGACCCATTTTGTTGTGGGGGAAAAGGTCTTCTCATAATCGACCCCTTCTTTCTATGCAAACCATTTTTCCACAAACCTTGATTTGTGATTTTCAAGTGAGCCAATTGATTTATACTTTTTCTTGAAGACCCACTTGCAACCAATTGGTTTGGTTCCAAATGCAAGGTTCACCAATTTCCATGTTCCATTGTTTATGAGAGCATCATACTATTTTTTCATTGCTTCTTTCCATTCATCATGAGAAGTAACTTCTTTAAATGAAGTTAGTTCAAAATTAGTAGACATATTTAATTCACAAACATAAGAAACATCCATATAATAAACTAAATCAGAATCATCTACATCACCTCCATTTTGTCTACTAGAACTTCTAGCCATGTCATTCCAACCTCATCAGGATGAATACTTTCAAGTATTTTAGTGAGCCATTTTGGAGGAACTTTTTGAGATGGTCCAATCTACTCTATTGACTGAGATGGGGTCACATCTATATTAGTCTTCCAATCCTCTCAATCACGTCACTCAAAGTGTCTCCCTAGTCATAAGAAGTGACTAGAACTTCATGAGGGGGAGAGAGTGATTTAGATTGATAGAGGATAGGGATACCCCCTTCAAGATGTGGAATCTCATTATCAAATTTAGAAGAAATAATAATAATAATAATAATAATATAATAATAATAATAAATAAAATAAATTTGCATGGACTAAATTTGTCCAAACAATTAAGTTGTCATAGTATTGTTAATCTTGGAACATTCAAGAAAAATCACATCTCTAGACATTATAAACTTCTTATTTACCTCAGCGTAGATATGATACACTTTAGTGGCATCTTAGTACCCCAAGAAGATTCACTTCCAACACCTTGCACCAAGTTAGTTTCTTTGTTCCTTATGAATCAAGGAATAGCAGGTGGAACTAAAGATCCTGAGATGCCATACTGAAGGAATGTGTCTATACCACATTTCATGAGGAGGGTTTCTTTTAGAGCATGAGATGGACATATGTTTTTAACATACACTACACATAAAACTACATTAGCCTAGAATATCAACTTTAAATTTTTAAAAACCATCATCAAACGAACCATATTTAAGATAGTCCTATTCATTCTTTCATCTATATAATTTTGTTGAGGATTGTATTGCACAATTGTTTGATTTTGAATCCCATGTTGGAAAATATAGTTTTAAAATTCATCTAAAGTATATTATTTTTTATTTTTAGTATGAAAGAGGCAATATGATATTGTACATCATTTTCAATCCATGTGAAAGTTTTTGAAAGTTTCAAAACATTCTAGTTTACTTTTCAACAAATATACCCAACAAATCATGGTGTAATAATTAATCAAGGTAATCATATATTTATTTCAATTTGGATAAGGAATAGGCATAGAGCCACACAAATTAGAATGAATCAGGGCAATCTTTCTACGTGCTCTGGAAACAAAATCATGAAATGGATGTTTGATATATTTTCCTAGGATACAAGCATCACATTGCTTGAGATTCCTTGGAATGGTTGGCAAACTAGAAACATCATTTCTTTTCAATAAAAAAAAATGGTCATAATTAAGATGTCCAAATATTGCATGTCATAGAAGACTAGATGGAAATGTACCTTCATTGTACTAAGAACTGTATGCACAGTTTTGTGAATGAGCAGATATTCCTTGCAACTTTAGCAATATTTTCTCCTCTCCTATAGTCATGACAATTTTGTTGTTTGATGCTTTTCTCACCTCAAATTTTCCATAAAACATGTAAATGGAGTATCCTTGCTAGCAAATACGAACAATGGACAACAATTTTTTCCACAACTTTGGAAGGTAGAGAACATCATGCAAAAGAAATTCAGGAATTCTTGATAGTTTAATCATGATGGTGTCTAGTCTAGGTGGCTTGATACTTCAATTGTTTGCAAAGTATACTTCTCTATCTACATTTACACTAAAGTCTTCAAAGAAATCTTCCCAGGAGGTCATATTGAAGGTTGGCTTTGTATCAAGAAACCATGCATCTTTCCAAAAAGAAAATGAAGTATGAAAAAGGTCTTCAGTTACTCCAATATTGCAATGTGCAACAATATAATGAGCATATTCAAGTGCTTTATATTTCCCTAGATTTAGTGTTTTACCCTTCCCTTATTTTAGTTCTTGCTAGATTTTTTCCAAGAGAGTTCACATGTGGATGCATCATGTCTAATCTTTGTTACAAAAAATATAGTGGAAATCAGAGTTTCCTCCTTGATGATGTTTATCACCTACCTCTATTACTCTTCCTTCCACATCCTCTTCTGCCACCTCTTCCTCTAAAATAGCTTGGTGTCTAGTTCTTCTCTTTCTATATAACACACACAACTTCTTTAGGGGACTGAGAAGTTATTTTTCTCTTCCAAAAAACTTTCTCCCATTCTGCAAATTTATCAAGAAGAGTTTCAAAAGTAATGTCCTTAAGTTGGGAAATAGCATGTAAGGATTCAAGATAGTGAGAATATGTAGGATAGAGGGACTTGACCAACGATGTAAGAAGGACGTCCAATTTGATTCTAGTGGCTTATACTTCATGCATAACAACTCTAATTTCTAAGCCTAGGGCTAGTGGGTCATCATCCTTCAATTCTAGATTGAAGAGATTGATCATCAACTAAACTACCTCCAGTTCTAAGTGTGTCAAATAAATCATTCAACTTTCTTAATTCATCATAATCATTTCTAATTGGGATTATATGATGACTCGCCTATTAGAGCATGCAACAATTAGGTCATGGAACGTATTATTCTTATTCTCCCATATGGTGAGATATTTCTTTAATGTGGGCTTGGTAAGTAGATTATCACCTTCTCATTCACATACACCTTTCCAAAAGTCATTGAAGATAAGGATGTATCTGATCCTTTTGGAAAATCCGATGGTAGTTTTATTTTCTAGTCAGCACCATGCCAACAATGGAGATGAGAGAATGCATCTTCAATAATGGTCAAGAAAGAAAAAAATTGTTGCAATAATAATCTTTGTTTTTACAACGTAAACAACTTGTATCCAAATTGGTAAACAATATTACAATGAACAACCTGCACCAATATTACAGTAAACAAGCACCAATATGTAGAAAATAATAAGAAAATCCTATATTACAACCAATATGACCAGAGTGCAGCAATATTTAGGCGACCAACATGCAGTAATGACGACACATAGAAGAATACTAAGTCTTGGGTGACCATGCCAGAAAAAATACATTCAACCCACTAGTCAAATGGAGTAAGAACCCAATATGAATCATGTTTGAAGAATAAACATTTCAAAAATGAACATAGTTGAAAAATAGCATTAAAAACTATCAATTCCAATCATATAGAGAAAAATAGATAATTTTGGACACATGATCTTACTAACACTTGCCTAATCCCTCAAATTTGCCCTTAGATTAGCAATGCAGTCCAGTAAAACTGTGGCCTTAAGGCCCCGACTTATCGAATCCATATAATGAATTATCGTATTCCCTTAGGTCAAAGTAATAAACGAGGATAATTGACATTAATCTTTTGTTATTGATTGTCAGGGCCTCATCATCGTGAACTCCGATGTCATTCTTAAACCATACTATGGTGGCTTTTCATAGTGCAACTACATTACTTAGGTCATTCTGATACCTCCATAGCATGTAATAGTGAGGGGAATAGAAAAAAAATAGAAGTATTTTGGGCACGGAATTGAGCTAAATAAAGGTGAGTAAAATAGGGTCGAAGACAAAATCTTGGAAGCAATAATAGTGGGGTTCCCAAAATGAAGACAATTTGGAAATAGGGAGAATGAACTAGGGAGACATACATGTTGTTGCTACGACAAAAACCCTCCAAAATTTTTCCTATACTTGAATTTTGGAGCCTACTGTGGATCTTGTGATCGGTCTTTTCATAGTCACTTCTTGGTGAGTTGATACTTTGTTAAGTATTTGAGCTGCCTGCTTGGATTGTAAGTGTTGAAGTCACCTACGCACTCATTACTAGATCGTAATTAATTCATGAGCACATTCCTTCATGCAAGATTGAAAAATATTATTAAATCACACCAAGACTATTCCTGTGCAATGTTCAATTCATTTCGACAGACAGTGTGCATTGTAATTGACAATTTCTCACCTCTGGCTATGTTTGTACTTCTATTTTGGTGAGTTTTTCAAACTATCGCTTTTGCACACCTTCTCTTTCATGAATGTCATTTTCATGTTTTCAACTATCCCTTTTTCTTTCTTTCACTTTAATTAGTGTCATTCTCATGTCATCTTCACTTCTACTTGTGTCGATTTCATCGTCGTTCGCATATCACAAGTGTCATCTGCACGTTTTTTCTTCATATACCAAATTTCATCTTTTGGCATGTGAAGTGTCACTTATCATGTAAAGTGGAGTTTTGACTTGTTTCAAAGGGTAAATTTCATGTTGATGAGTCCCTCTAGTCATGTAGACATGTTTTACAATCATTCCCAAAGTTTTATGCACTGTCACACAAGTGTCATCATTATCATCAAAAAGTGTACCTTTAGTGTCACACTTGGGGAAAGTCGTCGCATTGATGGAAGTATGGTATTCATGTATTCTGAATGATCAATGTTATGTCTTCAACAATTCTAAGTGTGTTATGATGCTCAAGTTTTTTCCTTGTTCACTTTGGTCTCACCAATTCCACACTTAACCTCATCTAGAAACTTTCACTCCTGGGAAACTTGACCTCCCTCAACCTTCCCTAACTGTGCATTGCGTAGTCATATTGCCCATATTTAACCCTTCAGCTCCAGAATTGTGCATGTATGCCTCCAAGTCATCCTTACCTATGCACTGTATAGTGTCAAGCCTCAAGCTTTCATCTTAACACCTTGAGTTTCACAATTGTGCAATCCATTAGATTGTCCACCCTCCATAATCATGCATTGGGAAACTCCAAGCCTTAATCCTCAAGCTTGGGCCCTTGAACCCCTCAACTGTGCAATCCCCTAGCTTGTTTTCCTTCCAAAACTACATAATGCATAAATTTTGTGCTCAAGCCCTCATCCTTCCTCCTTGAGTTCCCCAACTACGTAATTGATGAGTCTGGCACAGCCTAAACTACACATTGCACAGTCTCAAGGCTCAGTCTAGGACCTTGACTTCCTAAGTCCCTTAACTGTGCCACTTCCTAAGTTTTTCTTTCCAGAACTATGCATTAGGTAACCTCAAGCATCAAGCCCTAACCTTGAACTCTTAAGCCCCTCAACTGTGTAATCCCTTGACCCTGGCCTCTAGAACTGTGCATTACATAGTATCAAGCCTTAGTCGTGGACCTTGACCTTTGGAACTGCACAATCCTTGAGTTAGTCACTCAACCAATCAGCATTTCCAACCCTAACAAGCGATTTCATGAAACATGTTATATTACGGGTTTATCGAACTGATGTCATCTTTTCATGAGTGGATTGCAATCGCAAGTATTCTTTCATGATATGCTAGGATGTTGATGAAGGAGATGGAGAAGGATACCATGCCAGAAGACACCTACGAAGCTAAAGAAACCAGATGATCATCAGGTAAGAAGATGAAGGAACACACTATTGCAATAGAAGAAAAAAGATCAATATCACATTGAAGACTCCTTGTCTTCAAGTCATGAGGAGGAGGAAGAAGAAAAACATGCACCATCTTTCAAGAAAACAAAGAAACTAGCATCAAAGGGTGACCTGACATTGACATGTCATAACAAAGTCCATGTTGGCAGTGCCATGTCAGGTCGTGTCATGATTCATCATGTGCCACATAATTTGGTGGATTATGTAAATTCTATATGGGAGAAATGTCATGCAAAGTGGAAGTACAAGATGCATCCATGTAATGTAAAAATTCATGTAGGAAGTCAAAAGGTCATAGAGAAGTCAAACAGTCATGAGGGTAGTCCAAGAGTCACAAGGGAGGTGAATGATCACCCCATTTGTTACATATACACCATGATTTCTCATGCAAAAGGACTTTTCACCTTGGCTCCTCCTACCAGGCATTAGAGACGAAGAAATTTGTTTTGGAGGAGAAAGTGACTGCTCTAGTGCTCCACTATTGGGGCTAGTAGTGTTCATTTTCTAGATGTATCTTGGAAATTTTACTTAATTCATAATCTTGTTGATCAAACACGCTTTCATGCATATGTTGTGAATATCATAAGACTACTCTTTTAATGTTTGTGATGTGTGTTGGTTCATCTATACTAAGTAAATTCAACTATTTCAGTGGCTTTGGTACTTAAAACGTTGAAGGTGTGTTTTATTTTCTTTAGCCATTGTTTCTTCTTTGTGAACTATTTCGCTGAATGATCAACGATTGATTCATATGTATATGCTTGTGTTCCTTTTCTATATTAGTATTATTACTTGTCTTTAAAGGTCCAACTTTTATCTTCCCTTACAGTAGAAGGACCTTGATACTTTCTGCAGCTAAACATTTCACAATGCATACTCACTTGATGATCCAAAGGTACCTGTGTATTACTCTCTTGTGTTGAACTTTGTAGCCAAGGAAAATCCACAAGAATACATGGCAGTCGGGTTGATACTCTGGATGGGGCTCCTACTCCAAATGGTGTGAGGTCTAATTGGGACTTCACATCAAGGAGACCCACTTGGTTGACGAATTTCCAGCACCATCAACAAATGGTGCTACAAGGAGGGCCAGATGACAAGAAGTACCCATTGGGTCTACTTTTAATCTCTTATCCAAAATGGATCTTTCCTGAATCATAATCCCAGGATGTTTTTATAAAGAGCTTGATCTTACCATCCCCATGGAATTTATTCATAACCTGTCCCAATTTAAGTTTGATGGTGAGGGTGAATTAACTCTTCATGAACATTTGTTTCAAGTTGTCCATTTTTTCCTTTCTAATGGAATACATTTCAAGTACGTCATGGCTAGATTGGTCACCCTCACATTTGAAGATTTTGTTAGCATATGGTGTCATACATTACCTATTTCTTCTCTCCATTCATTCAAACATCTTGCGAAGGAGCTTCACAAAGCATTTGATAGGTATTATTACCGGGATGTTCTTAAAGTAATTAATCAACTAAGAATGAAACATAATGAATCAATTGAGAATTTATCTGATCTTTTCCTTCACCTTTGCTATGAATTTACGAGAGAAGACATGAATTTTTATTTATTTAAACAAAATTTTAAGTGTTTGGTTCACATCTCTTTGCATAGTGAATCTGAACCACCTAATGTTTCTACTTCTCCAACTTTTCTAAATCATGAAGCACCTCTAATTTCAGAGGAGAAACCTACTACTCCTTTTGTTCCTTGTCCTCTTCCTTTTCCCAGTACCAATGCGGGTGCCTCCTTGAAATGATAATAAAGTTGGGAAATCTTCAAATAAAATTCCTAATCCAGCTTATCATCCTCCTTCTTCTTTTCATGATTCAAATCTAATGGAGGAAACCCCGAAATGGCTCATGAAAGCCTATAGTGAAGACTAATACTTCCACTACTTAAGATGATTCTATAATTCTTAACCTAAATCCTGAATCTTTTTCCACTGAAATTATTGCTTCATTAAGGGAAATTTGTCACCCTCTATCATCTACATGCCATGAATCTTTGTATCATGATCACCTTGATCAATCTGCTCCACCAACTAGTTCTTCACACTCTCTTGACTTTCAAATTGTTGGTTCAATTTACAATCAAGTACAAGGTAGTCACATTACACAGGTAGAGGGGAAAGAAAGTGAAGAGACCTTTGATATTTATTCTCTTTTTCAAATCTCTCCATGTCAAGATAATGCTCTTCCATCCTTTGTTGATTTTCAATATGAGAATATCAGTGATGAATCAAATGGAATTTACTTACCTAATAAATCTAAAGTCTTGGGAAACAATCATTCTAATGATGATGACTCTATTTTTGTATTCGATGATGAATGCCCAAGTGCATCAGCCAATCTTTCGGTTCCTCCGAAATATTTTGATTTGAAAGGTTTAGATCTAGAATCTGGTTCAATAAAATAATATGCTCTTATGGAAACTTACTCTTCATCTCATTTTCCTTTGTGTTCTACCATTTGCGGTGCATCAACTTGAGAGGTGGATACTCCTTGCTCTTCAAGTTTTTCACTTGATGAGTTAAATTCTCAATTGACACAAGGTAGTGAGGTTATCCATGATGAAAAGGAAAACAATCAAATCATTGAGTATTCTTTCAATCTCTCATCATATCTTGTTTTTCATGAAGGAAACTCTTCAAATCATCTTTCTCATGAACTGGCCCCACTTCATACATCTTCGTATTTGAGATCAGAAGACTAATTCAACTTGGGTAATCTAGTTGTTGAAGTTGTAAAATCTGATCAAATCAATGACAAAGATGGTTGTCATTTGGTTAAAAGTGGTATTATTGAAATCAATGGTGATAGTTATCCTTACACCATGCATGATCTGGTTCAATCTTAAAAATGTGATTTTATAATCCCTGAGAATTTATGGACTTGTCAAGAAGACGAGGTGCTTCAAGTTTTGTTGATGGTTATATCGGGATCTCGCAACTCCAGAATAGTACTTGAAATAAGTTAGATATGGTTTCTCTCAAAAAATCATTTTCCTTGCATGGTTTCACTCAATGTAAATTCCTTCTTGAAAGATGTTTTTATCCCAAATGTAGTCTTTCAAACATTCAAGATTTGGTTTTTTATCAGATTCATGATTCTATCTAAGATTATTTATCTCCATGCAATACTCTTGCATAAAACTCAGGTTTGGAATGTGTATCTCTCGTAGAATCATGGGGTTGTGAAGTTGATCACTTCAAATATCATCTTTGGCTGAAGGAATCATGTCTATCAGATTCATTTCATAATAAGAAGCTCTTGGTTTCTCTTGTGAATGTTATATCGTAAATCTTGTTTTTCATCACACCTGAATTCCTCTTGAGTACTAATGGATGCATGTGTTATTGTGAGTCGTATTCTAACTAGAAATCCCATGCCACAAATGGTTCATTTGATCATAACAGTAACTGCCATTAATTTTATCATTCTCCCACCAGTATATCTGATGACAGTTCTTTTACATCGATTAATCTCTATGGTTATCTCACTATTTGAATACTTGTCAAGCAGCTGAGGAAATTAAGCCTTCGTTGATGGTTATGTCAGGCCCTTACTATCTTGACAAGCCTTATGAATGTTATCAAATTTATTTTCCATTTAAATATTTTCATCTTGATCATGCTCTTTTAATTGCAAATTCATCTTTTCAAATATTTAAGGGTTTTCAAGAGGATTGTTTTGAATTTCATGATCCAATCTATGATTTCCGAGAGGCATCTGACTTAGCAAGCTCTTTTTCTAATAATTTTTTCTGCTCTTTTCTCATGCTTTCTAAGAAGGATGACACAAATGATGGTGAATTCACAATAAGCTTTTTAGGTTTGTTTATTTATAATTTTCATCAAGAAGTTAAGATCACAATTTGGGTAGAAGTAGTGACTATGACACTTTTTTCTGCTGATAGGAAAGACCTTCAATTTTTTGTGCAAGTTATTCAAGCTCTCATCTTCTCCTTTACACATTGTTTTATATTTGTTTTAATTTCTCTTATCTTTGTGGATGCAGGTAGGGATTAGATATGGTGGTTACATTGGAAATTCCATTATACGTAACCCTAACCTTCTAGTAGGTTAGTTTAGGAGTAGATCTATCTGCATATTAGTTTACTTATACGTTCATCTTGCACTTGTTTTCTATAGTCTATATTTTGTTTCTGATGTTTGTCTCACATTTTGTTTTCAGTCTAGCCTCCTTTTCATTTGTCCTTTTGGTTTTGTTTTCTTGTTATGTCTTGGATTTTCTTTATGCTTTGTTTAATAGGACTTCGCATGAAGGATGTCCCCTTTGGCTCGAACAGAATGTGGCATAATAGAAAACGGATTTGTGACACTGGAACATCTGGCTAACCATCAGTACTTCTTCCTCGTCTTGGTTATCCTTTCGTAGATGATGTTATGACAAGATCCTTGCCTGAGGAAAGCTCTGTCTCAAACCATGATATATGTGTCTACTCTGGAAACCTCATGCCTATACTCAGTTCTTCATGTTTCGATGTTATCCATGTTTATCCAATGAAGTAAAGGAGGACAAGGAGAAAATTAAAATGAGAAAAACAATATCATAGGTCTTATATATGTTTTTCTGAAGGAACAACCTCTTCTTCTCTCAATAAGTTGGGATCCCTTTTCTTCCCATGAAATGAATAAGTGTTGATGCACAATCTTATAAAATAAATAAATAAGGGTGAAAGAAAAGAAAGGCTTCCTGTGTAGGGAGGTGAAGCAAGCAACTCTGTCGGGAACCTGTCCAAGCTCTCTGGTAGTGGAGCAATGTTTTTGTTCATGAAGTGACTCTATCAGGGTATTGTCTAGGCATGCTAGCATTAGACCAACACCATAGATGAAAAAATATATTTTGAATATCTTAAGCTCACTAACAACATTACCCTTCTCCTTATTCAAAAAGTTGTGATATATCTAGTTTTATGAATGTGTTCAACTAAGGAGGAATGAAGGGACTATGTTTATACACGGGATAAGTGGGGAAGCCAAAGTAATCTGGATGATGAATAAATACTCCCTAAAGAAATAGACCCTGCAAAAAGAATTTACCAAGGCATAGAAGTTGGAGTTCTACCACTGTGTCACCAAGCGTTCTCATTGCGACAATCAACCTCCAAATGTTTTCCTATACTTAAATTTTGGAGCCTACTGTGGATCTTGTGATCGATCGTTTCGTAGTCACTTTTTGGTCAATTGATACTTTGTTAAGTCTTTGATATCGCTACTTGGATTATAGGTGTTAATGTCACTTTCTCACACATGCTTAAACTGTAATGAATTCATGAGTGCATTCCTTCACACAAGCTTGAGTAGGCTTAGCACAGGCCACCAAGACAGTGCCTATGCAATGTTCAATTCATGTTGACAGTTACTGTGCATTTTCATTGACAATTTCTCACTTTTGACTGTGTTTGTTGGATTTGGAGCTAGATTATCTTCTGTATTCAAAGGTATCACCGCATTGGACCCCAGTTCGTAATGGGGCGGCAACACCGCCCGTAAAATATTTGCTGCAGGGGGGTCCGGGGGGGTAGCTGTGACCTTTGGGAGCCCCCCCGTGGTGGGGGATTAGGGGCAACACCCCCGCAACTAAAAATAGATGTAAAATTGCCTTGTAAAATGTTGTAATTTCATAGTCAATCTAGGTTGTACATTAGGCGAAGATATAATGGTAGAAGTTATGTTTAAGTTATGGTTTTTTTCCCTAGAAGGCAACCCCTCACTATATAAGAGGGAATTGTATTGCTTCTATGTAGATCTGTATTCTGAGTGAGAAAGAGAGAGGAGATTGTGTGAGAGCGAAGAGGGAATTACAGCAGATTTGTTGTAGGTTGTATCTCTTAAGTTTGTTGGATAATATAAAAGGAAGGATTGGTTGTTTCTTTGTCGACATAGCTCAAACTGGGTGAACCACGTATATTTGTGTCTCTCTTTTTTTATGTGTTTTCTATGTTTATATTTCTACAATATTTTATGTGTTTCATTGCTCTATAATATATAATTTTTGAACAGTGTTTATATTTCTATTTTGGTGAGTTTTTCAAACTGTTGCTTTTGCTGACCTTCGCTTTCACGAATGTAATTTTCATGTTTTTGACTGTCCCTTTTTCTTGATTTCACTATAATTAGTATCATTTTCATGTCATATTTTCTCTGGAATATGCCACTTTCATCGCCGTTCACATATCGCAACTGTCGTCCGCACATTTTTTCTTCATATAGAAAATGTCGTCTTTTGGCATAGGAAGTGTCACTTATCGTGTAAAATGGTGTTTTGGATTGTTTCAAAGGGTAAATTTGGTGTTGATGAGTCCATCTAGTCATGTAGACATGTTTTACACTCATTCCCAAACTTTTATGCATTGTTGCACAAGTGTCATCACTTTCGTTGCAAAGTGTACTTTTAGTATCACACTTGGGGAAATTCGTCGTAATGTCATCACATTGAGGGAAGTATGTTGTTCATGTATTCTAAGTGATCAATGTTGTTTCTTCAATAGTTCTAAGTGTATGATCAAGCTCAATATTTTTCCTCTTCCACTTTGCTCTCAATGATTCCACACTTAGCCTCATCTAGAAAATTTCACTCCCGAGAAACTTGACCTCACTCAGCCTTCTTGAAATGCGCATTGTGTTGTATTAAACCTCAAGTTCTGACCTTTCCTATTGCAGTTGTGCATTACTCAGTCAAAGTACCCGAATTTGACCCTTGAGCTCTAGAAATGCGCAAATATTTCCTCCCATACAACCTTAATTGTGCAATGTGCAGTGTCAAGCCTTAACCTTCCATCTTGACACCTTGAGTTGCGCAATTGTGCAAACCATTAAACTTTCCTCCCTCCATAATTGTGCATTGGGTAACTTCAAGCATAAATCCTCAATCTTGATCCCTTCAACCCATCAACTACATAATATCCCACCATGTTCTCCTTCCATAATATCGTAGTGGGAAAACTCAACGCTCAAGCCCTTATCCTGCCTCATTGAATTCCCCTGTTGGGTGTGGAGCCTAATTATCCTCTTTATTCAGCGGTATCACCGCAATGGACCCCATTTTGTAGAAGTTATGTTTAATTTAGGGTTTTTTTCCCTAGAAGGAAACCCCTCACTATATATGAGGAAATTGTATTGCGGCTATGTAGATGTGTATTTTGAACGAGAAAGAGAGAGGAGATTGTGTGAGAATGAAGAGGGAATTACAACAAACGTATTGTAGGCTGTTTCTCCATGGACGTAGCCCAAATTAGGTGAACCACGTATATTTGTGTCTCTCTTTATTTACGCATTTTCAGTGTTTATATTTCTGGAATATTTTTATGTGTTTCGTTTCTCTATAATATATATTTTCTAACCTCCCCAACTGTGAAATTGATGAGCCTATCCTCGCCTGAACTACGCATTCCACAATCTTAAGTCTCAGTCCAGGACCTTGATTTCCTAAGTCCCTCAAGTGCGCAATTATTTAATTATGTCTTTCCATAAATGCACATTGGGTAACCTTAACCCTCAAGCCTCAACCTTGAGCTCTTGATCCCCTTAATTGTGCAATCTGTTAATTCTAACCTATAGAAGTACACATTGCACAGTCTTAAGCCTCAATCCTAGACCTTAACCTCTAAAACTATGTAATCCCTAAGTTAGTCACATAAACAATCACCTGTTCCAACCCTAACACATTGTAACACCCTCTTCCCACATCTACCCAAGTAACCAACCGATAGAGGTAAACATGTGACGAGAAGTTACTATGATATGATTTGACTCCCTGCATGTCAGTTAAGGAAGTGGAATAGGCGGAACACATCACATAAACCTTCCACATCAGCAACAAAACTTCCAGGAGCCATCCCAACCACTCAGGTAACAAACCCCTCAGACCAACTAAAGTTTTAGACCATTAAACCCCCAAACACTCCCATGATATGAACAAGCATGCATCTAGGAGGCTCCAAATGCTCCCACAACATAGGTATGCATGTGTCTAGGTACTGTTTTTCCTAGTTTTGTGCATGTGTCTCCGAGATTTGAGCCACTTTTTCAGGCCTAGAACCAAGTTCATTGCCAAGAACTCTATGACACTTTCAGAACTAAAAGATAACAACAGAATAATGATATAAATGTAATTGCTTGAACAAGGACTTGACTGGACCCCTATTAGCCATGATAGGAATTTTGTCAAACATGTCACAATTATGTAATCTACAGGTTTAAACAACACATTTGAGCATAGGGGTCTCATACTCATTTAAGAATCACTAAGAAGCATTGACACCTCAAAACATTCGCTGCAGTTTAATCTATTAGGCCATAGATAAATTTTCCATTCATTCACAAGTAAAAGCATGATAAGAGACATAAATAGCCTCTATCATAATACATGTTCATAACCATCATAATAACAACAGAAATGCCAAGGAAACGACAACCATATAATCCACATATAAACCAACATAACATTCATGGAATAATAAGGAGAAATGGCCTCATATTAATGATGCAAAGTCCAACCAGGTTCAGAACTTCAATGAACCACTCAACCGTAGACATGGCTGAGCCAAATCTCTCTTCAGCTAGTCACCCTCATGCCATATTCCAAGCATGAATATGGGGTCACATAAAACACATCAATCAAAACCATCAAGGGCTTCTAGAGGCCAAACCACCTCATGGTTGTACATCAAAAACATCACCAGATTGGTCTCTACCTAAGCCTTCGAGGGCTCTGGAGCATTTGTTCGAACTAAGGCTTCGAGGAATAGTAACTCAAAACACTAAGAGCTTCCAGAGTGTTTTTCCAACCAAGTCTTCCAGGACTAGTAACTCAACCCAAGATTTTATAGGTCTTCTAGAGTGTTTATCCAACCAAGGCTTCCAGGAACTAGTAACTCAACCCAAGCTAAAGGAAACATGAGAACCAATGAGAAAAGCAAAGAAATGAACCAACAACACCATGGCTATCGAGGAAATGGAAATTCTAGGCAAATCCACTGTCAATCCAGGAAAACCTCCATGCCAAATGATATATCATGGACAATAAACCACATGCATATGCCATGCATGCCAAAACTAGTGAGGAAAAGATACATGCAACTCGGTACCTGCAAGCAAAACCTGATGTAGTTGTTGACCCTGATGTCCTCTTGAACTTTCCTAATCTTCCTTTGAATTATTTCTCCAAGCATCCAAATATGCCACACTCCTCCAAGAGTTCTCCCATAAAAATCTAAGTTTCCAAGAGTATGAGAGAGAGAATAGAGAGGGAGCTCCAAAACTGAACTGACAAAAGTTTATGAACTAATCCTCAAAATCCTTTTTATTGATGAGGCCTTTATTTTTCATTTCCCATTATTTTATTTCATTTTCCTCCTCACGTGCAACCTGTGACCTTTCACCTCCATTTTCTCCTAGTTTCCATTATTTTCATAAATAAATTCCACTTTCCCTTTCCAAATCTTTAGCCATTGTATTTGCCAATCTCCTTAGACATTAATTAATTACAAGTGATCCCCATCACTATGCTTTTTCCCAAAATTAATCTTGGAATATGTGTCCCATCAACCATGGTTATTATTTTTCCTATATTAACTTTTATTACATGGAATTTTCACCAAGGATGTTACAGAACCCTCGCCCTTGGGGGAACACCATCCTTGGTGTTGAAAAACACCTACAACTAACAAGGTTGTTGTAAGAAAAACATACTACCCATCGAGCTTTATAACTAAGGTCATTGTAGTATTTACAATGATCATCCTACTGAGAAGAAAACTAGCATGACAACATAACAACATAATTACATGATACCCATACCACTTTTTGGAGCTTTATAACATATCTCATGGCAGTATTTACATCCATATACATATGTACATATTCCAAACATCACCAAAAAATATACCAAAACATTTTCTCAACCAACGAATAAGGAAGGGTACATAACCCTTATCTGATCTGACATCTCCATGTCACTTCATCACACCCAAAGTGCTTCCATTACTCTTTAACCTCCTCAATTGCTTGGTTTTGGGGCTTGATCATCTCTCTGCAAAATACACTTTGGTTCTCGTTGGAATTATCCTTCTGGCTCCACCTAAAACACAAACCCGTCAATCACATGATCAAGATATTTAACATACTTCTTAAGCAATAACACATGGAAAACATCATGGAATTTCAATATCGGAGGTAGTGCAAGTTGATAAGCTACTGGCCCAATCCTCTTAATAATCCTAAAAGGTCCACAAAACCAGAGTGTCGTCTTGGAACATGATCGAATCCGCAAGGAGCTCTTCTTCGGTTTGATGTGCATGTACACATGTTCCCCAACCTGGAACTCCTTGAACAACCTATTTTGATCTGCATAGCTCTTTTGCCTATCTTGTGATGCTTTCAAATTCTTCTTGATTACCTGCATTTCTCTCTCCATATCTACCAACATGTCCAATCCAATCAACACCCTATTAACTGGATCACTCCAACTGATGGGAGTATTACAACTCTACCCATACAATGCCTCAAATAGACTCATCCTCAGTGAGTCTTGGTAACCATTGTTGTAAGAAAACTCTACCAGTGGAAGGTACTCTTCCCACTTTCGTTGTTGATGCATCACATGCATCCTCAACATGTCCTTCGATATCATGTTGACCCTCTCTGTCTATCCATCTATCTGTAGATAATAAGTTGTACTGAAGGACAACTCTATGCTCAAACCTACAAATAACTCCTTCTAAAACTTGGAAGTCAACTTTGAATCCCTGTTTGACGCAATCTTCTTCATAGCTCCATGTAATCTAACCATGTTCCTGATGAAGACATGCGGTACATCACTTGTTGAGAATGTAGACTTTACTTAATGAAGTTCGCTACCTTTGTCAACATGTCCACCACCATGGTAAATTTTAGGGGCAAATTTTAGCCCAAGGGCGAAATTTAAAGGGTTTTTCATTTTAGAGGGCTGAAATTTTTATAAAACACCCATTTCATATATTTAGCCCAACTTTTACTTAAAAAATATTTTTTTTTTTCATTTTAGCCCCAAAACAAAAGGAGCGGATAAACTATGAAAAGACTCATTTGACCCAGTTCGCTCGTTTGGGAGATTATATTCCATTACAATCGCCCAATTTTTTATTTTGCAATGTGTTGTGGTAAAACACAACTCCCCCATTTTTGACTTGTTCACTTAAAATAATGGGGACCCTTTTTATAAAATTTTTTACTAAACGCCTTTTAGGATTTTTATTAAGTTAATTATCTTACGCTTTTGTTAATTTTTCATTTTTAGACTTTCGTTTTTTATAGTTTTGTTAAAATCGATTTTTTATAAGCTTTCCATTGATGTTTGTTTTACCTCATTTGGTCCACTGGTTTGTAAATGGCACTCCTTTTGAAGTCTAATCATTTACGTCGCCTGGGTTAAAAATGTGTATAATGTACAATATTCCATTTTTGTGAATAAATTAGTTCAATAATGCATTTGTTTTAAATATTAACCTTTAGTTAGTTATTACTAACATTTTTCATTTTTTAACTTATACAGCCAAATCACGAAGCATCGGAATTTTAGTAATTTATTCAAATTTTCAAATAAATTACTAATCTCGAAAAACCAGAATGTCAAAGTGGCTGTAATTTAATTTTTATTTTTATCCAAAAAACTATAGTTTAGATAAAAAAAATACACTTTAAATAATTTCATAATTTAATTAAACATCATTAAAATTACCAAACAAAAACTGATATTTAATATTAAATTTTAAATAATTATCGTATAGAAATATAATTAATTTAATAATTAAATTAATATATATATATATATATAGATAAAGTAATATAATTATATATAAAAATAAAATAAAAAAAGAATTTATCAATGAAAATGAGTAGCTTTTCCAATGGATACGTTTTTTTAAAACCCCAAAACCCTCATACCCCAATGCGCATAGGAAACTCACTTTTCCAACCATAAAAAAAACAAATGCTGCCTGACATGCAAGGCAAATAATTTTAGCCTTCTGAGTGACAGCACGCGAATCGAGATAGCAGCATTCAAAGAGAGGGCTAAAGCTATTTGCCTTGCATGTCAGGCAGCATTTACTTTTCTATGGGGTTGGAAATAGGAGTTTCCCCAA
>APFE030588551.1:59392-75207 GCA_000404065.3 Pinus taeda
TTAATAATTAAATTAGAATTAACTATCAGATAATTAAAGTTTAATTTAGGATTAAATTTTTTAATTAAAATTCTGATTTTTTAGTTCAGTAAGAGAAATTGCAGAATTATGCCAGAGTTGACTCATCAACTTTGGAGACTCATAGATTGAGTTTTACTTGGCCAAATGAGCCCAGGATGGCTCATTGAAAAGATAAAATCAAGGAAAACATTTATGAGGAGGTTTCACTAACAGATTTGATTATTTATTGGGTCGAAAATCAGGCACAAGATCAAGCTCCGAATTTCTAAAAACAAAATCAATTTTCTGAGTTTTATTCTCTGCATTTTCATTTGTCCAAGCCTCTTCTGAATGCAGATCCATTCGTCAATGATATCTTTGGCCAATTAAATCATCCCAAGCATCAATAGAAAGCTTATATTTTATTTTCAATTATTTAATTAATTGCATTTGATTGGATTTGTTTTAATGCCAGAAATGACATTTTGATTTAATTGTTGCATCTTAATTTATTTTGATTTATTTTGGCAAGAAAACAGTAGAAGAGATATGGAGAAAAAAATTTCAATCAATGAGAATGCTCCAGCAATTAAAGATTGGAATTTTGAAGCAAATAAAATTAGATTGGGCAGATTTTTCTTCAACAAAATTTCCTCTCAAAAATACCTTTGGAAATATTATAAATGACAGATTGCAAAATGTAATTAAAGGCTGCTCTCATCTGCAATTTTGGACTTCTAAAAGCACTTCTGCAATAGGAATTTAGAGTTGTAGGAGAGAGGAGAGAAAATCTCAGATCTGAGGATTATTGATGATTTTTTATTTGTATCTTGAATTATGTATGATGGGTAGAGTTTTCACTATTGAAGCTCTAATTTTGAAAACAGAAGTTCAAGCAATATAAAGGACTATTGGAGACCAGGGTCAGAGAAATGGATTCAATAAATTGGTATTTCTAATACTACTGTTTCAAATACTAGTTTCATTTTTATGATAACAGGAATGTGTCATTTTATTTATGTTTGTGCACTTTTGTCAATATGGGTAATTTGTCTCAATGTTGTTATTATATATCTCTGCTCTTATGGATCAAATTCTGATTTCTGAGTAACTATTTACTCAGAAATATGTCTTATAAAACTGATTTATTAAATAGTGATGTGCTGCGAACTATTTCCGCATATTATTATTTAATTATTAGATCCAATGATTTGATAATCAATATCATTTTTGTGAATTACTTCCTCAGTGTTGTTGGTTTATTATTTAAGTTAATAGGTCTCAATAGGATGTGTTTAGGTATTTACAAATGCCAGTTAATTGAACTACTTTGTTAGCTTGACGTTAACTAAAAACCAAACATATCTAAATCCCTATCACTTAATTATGTTGCTCTTAGTTGGGTTAGATCTATATTTACCTAATTAAGATAGGATTAAAATTAGTTTCTTTTGATTGCATTATAGAATAAGTTTCCATTTAGATTAATTTCTACATTCTTGTAAATCCTCTTCTCAAAGAGGCAAAATTTTAGTTGTGGCTTGGCCGAACCCAAATTAGCTTAAGGGTCATTCTCTTGCCTGATCAGCAAGAAGAAGTGATCTGATATCCTTGTCTATTGGTAGTTAAAGATACATTATAAACCAATAGCAATAGGAAGAAGGTAACTGGACTTAGTTAAACCAGTGGGAGCCACTACTCGAAACGGAAAAGGAGCTGCTTTAAGGTTCGGACCAGATGGTTATCCCCAATGTTGAGGTAGAGATTTTTGGCCCTCAACACAATGTTAAATTCGTTTGCAATCGCTGATTTTCTGGTTTGGGAGGTGGTTTGAGAGGTTTTATTTGGTCCCAATAAATAAATATAATATAAATAAAATGGAGGTATAGTAAATAAATAAAACCTCTTTTTATACTTACTCCAAAAGTATGGTAAATAAATAAAAATATAAATAAATTAGAGGTATGGTAAATAAATAAAACCTTTTTTTATATTTAGTCCATAACCGTCTTTCTATTTAAGAAGGCTCAAAAAGGAGGTTTTATTTAAGTGAATCCTATGGGCCAAATACCATATTTATAAAAGATGTATGGTAAATTGATAAAAATATAAATAAATGAGAGGTATGGTGAATAAATAAAATGTTTTTTTTATATTTACTCCATAAGTCACCTTATATTTATGGACACTCAAAAAATGTGTTATATTTAAGTTAAGCCTATGGGCAAAATACTATGAGCCAAATTATTATTAAGACCATGCAAAAAAAATTAAGGTTAGTATTAATAAAAATAAAGATGGCACATGGTATTGACCCATGGTATTCACGTGGAATGTAACCTATTTAAGAGGGACAATTAAACCAGCATAGATCCATATTTACTTTGGATCTACTAAGCGCTGAGAGGGATCAAATATCGTGATATGCAAATTAGGATAAAGTGAATATCGTGATATGCAAACTAGCATAGAGTGAAAATATTTGATCCCTCTCGAGACTTGGTAGATCAAGAGTAAAAATGGATCTTGTAATTTAATGTCACTTAAACATTTTAACTTGGTTAAAAAAATCAATTATTAATTTTATTAATTTTTGTAAAATAGTAGTTTTTAAGCTCGAGGTTTATGATAACCCATGGTAATACCATGATATTCATGTGAGCATAGACTATTTAAAGGGGAAATTCTATCAACTTAGATCCATCTTAATTTCGGGTCTACCAAGTGCGATTTCATTCCTCTAAGAGTGGTAGATGTGGAGTTAAGATGGATATAGGTTGGTTTTTATGATGATGAAGATATTAAATAGACTTAGGAAATTATATTGTAAAAAACATCTTAAGGTAAATGGTTAACGCTACATTTAGTCGCTTCACAAAATTTAGTAAAAAATACCAATATCTCCATTAATATTGGTTTTTCTAATTTAACAAAAATAAAATTCAAAATAGTGAAATCTTATCACTCTTTCCCATCACCCTCACAGAAGAGAGATAGTAGCAGCCCAGATTTCCCACCATTTTTGAAATGTTCTCAGTATGATATCTTCATGAAAAAGTTAAAGTACTGATGTTGGATTAGTTGTTTGAAAAATATGCTAGTTTATACAACCTTTCATCTTCTTTGTTATTCTTAGTTTGTCGTAACGATCTATAGGGGTTGGGCCACTGCACCATATTGTCCTAAAAGGCGGATATTGTGCACCAAAAAGGAAATTAATCCACATGTTACAATGCTATTAAAAAATGAAATACGTATGAAGGTAGTGAATTATGCTAAAGCAATTTAGATTGGGAGAGACATAATTAAACTTTATTATTTAATTGAAGATTTCCGATTAAAATAATAATAAATCTACATTTATATATTTATATATTGATTGGAAGGCTTCTTACAACTTTCACTTCTTTCCATTAGATCCCCTTCATACCTTTGGGATACCTACTACTTTCTTATATTATATAGTTTGGGCTTGCCACTTGTTTTATTATTCAGTGAAAGATTTGCCAAGATCTTACAAGATTTTATAATTTAGTGAAAGATTCGCCATGACTTTACAAGATAATATAATCTAGTGAGAGATTTGCCCAAAAAATTATATATACATATTATATTATTGATCAAATCACCTCCCATTTTTCCTATGTATCATGGGGATTCACCCATTTATTATACATATAAATTTAGGGTGGTTCTTAAAATTTTCCCTATGACCACCACTACCATAATGGAATCATGCTACCTTATTGTCCAAAGTCGGAAAACCTATGATAAATTCCATGAAAATAACCTTCTATTTCCACTCCGGAATCAGAATAGGATGTAGCAGTCCACCTGGATGCTTACACTTTGTCTTCACTTGTTGAACATCCAAGCACCTAGCCACAAACTCTGCTACTTCTCTCTTCAAATTCGGCCAATAATAGAATTTATTCACTGTTGTCAGCATCTTTTGATAACCTAGTTGACTTGAATATGATTTCGCATGTAACTCCCTCAAGATAACCTTCTCGAGTTCAATGTTATCTAACACATATATCATGTCACTAAATATCACCAGTCCATTTGTTGTGAGATGATAGTTCACATCCTGTGGACCTACATCTATACCTATACATGTACCACTACTTTTACCTATAGCTATACATGTACCACCACTTGTACTCTGCTACAACCTGTTCATAATCTCCATATACCTGACATCCTGCAAGATCTTATCTTGTAAATCTGTCCCATAGGAGCCCATAGATTCTATGTGATTTACTTGTATCTGCCTATGAAGAGCATCTGCCACCCTGTTCTATTTACCTTTGATATACCTGATTTCATAATCAAACTCACTGATTGTGGCCAACCATCGAATAATCCTACCATTCATATTTGGTTGTTCAAATAGATACTGCAAACCACTATGATCACTCATCAATAAAAACCTCCTTCCAAGCAGATAGTGTGTCCACATCTTCAATGCATGTATGATCGCTTCCAACTCAAGATCATGTGTTGGGTAATTCTTCTTGTGCTCATTTAGTTTCTATTACTCATAACATACCACATGTCCATCCTGCATAGGGACTCCACCAATTCCTTTCTTGCAAGCATTTGTACATACTACAAACTCTTCGTCTGGATCTGCAATCTTTAACATTGGTGCATGTGCCAACAAATGCTCGAGCTGCTCAAAACTAGTTGCACACTCCTCTTTCCATTCAAACTTCTTACCTTCCCTTTGCAATGATGTGATAATATAAGAAATATACGAGAAGTTCCTAATGAATTGCTTGTACTAACCTACTAACCCCATAAAAGATCTCACCTCATCCACATTCCTAGGAGTTTCCCACTCCATGATAGATCTTACCTTTTCTAGGTCCACTGTTATGCCATCCTTGGAAACCACATGTCTCAAGTAGTATACCTCAGTCTGAAATAAACTTTACTTGTTGATATTAACATATAACTCAGATTCTCTCTCAATAATATCAACACTACTGCTAAATGCTCGTCATGCTCTTCTACATTTTTGGAATATACCATTATATCATCAATGAAAACAATAACAAACTTTTACAAATATGTATGCAACACATTATTCATCAAGGACATAAAGGTATTTGGAGCATTAGTTAAACCAAATGGAACTACAACAAACTCATAACTCCCATACCTGGTCCAGAAAGTTATCTTGTAGATGTCCTCTTCTTTAATGTGTACCTGATAATATTTATATCTCAAATCAATCTTCAAGAACACTATTGCTCCCTTTAACTGATCGAAAAATTCAACAATCCTCAGTAACAGATACATGTTCTTGATGGTCACTTTGTTCAACTACTTTTAGTCAATACATAACCTGAGAGTACCATCCTTCTTCTTCACAAACAACACTGGTGAGCCCCATGGTGATACACTTGGTCTAATGTATCCCTTGTCCAACATTTCCTTCAACTACAACTTCAACTCTACCAATTCAGGTGTACTAGTCATCATGTAAGGTGCCTTTGATGCTAGAGTTTCCCATGGCACCAACTCAGTGGAAAATTCTACTTCCCTGTGAGGTGGAAAATAAGAAATCTTTGTAGGAAATACATCCTGAAACTACTGTATAAATGGGTACCTATTCAAAACATCTACATCCTCAACTTTCTTACATTTGTCACTAGAAATGTGAACTTCAAATAACACACACACTTTCCTGTGACTACGCTTGGCCTGCATAGTTGTCATGATTCTAACTGATGTTGCTTTCTTCTTACCCCGTAAAACTCTTTGTTCCCCATTTTCATCCAAGGACTTAATGGATTTGTCATATCAATCCACCTTGGTTTTATGAAGTTACAACCAACCCATGCCCAACAACATACTATTTGTAACAACCCTGGTTAAACATCCATGTAAAAATATATAAGGCCACGGTGATGGGACATGTATTCCAAGTTTAATGCTGGCAGAAACATCCTAGTGGGTGTTGATTCAATTTATTGTGGATAAGGAAATCGACAAAGGAAATGTCTAAGGATTTGGAAAGGCAAAGAGGCATTAATTAGAATTTTATTTATGAAAATAATGGAAATTAGGAGAAAAAGAAGGTGAAAGGTCACAGGTTGCATGTGAGGAGGAAAATTAAAGAAAATAATGGAAAATGAAGAAAATAGATGCCTCATTCATAAAAAGTATTATGAGGATCAGTTGGTAAGCTTTGACAAGTTTTGGTGGAGCTCTCTTCTATTCTCTCTCTCTAATACTCTTGGAGACTTGGAGTTTTCTTGGAGCACTCTTGGTGGGTGTGGCGTACTTGGATTTTTTGAAGCAAGAAGGAAAATGAAGAGGAGGAAAGCATAAGAGGGCATCGGGATCAACAACTACAATGGGTTTTACGTGTAGGTATCAAGTTGCATGTATGTTTGTTCACTAGTTTTCACATGCATGGCACATGAATGTGGTTTCTTGGTTATGATTTGACACTGGCATGGAGTATTTCCTGAACTGACAGTGGATTTTCCTAGTCTTTCCATTTCTTGGATATCCATGGAGATTGTGGGTTTATTTCCTTGTTTTTCTTTGGTTGGTTATAATGTTTCCTTAGCTTGGGCTGAGTTATTAGTTCTTGGAAGCCTTGGTTGGACAAATGCTCTGGAAGCCCTATAATGAATTGGGTTGAGTTACTAGTCCTAGAAGCCTTGGTTGGAAAAACGCTCTGGAATCCCTATAACAACTTGAGTTGAGTTAATAATCCTGGAAACCTTGGTTTGACAAACACTCTGAAAGACCTTGGTGGGTTGAGTTACTAGTCCTAGAAGCCTTGGTTGGAAAAACGCTTTGGAAGCTCGGAAGCAGTTGTGGGTTGAGTTACTAGTCCTGGAGCCTTGGTTGGACAAATGCTCTGGAGCCTAGCAATAGCTATGGATTGAGTTACTAGTCCTAGAATTCGGGTTGGATCAAATGCTTTGGAGCCCTGGAAGGCTTGGATAGAGATCGATCTGATGATGGTTTGTGATGTACGACCGTGAGGTGGAATCATTATTTGATGGCTTGAGGTGGATGGCCTCTGGAAGCTTCGAGTGAGTTTTAATTGGTGTGTTCTATGAGATCCCACATTCATGCTTGAAAATTGTTTAGTGGTGAATGGCTGAAGAGAGATTTGGCTATTCTATGGTTGGGTGGAACATGGAAGTCCCATCCTGGGTTTGGATTTTGCATCATTAATGAAAGGTTATTTCTCTTTGTATCTCTATGAGAATTATGATGGATTATATGTGGTTTATATGGCTGTGATTTCGTTGGTATTTTTGTCCCTATTATGTTGGTTATTTACATGTTTTATGATAGCAACCATTAGTGGCTCTCATTGTGTTCTTTCTTGTTATTGAATGATCAATGTATCTATCACCTAATGGATGAAATGGCAGCTAATATGATAAGGAGACAATGTTTCATGGCGAATCTCAGATAAGTATGAGACCCTATGCTTAGATCTACTATTTACACCTGTAGGTTGCATATTTACTAAGTGTTTGACAAAATGCTTGTCATTGCTAGTAGGGGTCCAGTCAAGGTCTTGAATTTTTTTTTACTCTAGTAGTATCATTTCCATGTTATTTTACTGATTTGAATAGATCGTTCAATTTTGGGCAGTGACCTGGGCTCTGGGACTGAAAAAAGTCGCTCAAATCCCAGAGTCGATGACATAGCACTGACCAATTGGGTCTCTGGTCACTAGAAGGCAAGCCTGTGAGAGCGACTATAGGGCTACAGTCGCATGCATGCCTTGTCATGGGAGCTACTTTGGGTTTAATTCATCTAAATGTTAGGTTAACTCAGGGGTTGGACACCTAGAGTGGTGGATTATCTCCTGGGGCTCTTGAAGCACTCGAGGAAGGTCTGTGTGTTGTGTTTCCATCGATTCTATCTCCTTAAAGTTACCAAAGAGGTTGAATCATATCATATTACCCTCTCATCACATGTTTATCTTGGCTGGCCGATTTCTTAGGTAGATGTGGGAGGAGGGTGTTACACTTATTTATCCCAACGGTAATACATTCAAATGTTCTAAGGTAGGCATACATTTCAAATAAAATGTACAATCTCTTACCCATTGATGGGCTCGCTTCTTTGTACCTTGTAACACCCTCCTCCCACATCTACCCAAGAAATTGGCCAATCGGGGTAAACATGCGACGAGAGGCCACTATGATATGATTCAACCTCCTAAGTCACTCTAGAAACACACCATACAAACATTCAACATAAGCTACAAGACCCTTAAGGACAAATCCAAAAATTTAGACAACTTTCCCTTAGGTCCCACTGAACTTTTGGACAACTTAAACCTTAGTCACTCTCATGCTATAGGCATGACAACAATGAGAAATGCAAAGTCTCTCTCACAGGCTTGCCTGCCAACGACCAAAGGCTAAATTTGTCTATGATATGTCAGCGACTCTGGGATTTTAACCACTTTTCCAAGCCTAGAGCCGAAGTCATTACCCATAATCGAACCATCTCTTCAGATCAGTAAAATAACATGGAAATGTGAGTACTAAAGAAAATACTTGTTCAAGACGTTGAATGGACCCGTACTGGTCATGACAGGCATTTCGAAAAATATATCACGAATATGTAATCTACAGGTGTAAATAACAGTTCTGAGCATAGGAGTCTCATACTTAGCTTAGAATCGCTAAGAACCATTGATTCCTTAACACATCAACTACCATTCCATCCATTAGGTGATAGGTACATTGATCATTCAATTATAGGTAAAAAAAAGGTGATGAAAACCATACATAACTATTGTCATAAAAAAATACATAACCAGTGTAATATCAGCATAAATACTCATGAAAGTATAACCATATATACCACATATAATCCATCAAAATGATCATAGAAATACAAGGAGAAAAAACCTTTCATTAATGATGAAAAATCCAAACCCAAGATGGAACTTTCACGTTTCACTCGATCGTAGAATGGCTAAGTCAAATCTCTCTTCATCCATTCACCCCCATTCCATATTCCAAGCATGAATGTGGGATACCATAGAACACATCAATCAAAAACCATCTAGGGCTTCCAAAGGCCATCCACCTCAACCCATCAAACAATGATTCACCTCACGGTTAGACATCACCAAAACCATCATCATATTGGTCTCTTTCCCAGCCATCTAGGGCTACAAGGTGTTTATCCAACCAAGGCTTTGGGATTAGTAACTCAAACCATAACTTTTAACGGGCTCTAGAGAATTTTTCCAACCAAGGCTACGTGACTAGTAACTCAACCCACCAAGGGCTCCAAAGTGTTTTTGCAACCAAGGCTACGAGACTAGTAACTCAACCCAAGCTGTTCTAGGGCTCCAGAGAATTTGTGCAACCAAGGCTATGGGACTAATAATTCAATCCAAGATAAGGAAACATGAGAACCAACCAAAACACAACAATCAAAAAATGAACCCACAATCACCATGGTTATCTAGGACATGGCAAGGCTAGGTAATCCACTGTCAATATTGGCCGTCCTCCATGCCAATGAAAGATCACCACCAAAAAACCACATGCATATGCCATGCATGCCAAAACTACTAAAGGAAACATACATGCAACTCGGTACCTGCAAGAAAATCTAATGTAGTTTCTGATCTCGATGCCCTCCTAAGCTTTCTTGTTCTTCTTTTGCCTCCTTGCTCTAAGAATCCAAGTATGCCATACCCTCCAAGAGTGCTCCAAGAAAACTCTAAGTCTCTAAGAGTATGAGAGAGAGAGAAAAATGAGAAAGAGCTCCAACACTGAATTGACAAAAGGTTACCAATTGATCCATAGAAGCATTTTTATGAATGAGGCCTCTATTTTCTTCATTTTCCATTATTTTCCTTCAATTTCCTCCTCACATGAAACCTGTGACATTTCACCTCCCTTTTCTCCTAATTTCCATTATTTTCATAAATAAATGTGCCGAAATTCCATTTTTCCTTTCCAAATCCTTATCCATTTCCTTTTCTAATTTCCTTAGCCATAAACAATCACAAGTAATTCCCATCACTCAGATTTTTCCCAACATTCAGCTTGGAATAAGTGTCCCATCAACCGTGGTTATTATTTTTCCTTTCTTTACTTTTATTACATGGAGTTTTCACCAAGGTTGTTACATAGCCCTACCCCATGGGGGAACACCTTACTTGGCGTTCAACAACACCTATAACCACAAATTTTTTGTAAGAAAAACATATACTGTCAATGGAGCTTTATAACTTAGCTCGATGTAGTATTTACAATGATCATCTTGTTGAGAAAAAAACCAACATGAAAATATAACAACACAACACCATAATGACATGACACACACACCACTTATTGGAGATTTATAACATAGCTCATGGCGTTATTTCCATATATATATGTACATAAACCAACATCATCAAAACATATACCAAAATCACACCAAAACACAAAGCAAAAACTGCTTTCCCTCAATTGGCAAACAAGGAAGGATACATAGCCTGCATCTGATATGTCATCTCCCATGTAGCTTCATCGGGCCCAAAGTTCTTCCACTACACTTTAAATTGCTCGATTGCTCAGATACGAAGAATGAGCACCTTTTTCTGCAATATACACTAAGGCTCCCACTGGAATTCTTCATCTGGTTACGCCTGCAATAAATACCATTCAATCACATGACCAACATCCTTAACATAGTTCTTAAGAAATGACACATCAAAAACATCATGGAATTTCACTGTCGAAGACAATGCAAGTCAATAGGCTACTGGCCCAATCCTCCCAATGATACTGAAGGGTTGCAAAAACCATGGTGCCAACTTGGCACATGATCAAATCCACAAGGATCTCTTCTTCGGTTTGATGTGCAAGTACACCTATTGCCCAACCAAGAACTACTTGAACATCTTGTTCTGATCTTTGTAGCTCTTCTTCCTATCCTATGCTACCTTTAGATTTTTCTTTATCACCTTAATTTCCTGTTTCGTGTCTACCGACATGTTTTGTCCAATCAGCACCCTGCTAACCAGATCACTCCAACTGATGGGAGTGTTGCAACTCTGACCATAAAGTGCCTTAAAAGGACTCATCCTCAAATATTCCTGATATCCATTGTTGTACACGAACTATACCAGTGGAAGATACTCTTACCACTTTTAGTGTTGATGCATCACATACATCCTCAACATGTCCTCCATTATCCTGTTGACCCTCTCTGTATGTCCATCTATCTATGGATGATAAGTTCTACTGAAGGCCAATGTTGTTCTCAAACCTACAAACAACTCCTTCCAAAACTTGGAAGTGAACTGACACAATCTTCTTCAGAACACCATGCAATCTGATCACATCTCGGATGAATACCTATTCTACATCGCTAGCTGAAAATGTATACTTCACCAGAATGAAATGTACAACCTTCATCAACATGTCCACAATAACCATGATGGAATCATTTTGTCTCACTATCTTTCGCAAAACTATAATGAATTCCATGGAAATGACTCCCATTTCCACTCTGGGATCACGATCGGCTATAGCAGTCCACCTGGATGCTTACATTGTGCTTTCACTCGCTGACAATCAAAACATCTCACCATAAACTCTCCTACATCCCTCTTCAAATTCAGCCAATAGTAGAATCTCTTCACTACTATCAGTATCTTCTGATAACCTGGGTGACCTGAATATGTTTTCACATGAAACTCTCTCAAAATCACCTTCTTGAGCTCAACGTTATCCAGTACATATATCTTGTCTCGGAACGTAAACAACCCACTCCTATAAGAAAATAATACATACCCTATGCACCTACACCTATACTTGTGCCTGTACCTATATTATCACCTGTACCTGTACCTGTACTTAAACATGTACCTATACCTATACCAATACTATCACCTGTACATGTACCTGCAACTTGTGCACAATCTCCATATACTTAACATCCTGCTGAGCTATCTGCAAGATCCTATCATGTAAGTTTGTCCTATAGGAGCTCATAGTTACCAGGTGATTTAACTGTACCTGTCTACTAAGAGTATATGCCACCCTGTTCTCTTTACCTTTGATGTACTTGATCTCGAAATCAAACTCGTTGATCATGGCCAACCATCTAGCATGCTTGGCATTCAGATTCAGCTGATCAAACAAATACCTCAACCCAATGTGATCACTCATAAGCACAAACCTCCTTCCAAGAAGATAGGGCCTCCACATCTTCAATGCATGTATAATCGCTGCCAAATCAAGATCATGTGTCAAGTAGTTCAGACTCGTGCTCTTTTAGTTTCCGGGACTCCTAGCATACCACCTATCCATCCTGCATAAGGAATCCACCATGCCCTCTCTTGCAATCATCTATGCATACCACAAAATATTTGTCTGGATCTGCAATCTTTAGCATTGGTGCATGTGTCAACAACTTCTTGAGTTACTCAAAACTAGCCTCACACTCCTCTTTCCATTCGAACTTCTTACCTTTCCTTTACAATGATGTGATAAGATAAGAAATATGTGAGAATTTCTTGACGAACCTCCTATATTAGCTTGCCAAACCCATGAAATATCTCACCCCATCCACATTATTAGGAGCTACCCACTCCATGATGCCTCTTATCTTTTCTGGATCTACTGCAATGCCCTCCTTCGAGACAACATGCCCTAAGTAAGGTACCTCAGTTTGAAAGAAAATACAATTGTTGAGCTTAGCATACAACTAATTCTCTCTCAAAAACATCAATACTGTTGCTAAATTCTCAGCACGCTCTTCCTCATTTCTAAAATATACTAGTATATCATCAATGAACACTATAAAAAACTTACCCAAATATGGATGCAACACACTATTCATCAAACACATAAATGTCGTTGGATCATTAGTTAATCCAAATGGAACAACCACAAACAGTAAACTCATAATGCCCATACCCGGTCTTGAATGCAGCCTTGTCAATGTCCTCTTCTTTGATGCGTACTTGATGGTATCCAGATCTCAAATCAATCTTCGAGAACACAGTTTCTCCCTTCAACTGGTCAAATAGATCATCAATCCTCGGTAATGGATACCTGTTTTTGATGGTCACTTTATTCAACTGCCTGTAGTCAATGCATAATATAAGAGTACCATATTTCTTCTTAACAAACAATATCAGTGTGCCCCATGATCATACACTTGGCCTAATGTGCCCATTGTGCAAAATTTCCTTCAACTGCAGCTTTAACTCAACCAACTCAAGTGTGCTCATCCTGTACGGTGCTTTTGATGTTGGAGTTACCCCTGGAACTAACTCAATAGATACGTCGACCACCCTGTCAGGTATTAACTCTATAATTTCCTCAGGAAATACATCCTTCAACTATTGTAAAACTGGGTACCTTCTCAACATATGCATCCTCAACTTCCTTACCCTTATCACTAGAAATGTGCACTCCAAATAACCTACATCCTTTCTTGTGACTATGCTTTGCTTGCATAGTTGTCACCATTCTAACTAATGTAGCTTTCTTCTTGCCCTATAAAACTCTTGGTTCTCCATTGTCATCAACACATTCAATGGCTTTGTCATAACAATCTACCTTGGTTCTATTAGTATACAGCCAAACCATGCCCAACAACATGTTGTCTGAACCCAACGGTAATATATTCAAGTGTGCTATAGTAGGCATACCATTCAAATAAAATGCACAAACTCTTACCCAATGATGAACTCTCTTCTTCATACCTATAGCCAACTGCACCAACCAAGACTCTGCATGGAATTCCTTACTTATACCACACTTATCCACCAAGCCAAGACTAACATAGCTATAATTACATCTAGGGTCAATCAAAATAGAAATAACTTGATCACAAATCTTACCATCCATCTCAATGATAGATGTTTGATGATCTGTCTGTTTGTTATCCAATGTTGCATAGATACGTGGAATACTTTGATCATCATCTCCAACAGTCTGTTCCTCCTGCACATTGTATAACTTAGGCCTACCACTCTAGTACTATGGACAATCCCTCCTACGATGATCTCCTCCACAAGTCCAACATTGCATGGGTTCCTTATTATACTCCTCAGATATGTGTCCATGTCCTCTATCTGATGCATTGAACCTCTTAGCTGGTGCAACATTTTCCTTGTTACCTGAATCCTATAATCTTACTTGCTTCTTGTCCCATTTTCCTTTATTCTTTGCATTACCTCTTCAATCTGGCTTAGTCTCAGTCCTACACTTCAATTATTCATAGAAATGCTTCAACTTCCGGATGGCCTCTTCTAATGATCTAGTCTCATAGAACTCAATCCTATCTTTAAATTCCATCGATAACCCCCTGGTGAATCTATGAATCTTGGCCTTCTCCTCCTTGAGGTAAGGCACATACCTTAGAAACTCTAAGAACTTTCTAATGTATTTATCATCTGTCATGGATCCCATATTTAGCTCGTAAAATTATTTCACTCTATCATCAAAGTATATTTTTGACAAATACTTCTTCTTGAATAGCTTCTCAAACCCATTCCAAGTAAAATCTTCCTCATGTATACCTCTAATGTTCTTCACATATTCCCACCAGATGTCCACTTTACCTTTGAAATTGCATGTAGCCACTTTAGCCTTCATGTTCTTTGAATAGTCACCTGAAGAACTTCTTCATGCCTAGTAACCATGCCTCTACATATTGTGATTCATTTACCTCCATCAAAAGTAAGTGTCTTTTATTTCTTAAACTCATCTGGAAAATACACCTTATCACTCTTCCTGTAAGGATGATAACAATATTGATCATCATGTTTGTTAGAACCAAAACTAGAACAGAACCTGTGACTATTCCTTCTCCTATCCGGAGTGTCCAAAATTACGCCATCTCTAACCGTGTCATCACTATCCAAACTATGACCACCATGTGACCTACCGTTATATGCCCCATTAGTTCGGTATTATTTCTCATGGCTGATATGACATGGTCCATGTCACTGCAAATCTGAAAAACTCTGAAGTATGACTGCATTTACCTCTGTTACCTTTTCTGTGCTTGTATGATTCTCTCATTGTCTACCTTACAACTCCTTATTTCTTCCTTCAAGGTCCTCAATGTGTCTGCCAAATCAAAAGAGTGCCCCACACCATGCTACTCATCTAATTCATAGGGAGATTCTACATATTCTACCATCTTTCTAGCCATTTGATCTCTTTCTTGTAATGCATATATGTAAGATAAACCAATTCATAATAAACCAACATACTTTAGTATATTCGAGGATACCTTGTTTGCAATATCAACAAATCAGCGTGATACATGTATAACATAATCATGATAGCATAATGAACTTAATACATAATCATATGACCATGCAACTATCATTCTAGCTAGGTTCTAGTCATCAATGCATGACCTC
Organism: Pinus taeda; assembly: GCA_000404065.3. Lineage (NCBI taxonomy): Eukaryota > Viridiplantae > Streptophyta > Pinopsida > Pinales > Pinaceae > Pinus > Pinus taeda. The sequence goes on from APFE030588551.1 coordinate 74,787, forward strand.
AAGAATAACACACACCACGACCTCATGCATGAAAACAACCGCTACATCACTGTACAATTGATCACTTGTAAACATGAACATGCATAAGAAATATGTGACCAACTACCCATATGCCTAAGCACATACAATCAAGAATGAGTGAATGATACTCAAAACAAAACCTGCAAGAATGATCCATGCAACCAAGCACACAAGACTGTAACCAACATGTAAGATTGTAACCAAACCAAACTTGAGGTGGTCAATGTGGAATGCAACGTCGTGAGTGTATGACTAGTTATAGTTGCCAATGACTGTTACACAACATTTTGTCACTGTCCATGTACTCCCCGTTCCTTGATCCTGGAGAACCTCTACAGTGAACCCCACATGCTTTCCCTTCATGAAGAAACTCCCATTGTGTCCCTCTTCATGAGCAAAT
>APFE030588551.1:75766-96035 GCA_000404065.3 Pinus taeda
TCATCTTACATATTCATGGCTTAATGTTTCTTGAATTGTTAAGTAGGTTGAATTACAATTTGTCTATTATCACAGTTGTTGTTTATTGTTGTTTACTTGTTTCAGGTGCTTAAAGAATGAAGAGAGAGATAGCTGGAGAAAACAAGCAAGTACATCATCAAACAGGATAAGCATACTAAGAGGTAGGCCCTCTTAATTGGTTCTAACCTAAGGAAATCTTCCATAGAATGTATCTGTTGTGGCTAGACCCATTATTGGGTTAGAGGAATTTGTTTGTGTCTGCACTTATAATTTTACTTCACCACAAATTGGCGACTCCATTAGGGAACCAATCCTTTTGTTTGCCTTGGATTTCATGATTTCGTGAGAAATTTTCTAGTTCCAAGTTTTCCCTTTTGTTTTGTTTCTTTTCTCCTGCTTACCAACCTAAGTTTGAAATTCATAGTACTAGATCTGGTCCCTGCTTTTAAATTTTTTTATTTTTTTCATAAATTCCTCGATCAGTGTGCTTAATCCATTGACAGTAACGCTAAATAGCACGATATGCTGAGAAATAGTCGCGTTGACCAGCCTCTAGCACTTGTTGTTAGTTGGGAAGCCGCGCCAATGCCCATAAGTGAATATTAGGGTTTCACCCCAATCTTGGCCAGTGTGTTCTGCTCTTATGATTTTAACCCCATAAGCCTTTTAGTTCGTTTTCTCCCTAACTAGAAAGTTTCTTTTCATTTGGTTTTGTTTGCCTGTTGGCTTATCATCCTTCTGCTTGATTGCTTGAGTCATTGTGTGGTCAGCGACACTAGGACATCTATTTTGTCATCCATGTAGTTGTTTGTGAACTCAGTAATTTGGGTTGTAGGTGTACTTAATCCTTCCATTTTTGTTTTCGATCCTTTTATGGCTTTGACCTCTGTTACACAAGTTTGAAAAGTTTATGTTTTCTTGTCTAAACATCTCTTTTCTAACATGGATTATGTTGCTTATCTTGTTGTTGGAAAAGTCGATGATTCAGTGATCTGAATGAGCTTCTCTTTTCATGTTTTCATCTGCTTAAAGAGCTTATTGTCTCAAAACCTTTTTCATCGAAGAATTGTATGCGAAAACTTTATTTCGTTGTTTCATGAAAAGGTGTGAAATTCTAGTTTGTTGCATCATTGTGCTACAATAGCTTGCATCATTAAAAGACTAGAATTGCATTGGCATTTTGAAAAGGAAAAGAACTTTTTTTTCTTTCAAAAGGACTGTTAGATATGTGCTTATCAGGAAATTAGGAATTGGAATGCATTTTTCATTAGTTTATTTTTCGAAAAGTAAGGTAGTGAAAGATCATTTTGTTTTCAATTGTTTGTTTTGTTTGCATTTTATTGAGTAATTTCTACCCTCTTTAGTGTAGACATTTCATCAAATTGAAAGGGTCTTGTCTCATTTAGTTGCATTTAAGGTTTTTTTGAGTCACATTGCTAAGACCTGAAAACTGAAACATAACTCAATATAACTTTAAAATGAATTCAATTAGCCTAAGGTGCATTTGACATTTAATGATCATATCTAGAAGTTCTAGGTTAGATACATGTTTCGACGTCTTTAAACCTAGCAACTGTCATTAGCTTTGGCATTAGACAGTGCTAGTACGGATTTGTTCTCCCCATACCGTCGAGTATATAATGGGAGACCCCTCTAAGCTGCAAACCTTTATCCTTAGGAAGCCGAGTCAGCCGCCTTGCAAACGTGATACGCTGAACACAGCATTCGGGGAGATTGCTTGCTTGTACTTCTCGGTTCGCCGAGAGGTATTCTGCAGTTCACGGTTGCCTGGTAATCGTGTTTACCTAGATCATCTAGAGAAGTCATTTGATCTTTTTTACTCATTAAACTTAAAATATCATTCGATCACTTGTCCTTTCAAGCTCGTTTCCAATCACAAGTGATAGATTCATATTTGTTTCTTCCTTGACTCTTAAAAATGAAAGAGCACCAGTCTTTTATGCGTCTTAATAATTGATTGGCCACGATCTGAAAACACCTTGTTAGTCTTTTTTTTGACCAAGTCATGAGTTTTCTTTAAAGAACATTTTAAAGCCTTGAATTTATTTTTTTCAATCGACTAAGACAAGGTTATTGTGGTTGAACCATCTAGTTCACCCAATTCCTCTTCCTCTCCTCTATTTCAAAGATTATCTGAGGAGTTGTTTCCTGAGTTACTAGAGTCACTCGAGGACCAAGGTGTTGAACTTGGAATTTTTCTGAGTATTCAACCTTTGTCATCTCGTCCTCCACCTACTTTTAGTACTAGATCATCTACTTATCTTGGCCCAGAATCTCTGGACAATCCCATTAAAACTCCTGAGGACTCGTCGACCATTGACGGTCAGCTTGGACTGGTTATTTATCCATTGAATCCTCTGTTTGACCCTATTGTGATATCACCATAGCATCCTTACAGTCCGTACAACGAGACAAGTGTTCCAATGGAACTATCCCCTTGAACTCGTTCGACCATTCTTCGTTGTTTATTTCCAGACATAGCACTCGAAGGCAATGCTCCAATCACCTCTCTAGAAGAGTGTGAAGTTTCTACTCCACACAATGTTGAGGAGGAAGAGCTACCTTTTCCTCCTGAGGGTTTCCCCTATTCGAGGGGTATTCCCGCCAGTTTTCCACCCAACTATGTGTCTTTGGCACAATTGGTTTTAGGTACACCTAGTGCCTCATCACTTTACCATAACCCTATTTGGGTGTCAGGTGTCATGCTTACATTAGGTCCATTCATTGTGAACACGACTTTCCAACAAGATGTTACCTCAGTCCTGGTGTAACCCACCATTCTGAATACCCTTGTATCATCAATCCTAGTTATCCGTCAGACACAACCGACAGTTTCAAAGAATGTCTCTACCAGTTCCTCCATCCCTCTAGTCAGTGGCCAGGATGTGCCACCACCTGGGGGGGGAAACCTTAACGTTTCTATGGTTTTAGGTGCCACCAATGTGAGTGGCTCACAAGCTCACATGCTTGGTATGAAACAGTCATCTTCCAGTATTATTCACAACCCTGCTAACCCTGCTGGATCAAGCAATGTCCAGTACCAACAGGTTCAAAATCCCATTGGTCCGTCTGGATCGAGAAATGTTCAGTATCAGTAGCCCTATGGAGCTCAAGTCCAATACCAAACTCCTTACGTTCCATATGGTTCTCAAGGAATGGCTAATCAACCTTACACCATCCAATCTGGGCAGTACATTCAGCATGGCTATGGCTAGATTCGGTTTGGAAATTTCTTGGGCACTATTCAAGTACCCTTGTAACAGCAAGGACAACCTCTACAACAACAAGGGCGACCTTTGTTACCATAAGGGAAACCTTTGTTACAGCAAGGGCTCTCTGTGCAACTGCAAGGGCAAATGATCTTGCAACAGTTGCAGCAAACTGTGTAGCAGCAGATGCAATATGCTACACACACCTCCCAACCCATATCCTCGTAGGGCCAACCTCTGTAGCCTCAGGGACAAATTTTACAACCGCAAGGTCAACCCTTGCAATAATAAAACCAACCAGGGCAACATCAACCCTTTTATATATATCAACAGGGTCAACCCTTGCAAGGGCAGGGTCAAGGTCAAGTCCTACAGCAGCAAGCTCAAAATCCCAATGTCCTAAGTCAATAGGTCCAGAATCCTACTGGCCAAGGGCATCAAGTACAAAACCCTAATGCCTTATGTCACTAGGTTCAACATCCTTTTGGTCAAAGACAGCAGGTACAAAATCCCTATGTCCAAGGGCAACAAGTGTATCAACCTTATGCCCAAGGGTAGTAAGTCCAAAATCCTCTTGTTCAGGGGCAACAAGCTCATTACCCGTATGTTCAAGGACAACAGGTGCAATATCCATATGTCCAAGGTCAACAGGCTCAACAGCCTTTTAACCAATACATTTCTTATCAACAACCTATGGTCAGACAGTTCCAAGGTATTCAAGGTTAAAATCCCCCCTATGGTCAAGTTAATCTGCAATGGGGGCAGCCTCAGATGCCATATGGCCAAACTCCCCCACTGTGGGGCCAAAATCCTTACCAACAGGGATGGGCTCCTTCGTTTAGACCCGCTTATCGACCTCCCATGCCTTTTAACACCTAATTCCCATTCTTTGCTACACTCAATTTGCTAGATGTATCTCGCCTTATGAATGATCCAATCCTTCATTCACCATACTTGTCTCCAGTGCCATCTAATATACCAAGCGATTGTCCAAAGTTCGATGGGGAAGCTAAAGAAGATCCTTAGGCCCATGTGATGACATATCACCTATGGTGCTCATCGAACTCATACGTTGATGATTCCATTCATCTCTGTCTTTTCCAATGAACCCTCAAAGGTGCTGCAGCTAACTGGTACATTGAGCTACCTCAAAGTACTTACCATGACTTTATCTCTTTAGCCATGGCTTTCCTCATGCATTTTCAGTTTCTGGTTCGCTATGAAACTGGCACCTATTTGCTCACATCGCTTAAGCAAGATACTGTGACACACATCTCTGATCACATCCAAGAATGTAGACATAGATGTCACCTGATCAAATTTGAGATTGTTGATCAGCTACTAACTGAATGGTTCACCAAATCATTCGTAGCCCCAATTGCTCGTGATATAGTTAGGGGTGGATGCGTTACTGAAGAGCAAGCCATTGCTCATGCCTAGTACTTAGATCTAGTTTACTCTCAATATGGCACTTTGTATGAGTTATTACCCAATGCTCCATGGCCATCATCTGATCCCATGGCATCAAAGTTACAAGTTGTACCTCCCGTTGATGGAGTTATTGGTTCAGTATCTCAGACCCCTACTAAAAATTCTTCCAAATAGAAGTCGGTCTCAAATACTGTTCCTAATAGTTCATCCCAAAATCCACCTGGCCCTGGAAAAACATCAGAGGTCCTCATTGTCCAGTCTACCACAGTGGACAAATCCTCGAAAGGAAAGAAGAAAGGCAAAGAAAGGGTAAAGTCGTCGCCCTGAAACAGGGTCCTCCCAAATCGTCTGTTGGTGAATATTAGCAATGGAAACCTAAGTATCCTTTCCTCATTTGTGAGGAAGATCACTACAGTAAGGATTGTCTTCGATGATCCAAAGTTAGTCGTTTACTCAAAGGGACCCTCGTTGTCCTCAAAGAGTTGTTTCCATCTCAACAAACCCAAATGGTAGACCAACCCCAATCTACTTCCTCCAAATCTCAAGTGTTCATGATGAGTACGCCTATTAATGTGGCTACTAGATTGAAAGATTATCAAACTCCTGCTTCAACAGCTGGGAAGGAGAAAGAAGCGGCACCTTCTTCTTCTACCCCAAGTTCTGGCCCTCTTCAAATTGAGCACCCTAACCCTGAATCCACTATACGGCCACCCTCTCGAGGTGTGCTATGGAAATCCTCGTATAATCCCAATGCCCAAGCCACTCAGCGCTATAATATTGTTGAGGATTTGGCTTAGGCACCATTAGCTATGTCGGCCCTTGAGGTGCTCAAAATCTTCCCATCATAGCGGAAATATTTTCTGTCATCTATCGGGGGCATCGATCCCACCGATTCCAATTTGATATTTTTTTATCTATAGAACCATGTTTCTCGTCTTCCTCATCAGATTTCCTTTCTTATTCAGGTAATCATGAATGAGAAGACCATCCACCGGATTGTCATCGATCAAGGTGCCTCCACCTGCATCATGTCAACCACATGTTGGAAGGCTATCAGTTCTCTTACTTTGAACCAATCTCTGAACACTTTGGAAGCTTTCGATGGGCATCAGTCACGACCCTTCGGTGTCTTACCTAACCTTGCCATCACTCTGGAAGGCAAGACAGTGCAAGTCGAGGTAGAAATTTTTGATGCCAATCTCAATTATAATGTTGTACTCGGGCGAAGTTGGACCCATGCCATGCATGTCATGGCCTCTTCTTTATTTCGCATGATTCGTTTTCCCCATCAAGGGAAGATTGTCACTGTCAACCAACTGACTTTCTTTGCTTCTTCCTCCTTAGATGGAAGTTTTCCCTACGTCAAGCACACTGGTGCTCCCTATGAGAGTGTGTGGGCTGGTCTTTTCAAAGATTCTTCCTTAATGGGAATTTTTCCACTCCCACCTCCTCATGTTGCCTCTGTCAACATGATCTCGGTCAAATATGATCCTAGGGTCATACCTTCACCAGATCTTGTTGATACCTAGGGCAACGTTATGTTGGTTAGTCCCGCTGAACTCAATTATGTGGAAATTATTTCGGCTTCAAGTTCTGGATCCTCTGTTTCTTTTATTTTGAAGACCTCTCTTAGTACGTACTCTTAATCCTCGTGGCTTGGCACTTTGGAATCACCTGATCCCTTAGCCGAGACCTCCCTTACTGATGAAGGTATCATGGAAGGCATGTCTCTTGAGGAACCACCTTGGATCGATACTCATCATCGCTCCTTGTTCCTACCTCATCCGATAGTCATGTCTATGTGTCTCGAGAAGTTTTCTTCTCAGTTGTCTATTGATGCGTCAGTTTATCCTGACATGGTAAAGACCTCTCAACTGAGGGGACCTTTATCCCCTCATGAATTCAGGATTTTTCTCCCTCCCCGAGTTTTTACCGATTGCTCATTATTGCAATGGTTTTGTCCTCTAACTTGTAACCCTCCCTCACCTAGGGGCATAGGGGAAAAGCCTTATATGAGTTCTACTCTATTATTTGGCCAAGTTGATGCTTACTCGTCATGACAACGATAAAACTCCGGTGTTCATCTATGTTGATTGATTACCTGAGTCCCAGCATGGACTCCCTCAAGAAGTACTCTGCTTAGGTCATCTTGCATGGTTACTTGTGTACATTAGTGTGTCATTCATTTTTGTGCAGTGTGGTTTTGTGTGGTACTTTTCAAACAACTTTTCTATTTACTATGTTTTTCTTGCTTTGCATATGTTTGCGACTCCCCACATTGGTTTCGCTGATGGTGCTTGCCATAGTACCCGAAACCTATCATCCGCGACGTGGGCTATTTATAACCCTAACGGTGAGTTGATTGACCTTTAAGGTATCTGTCTAGGTTGCACAACTAACAACATTGTTGAATACAATGTCATCATCGAGCTATTGTCAGAATCCCTTGCTCTTGACATTAGAGAGTTGGCTATCAACCTGGATTCACAGCTTGTCAGCCTTCAACTCAACGGGCAATATTTCATCAGAAACCCTCAAATATTGAGAATGTATCTCTGTATCCATCTATTGGAAAGACATTTTGATTACATTACATATCATCATATCCCTAGATGCATGAATACATTGACAGATGCATTAGCTAACCATGTGTTGGATAGGCATTTACAAAACATGTAAAAAGATAAAGCAAACCATTTGTACCATAGTAGACAAGAAAATATAGTATATATATATATGGTGATAATGTTTGATACATCACAACCCCAAAAAATAATGTGTGTCCAAAATAACATCAATGACTTGCGGGCCTCATATATTCATGGCACGCAGGCCTCAAAAAATTTAAGTGATGGACCTAGGAACTAATCAGCATGGTGATCATGGTAGCATGATACAGCTTGTGCAACAAGAGCCAACAATCGACGGATCTGATTCGAGACTCCCACCGTGTGTCTCCGGTAGTAACGAGGAATGTCTCCTACTCGAGCATACTCTCGGATGCCATGAGTCAACCCCTCAAGGTTCCTCGTGATCTCCTCTTCGTTGTCACTCCCTTCCTGATAAGGAGTGACAACATCAATAGGATGAGGGACTCGCCTAGCTATTGGGGACATCCTAGTAGGTCGCTTTGGCCCAATGTCTGTATTAATAAGAGAAATGTTATAAGCATATATATACCCAAAAAAATTAAAAATCTAAAAATTTAAAAGTTGATTTTTTACCTTCATCGTCTAAATCCTCTCCATCTGGTAAGGGAATAATTGGATCTCCACGGAAGTCAGTGCCACTTTATGTCCAGTCCTCCACGACGATTTTCTATCGTTGTAGCCATGAAAAGAATGCAAGTCGGTATGACATGTGCTGAACCCTAGTGACACTGGGCATCAAATGATTCCAGCGAGCCATCCGCGGATCACTTGTCATAGGAGATAGGAGGATCTACCTCAGTCAGCTGATACTGGAAGAATGGTACCCATTTCAAGAAGAAGATCACAAGCACCAATCTGAAGCAAAATTGCTTCAGATTCCTCGCCTTGGCTTTGGACAGCTGGCACTTGATGTTGATCTTCATGGCCTCGGCCTAGTTGAAGATCGTAGGAGCTGTATAGTCAATAGCATAAAGGAACTTCGACTTGTTACTCTCATGTTCTACCTGGGACCCCGCTACTCTATTGATGGTCAACAGAAGCACTCTTAGTGTCAAATCTCGAACACCGGAAATCTCTATCTTCCCACTTTTGGATTTTAGGGCCTCATGGAAGTGTTCAGCCAGCAATGAAGATATGCTTGCCCTAATCGGTCATGACCCATATAAGTTCACTGGTTCCCCTCGACGAGTGATGAAGTATATATCTGAAGTTTCCAACTCCAACTCCTAGTCACCAATGACAAATATCTCTCGATTAATGTCCCAAAGACTAATCAGGTACCGAAGAAACTCGGGTTGGGCCCGCATCCCAGGCGTAAGAAATAATTTGAGGAGCTCGCAAGCCCTCAAAGCTTCCAAGAAATTTGGGTCATTCATTGCCTGGGTGTTAACATCCTCATGTTCCTATTATTTCCAGTCCACCATTCTTAGTGATTCTTTTCTGCAAAAGCTATTAATTTGAGTCAACAATCATGCTTGGCCCATAAAATTTGAGTTTAAACAGTGATTTTTTGAGGAAATAGGGTTTTTCCCTATTCATGGTGTCGGTGCGCTTGTTTTAAAAATATTTGCCCCGAGCGGTGCGGCTACCTTTGTTAATCACCCTTGACCGATGCAATTTCGTGCCCAAAAGTCACACTGACCAAGGGTGAAAAAGTATTTCAAAAACCCCCTCAAAAGACTAAAAAAATGGTTAAAAACAGAAATAAAGGACATGGAAATGGAGCTCAAGGCTTTGGTTTTTACTTGTAACTAGCAGCTCGGCGATTGACCTCCTGGATCTCATGCAATCTCCTCCAAAACAATTAGGTCAAAAGTGAGTAAAAAGTTTTCACAGTAAGGTAAAATGGTAAATGGTAAAAATATATTTACTTTTCTCCTTTTTATTCATTTTTTGATGAAAATATCAGGTTTTTGTAAATATTTTAACCTATTTTTCCTCAAGAACTAGATAATACACTTTACCTTTTTGCACAGTGACAGATGATGGATGTTCGACGATGGTGACAAGTCACATTTTAGCGCTTTTCTCGACTCATTAAGTTGATATGAAAATATTGCCGAGTATTTTTCTCTTTTGACTCGTAAAAAGAAAATAAAAAGGGGGGTTCACTTTCAAGCTCTTTTCCAACCCTTTAAAAGAAAAAAGATGGTTGAGCCCTTGTCATTTTGAACTCATTAACAGATAAGAAACATCGTGCACCCAGTATAAGTTTACCCCTTTTTCAGGCTAGGAGGCTCTATTTACGAAAAAGGTACTCAAGTATCGTTTCTACCTTTTCGGGCTCGAGAGACACAAATGTATGAAATAGGACCATGTGGAGTTTTCTTTTACGTGTCTTTTTCAAACTCTCTAAACATGAAAAAGATACCGAGTTACACCTTTGTCGGGCTTGTTAAAATATTAAACAACATCAGATTCATCACCATGACGAACATGAGCTTCTCCTTCCTAGGGCTCGTTAAACTTACTAGGCCAGATTCATCTTAAGGATGAACTTATAGTGCAAGCATATGCTATCCCCTTCAAGCTTGCGATTAAAAAATAATTGGGGTATCTGCCAGGAATGTTGGGGGAAAATTTGGAAATCTATCAGTTGTGTCGGCAGCTCACTCTTGAACATGACACTTTCTGCTTCGTGTCGGGTTGAGATATCCTCCTTTGTATTGTTTACCTTCCTGGGTTGGGTCGTTCATTTTTTCCTTCCATTTTATCTTTGCCACATCATCATGACCACCGATCCTATGGATCGAAAAGCTGACAAACTTCCAAGATGTGTCACCGATATGTTCAAGAGTTGTACTTCTGCAGTTACATTTTCCTCTGATTCTCTGTATCATCCAATACCATTTTGCATCCTTTCATCTCGTGTCGATGATGTGGGAAACATTATGGCCCTCCTTTGATACGATCACTTTTCGTCGACTTCAACTCATTGTCCAGGAAGTTGACCGAGGGACTCCCTTCCAGTACCTTAGAGCTTGCATGCCCTAATGGAAAGTTCTTCGCGCTCGATGACAAGTTCACATCATTGGCTTTTGATCGAGTGATTTCAGGGGTATTCGACTTCAGTTCCTCTATTCACATTCCGTGAATTCTGTTGATAGTACCTTGAGCACCATTGTCATTATTAGTAGTTTCTCTCGCACTTGTTAATAGTTTATATCATTGACTGGTAATCAAGTGACTTTCTAGCATGTTCGACGTCAACACATCTATTCACATGTTAGAATTTTTACTTTGATCGAGTCATGTTGGAGCGCAAGACCCTGGGCTCAGATAAAAAAAGTCCAGGTTGCGAAGTGATGTGACATGATTATGTTGATATGCATGTCTCTTTCAGATGGATGGCTGCGACCATACCATGAGTTGTCATATGTGATCCTTCTCATTATTGGATGGTTGTGACCATACCTTGGTTTCATTATGATCCTCTTTGATGGATGGCTACGCCCATACTTGGATCCATTCACATGATCATTCTCTGGATGGTTACATCCAAGCCACAATTCATGTATCATTTGATAGAGTTCTCAGTTATGTATATGTATCTGTACTTGCTTGAAATTTTTCCGATGGCAGACTACGGTTCCTCGCACTAATTCATAAACGATTTCATCCCTCACTCTAGTTTGGCCTTCACGCTTTAAGGGCCATATGTTACACATCATTTTGTCACTATCCCTGTACTCCCTATTCCTTGATCCTAGAGGACCTCTACAGTGAACCCCACATGCTTTCCCTTCATGAAGAAACACCTATTGTGTCCCTCTTTATGAGGAGATCAATTCCCTTTTGCACCATTTCCCCTGAAACTTTTGTTTTTCCCAGTTTTAAAGACCGGTGCTAATAACCTTTGTATCCCATGCACTGATGTGCAGATATTAGCACTATCCCTAGCACCGACCAAAGTGACTGAGCTGCGTTCCAGTCGTGCCGGTCCTGTTATGGAAAGTTTTTTAAATTAGGAGCCAAATCTTCTAGCTCTAGAAGCTTCGTAACGGATGTCTAGTAAATGGTTTGGCCGGATGGGATCGAGGATGTCATTTTGGGATTCTTTCCCCTATAATGATGGAACTACCTCAAGGGATAAGACCTTCTCCCATGAGAAGAGGATCCATCTCCCATCCATTCATCCTATATAAACCTCCCTTTTTCCCAAGTCCAAGCTAGTGTTAGTGTTAAGTGTTAATGTTGGTGTGCTAGTGATATTTTAATTTGGAGTAAACAACAAGATATTCATAATTGTAGCTATTTGGAGTGAGGCCTAAAGGGAAGATTCTTAAAACTATTGTTGATTGAGGCCATCATGGAATGCTAGCAGAAGTGTGTGCGAACCTGGTCTTGTCAGAGGAGAGCTGCAACATTAAGACAATGGTTGTAATCTCTCTTTGATTTCAATATATATGCAACAATCGATTGATTTCCTACATGTTTTTTCATCTTACATATTCATGGCTTAATTTTTATTGACTTGTTAAGTAGGTTGAATTACAATTTGTCTATTATCACGACTCTTGTTTGTTGTTGTTTACTTGTTTCAGGTGCTTGCAGAAGGAAGTGAGAGATACTTGGAGCAAGCAAGCAAGGACATCATCAAATGGGATAAGCATACTAAGAGGTAGGCCCTCGTAATTGGTTCTAACCTAAGGAAATCTTCCATAGAATGTATTTATTGTGTCTAGACCCATCATTAGGCTATATGAATTTGTTTATGTCTGCACTTATAATTTTACTTCACCACAATGATCCTAGTAGCCAACTGGAAGTTCCCTCTGGAAATTGCACAATTCTGGCTTCCAGTGACCCCAATAGCCAACTGGCAGTTCTCTCTGAGAATTGCACAATTCTGGCTGCCAATCTCCCGGGAAGTTCCCCAGAAAAACTGCGCAATCCCTGCCTGCTGACCCTTCATGTAGCCCAACCCGTTCCTCTAGAAAATTGTGCAAATCTAGTTGTCTAGCCCCTGTTAACTATTCGTTCCAAAAAATTCACAGAGTATGCTTTCCTTGCCCAACTATAGCCCGGAATGTCCCTCCCAAAATTTGTGTAATTTTTCCTCCTTGTCGAGCCAGACCTTGCAGACATTCACTATCAACTCAGATTGTTTGTCTCCATCTCTCAATGACTCCTGCGTAGTTTTCATTAGCTGAAGGCCAAAGCCATCATCCTGCATCATAGCCCTGTTACCTCTCTCGGTCACCTACATTTTAATGATCATGTGTCATGGTAGACTACAAGGTTTTGGATTTGATCTCGTCTCGTCATGAGTGACTGCAGGTACGGGTACACCAACAAGCATTTCAAGATGAAGAATGGGATGAACGAACGGAGCATATGAAGATGGACAAGTTCACCAATGGACGAATGAACGAAGCATGTGAAGCAGAGGAATGTGACAAACATGCACCTTTGCGAACAAGTGAGCCTATCAAGCATTCTATCATGAAGGCAAGGAACAACATGCTAAAGCTTCATCAAGCGAACCAAGGACCATCGAAGACTTCACACACTTCACCATGGTGAGGTGAAGCTATGATACACCATGAAGACATCCATCACTCAGCAACATTGTAGCTCGACATGCACTCCAGTAGCAACATGAATGTACCAACATTGTCATGTCATGTCGAGTCAAGTCATGTTGCCCAAATCTCCATTATGGGCTTGTTGTCAATCAATGTGATGTAACGTGGAAGTCCAATAGACCCACTTGTTGAACATAGAGTCATGTAAGTTGAAAATTCATGGAAGTCGAATGGTCATGAGGGTAGTCGAACAGCCACAAGGGTTAGTGTCACCCTTGGCTATAAAACCCCCCTCATTTGTACATGAAAGGAATTTTCACCTCAGCTTCTCCCACATAGCCAAGAGAGACTGTAATCTTTTCTTTTAGGAGTAAGTAGTGGCTTCAACACCCCGTTGATGGGGTTAGTGATGTATGGTGTAACGATGTGTCTTGGAACTTTCACTTAATTTAGAACCCTGTTAACAGGCCAACACATTTTCACACATGTATTGTATTTGTTGCAAGACTGATCTTTAACACTTGTAATGCATGTTGCTTTAACTTGTGTTCTACATCTTAACTAATTCATTTGTTGTAATGCATAATTTATTAATGGAAATGTGTTGTATATGCTATTAGTGTTGTCATGTCCATGTCGATTGCTCTGTTGGACATCAAACAGACCTTTCACATGAACCTTGCTATAACAACCGTTGCACTCCTTCAGACTATTTAATGAGTGTTGTACTTCTTACCTTACCTTGTATATTGTGACTGTCGCATCCGAGTGGACTGCTCTACCGGAAGTTGTGTGTGTCCTTTGTGTTGTGTGTTCCTAGCTGAGTTGGGACTGATCCCTTTCAACCTAGAACTCACCTACACCTTCTTCCCCTCACAGTGAAAGAACCATTGACACAAGTACACTTACACTCACCAGGCACACAAACCTCACTTCACAAAGTGAACCACTCCCTTGTGCTGATAAGCAAGAGTTGAGGCAAATCCTTAAGATAATGGTAACCAGGCCATCATACCTGATGGGACTCCCACACCAAACAATGTGAGGTCTAGTTGGGAATTCATACTAGGGTGATCCCTTGAATTTTGGTAGGTCCAGCACCATCAACAAGGTGTAAATAACAATTTTGAGCATAGGGGGTCTTATAATTAGTTGAGAATCACTAAGAATCATTGATGCCTCAACACATCAACTACCATGCCATTGATTAGGTCATAGATACATTGATCATTCAATTACATGTAAAAACATGATGAAATCCATACATATGTGTTGTCATAAAACACATACATAACCAGCATAATAGCAACAAAAATACTCATGAAAGTACAGCCATATAGACCACATATAATCCATAAAAATGATCATAGAAATATAAGGAGAAAAAACCTTTCATTAATTATGAAAAATCCAAACTCGGGATGGGACTTTCATGTTCCACTCAATCGTAGAATGGCTGAGCCAAATATCTCTTTGGTCATTCACCCCCGTGTCATATTCTAAGCATGAAGGTGGGATATCATAGAACATATCAATCAAAAACCATCGAGGGATTCTAGAGGCCATCCACCTCAACCCATCAGATAGTGACTCCACCTCATGGTCAGAAATCACCAAAACCATCATCAGATCGGTCTATATCCCAACCATACAGAGCTTCAAAGCATTTTTCCAAGAAGGCTCCGAGACTAGTAACTCAACCCATGGATTTTACCGAGCTCTAGATCATTTGTCCAACCAAGGCTACGGGACTAGTAACTCAACCCAAGTTGTTCCAGGGCTCTAGAGTGTTTGTCCAACCAAGGATACGAGACTAATAACTCTACCCAAGCTAAGGAAACATGAGAACTGACAAAAACAAAACAATAAAAAAATGAACCCACAGTCACCATGGCTATCTAGGAAATGGAAAGGCTAGGAAATCCACTATCAATCCTGACCATCCTCCATGCCAATGACAGATATCAACCAACAAACCACATGCATATGCCATGTATGTCAAAACTGGTGAAGGAAACATATATGTAACTTAATACCTACAAGAAAATTTGATGTATTTGTTGATCTTGATGCCATCATGCGCTTTCCTGCTCTTCTTTTTCCTCCTTTCCAAGAATCCAAGTATGCCACACCCTCCAAGAGTGCTCCAAGAAAACTCCAAGTCTCCAAGATTATGAGAGAGACAGATCGAATAATGAACTGACAAAAGGTTACTAACTGATCCTCAGAAGTCTTTTTATCAATGAGGCATCTATTTTCTTCATTTTCCATTATTTTTCTCCAATTTCGTCCTCATATGCAACCTGTGACCTTTCACCTCCCTTTTCTCCTAATTTCCATTATTTTCTTAAATAAATGTGCCAAAATTCCATTTTTCCTTTCCAAAGCCTTAGCTATTTCCTTTGTCAATTTCCTTAGCCATAAACAATCACAAGTGATTCCCATCACTAAGATTTTTCCCAACATTCATCTTGGAATAAGTGTCTCATCAACTGTGGTTATTATTTTCCTTTATTTATTTTTATTACATGGATTTTTCACTAGGGTTGTTACATTACCTGTAGCTAACTGCACTAACCAAGACTCTGCATGCACTTCTTTATTTAAACCACACTTATCCACCAGGTCAGGATTAACATAATTATAATTAGATCAAGGTTCAATCAAAATAGAAACAAATTTATCACAAATCTTACCATCCATCTCGATAATAGACGCCTAGTGATCTGCCAATCTGTTATCCAGTGTTGTATAGATCCTAGGAATACTATGTCCAACATCTCTCACTGTTTGTGCCTCCTGAGCACTATAGACTTGTAGTCTACCACCCTGATGTTGTGGATAATCTCTCATGTGATGATCTTTGCTACAAATCCAACACTATATAGGCTTCCAGCATGCATCCTTGTTATGCTCCTCAGATCGAAGTCCCTATCCTCTGTCAGATGCATTGAAATTCTTAGATGGTGTTGAATTCTCTTTATTACATACATCCTAAGGTCTTGCTCACTTCTTGTCCCATCTTCCTTTGTTCTTTGCATTACCTTTCTAGTCCATCTTAGTCTTAGATCTGCACTTCGATTGCTCATATAAATTCTTTAGCTTTCGAATGGCCTCCTCCAATGATATAGGCTCATCAAACTCAATCCTATCTTTGAATGCAATCAGTAATCCACTAATGAATCTCTGAATCTTGGCCTTCTCCTCCTTGAGGTAAGGCACATACCTCAGTAGCTCCAAGAACCTACTACTGTACTCCTCATCTATCACTGATCCTGTTATCACTTAGAACTAAAAGTTTGATGCATTTAATTGCCCATCCTAGTTTGATGACAAAGGTCTGTGTTAAAGTTGGTTTCATTTTATTTTTCTCACTTAGGATTTGGAGTTTTAAAGGTTTTTAACTTAGATCATACTCCACTCCTATTGGTTCTCCTCCACCCATCATTATTCCATAGTCATGTCTTGTCTATGCCAAGTCACCGTGTCTTTTAGTGATTTCGCAGCGCAGTCTTATTTGCCCATTTCGCAGCGCAATCATGGTCTAGCAGTTTCGCAGCGCATCATGATTAAGCAGTTTCGCAGCGCATCATTAAAAATTATAACTAACAGCGCTGCGAAATCATGGATTCGTGCATTTCGCAGCGAATCTTTCCCGAAATGTCAAGTCCGTAGGTGAGTCAGCATTTGTGTCTACTCATGTCAGTCTGTGTACCTTTTGTATCATATCTGAACGTTCATTTGCCACTACTCCACCAATAGATCGCTGATATGCACAGGAATATCATTCCCAAGAGATTTTACCGTGCATAGACCTTAATGATGGTCGTAAGTGCTGCATGAGTGACCAGTCGGCCGATTACGTAGTGAAGTGTTTCATTTTGAATTTCAAGCGAGGCTGATTGCAAGCGAGCCTGTTTACAAGCGAGGCTGAGTTAAGAAAGGAGCTGAACCATCATCCCAATCGGAGCTGTTAGAATTTGGGTGTGAAGATCTCAGAGGAAAATATGGAGAGAAAAGAGCACAGATCCGGTAAATGTCATAGGAATGAACCTGAAGGCCTGGACATAACTTTGAGAGATGAAGGCGTGAAGAAAGCGTTCAAAGATGCCGGGTGCTGGAAATTTTGTAAAACGCTACAAGGAGGGCATGCATAGGTAACTAAGGAATTTGTGCTAAATTTCACTGGTTTGAATTCAAAGGTAGCCATGTTAGAAATTCAGGTTTCTCCAGAAGCAATAGTTGTTGTAACAGAGATCCCAAGAGGACGGGAAGAATGGTTTAAAAACTTTAAATTTGATATGAATCCGTGTAAGGAGTTTTTGAAAGAGGCATATGTAAATGAAGATTTAACAAAAGCAGTGCCCAGACATTATGTCAAGGAACATTATGCTCTTCTTCTCACCTTCATACAGAAGTATTTGACTTGTGAAGGAAGGTACAATAAGGTTTATTCTTACCATTTTAAACTGCTCTTGCACTTCACCGGGAAAGTCTCCATAGACATTCCTTTTTATTTATTTCGCAGTCTGAGTAAGATGTGTGATAAGGTGCAGCTGAGGAAAGAGGACTTTGAAACCTCTTTATTTCATCATGGTTTGATTAAGTTGCTAGTTTTAGATGGCCTCCAAAAGATAGGCAGAGACTGGAATTATTTTATTTTCATGGCTGGATTCCAAAGCAAGACTGGCCTTACTCCACAACCAGCCAGAGAGTTCACCATAGTTGAGCTTCAAAGGGAAGCAAGAGCCAAAAAGCAAACCAAGCCACAACTACCAAAACCAGTGAAGCCACTAATCATTCAAGAACAACCTCAGCAATCAACAAAGGAAAAGACTCAGGGTAAGAAGACTGTACATGAAGCAAGCAAATCTGAAGCAGTCTCAAGGGTAAGGACAAGAAGCCAAATAAATAAGGAAAAAGGTAAAGCTATAGCTGTTGAAGAGAGCCCTGTGTCTAAGGCAAGCCTGAATGATTTATTACAGGCTATTGAATTAGAGCAGTCTAAACCAATTCAAATTGATTTGACACAGTCACCACAAGAAAGTGTTAAGAAAACCAAGGCCTCAAAAAGGCTTAAATTTGATGAGCCAGCCCAGGAATTTATTTTTAAACCTAGAAGACCTATGACAAGAAAATTCCAGCAAGTACAGGAAGCACTGCCTAGAACAGAAGAAACAGGGGAAGGGACACGACCTCGGCAAAAGAGCAGCACAAATAAAACAACCATCACATCTCAAGGAGATTATGTGGCAGCCATGAAGAGCCAAATAGAAGTAGCTGAAGAGGAGATTAACCAACTGCAGAAAGCTGCTAGAGACCTGAAGGCAGAGCTAAGCCGGTTACCTAATAAATGAATATGCTTTTCAGGAAAGGTTGTGTTCCAAATTTTGTTAATTTTGCTTAGTATTATTGTTTTGAAGACATTTAAATCCCTGCTACACATATGAAACATCAAAGGGAGTTTTTGGCAATCAATGATTGGGTGATATAAGTTCTCGGGTCAAAAAGCAAGCTGTTTTAAATAAAACAGCAGTTTCGTAGCGCGCTACGAAACTGCTGTAGGTGATGATTTTAAACGCAGAGCAGCTATTTTGTATTATGAACGGGGATTTTGAAAGAGAGACACCTGAAGGGTACACAATAAAATCAAATGGAGCTACAATAGCCATTCAGACCAAAACAGGTGTCCATTTAAAAAGGTGAAATATTTTAACTTAAGTCTAAAATTTCTGTTATAAAGTCCCTTTATCACCGTTCAAAAGGCATTTAATGAGTTGTATACAAGGAACTTTTGCCTACCCACATGTCCGTCAATGCAACCTACAGCACATCAAAAACGTGACAGTGTTCCATATTTTGGGTTATTAAAGGCTTCAAACATGCTGTTGTATATTCGAGCAGATTGAGGAAAATAGGGACCGAGAAGCAAGGGACATCATCTACTACCACTGGGCAATTAGAGATTCTACGTTCAAGGTCAAGATGGAGTATTAAATATCCAGCTTATCCAATTTGAAAGAAGACCAGGTGTCAAAGAACGAGGAGTAGCCTCTATGGCATGGAAAAAGAGTTAGAGTCCTAGTTAATTTGGAACTTTTTTAAAATTCCAGTCAGCACTTTATTGTATTTAATAGTCAATTAAATAGCTGATAGGTGTCATTAGAGATAAGGATCGAGTTATTAAATTCCCCTCATGCTGGAGGAGGAAGCTCGAATTAGTTAGAATAAGGATTCTATATATAGCCGAAACAACAATGTAATGAGGGTTGGAAATTTGATAACAGAAGTACTGTTTTAGCTTATGTAAAGACCATTTTCAGTAATATAAATCATCTACTTTTCTTCTCATGATTCATGAAGGATTTGTCATGTTCAGAATGTGTGATTTGTTCTTTCCTAAATGTCTTTTACAGTTGCATATCTGTGTAATCACTCAGAATTCACTGATTGTGCTCTGACTTCCTGTATGCATGTATGAACTGTGGTTTTATATGAGTTGTATTCTGAATATCTAAATGCTAAGTGCCCTGACTTTTATGTAAAGGTAGTGTCATAGTTTACTGAAGTATGATTGACTCCATAGGCCCAATGGAAACTTATGTAATGTTTATCCAGCCATCAAATTTGTTAATGTTATCCCACAAGAGTTAGCCATCTTATTTATAGTCAAAATCAATAACCCTTTGAGAGAGCCCTCTCAGGCTAAGGAGGCTAAGCCTTAGTCAAAAGCTTGGTTTGAAATAGTTACTTAGAGTCAACCTGACCAGCAGCCTATCAGGCTTGATTTTGAGATAACATTTTGGTGCGTCTGCCGGGAGCCTGAAGATTACTCATTCCCGAAAAATTATGATGCTGAACTTCTGAAGGTAGCAGGAGCTCAGAAAGGTTTTCGAGGCTGCATTCTACCTTGGTGACTCCATTCAATCTTAAAGTTAAAAAGGTAGCTTCGAAAGGAAGATATACAAGGAGTAATCCTGACCCAAACCCACCTAGTCCTGTGGATAATCCCAACATTATATCAAGGAGCAGGCAAAGATTTTCTGATATACCAGGTACTTCAAACATTTCAAAATCTTTGTTTCCTGAATTTTCTAGAAGTCCTGAAGATAAAATTGTTGATGATAAAGTTCAAGAAGTATTGTTGAGGTCTGAGAACGAAGAAGAGCTTATTGGAATTATTTTAGATTTACAAAAAAGAGGCATTGTACTTCATCTTTAGTGTCAGAAAGAGATAAGGAAGAGTTTGGGAGGTTGTTACTTCAGAGTTGTTATTAGAGGAAGAGGATTTAAACTAGCTTAAAGAACTTGATCCTTTTAAAGTTTTGCTTAAATCTAAAACTGGTTTACCTCTCCCAAATTGGAGTTCTTTTGTCAGTGGTTTGCAAAGTCCAAATAGCCCTTTCCG
>APFE030588557.1:0-42726 GCA_000404065.3 Pinus taeda
CATTCATGAGGTGCGTACCCCTAGTGCACACACTTCAAGGCAGTAAAGCGCGCACACGTGGGGTTCCTTATGTTTAACCCTTGGTATTTAGCCGACGGTATTGTGTTATTATGTTTTTGGCCCATGGTATTGGTCCATGATTTGAGGAAGAGATTGCCTATATAAAGCAAAGGAGATCATTTTGCTTGGGTATGCTTTTGGGTTGAATATCTTAAGATCTGAAATATTGGGTTATTGTTTCAAAAAGCTCGATCTATATGAAAGTGAAGTGGAAAGCGAATATGTGAAGGGTGATCTCTCGAGCGCTGCAACTGCGGAAGTGCGGAGGCACCACAGAAGGCGCAGTGCGGAGACGCCACAGAGGCGCAGTGCGGAGGTGCCACAGAAGGCGCAGTGCGAAGGCGCCATAGAAGGTGCAGTGTGAAGACACCATAGAAGGCGCAGTGCGGAGACGCCACAGAGGCGCCACAGAAGGCGCAGTGCGGAGACGCCACAGAGGCGCCACAGAAGGCACAGTGCGGAGGCGCCACAAAAGGCGCAGTACGAAGGCGCCACAGAAGGCGCAGTGCGAAGGTGCCACAGAAGGCGCAGTGCGGAGACGCCACAGAGGCGCCACAGAAGGCGCAATGCGAAGGCGCCACAGAAGGTGTAGTGTGAAGACGCCACAGAAGGTGCAGTGCGGAGACGCCACAGAGGCGCCACAGAAGGCGCAGTGCAGAGACGCCACAGAGGCGCCACAGAAGGCATGGTGCGGAGGCGCCACAGAAGGCGCAGTACGAAGGCGCCACAGAAGGCGCAGTACGAATGTGCCACAGAAGGCGCAATGCGGAGACGCCACAGAAGGTGCAGTGCGAAGGTGGCACAGAAGGCGCAGCTTCAGAGGTGCGCGGCACCATAGAAGGCGCAGCTGCGGAGGTGCGCGGCGCCACAGAAGGTGAAGTGCGTAGCGACGCAGGCCAGAGAAAAGGAAATTGCATATCTGTCTTAAGATCTTTTGTTGACTGATTTTTTTGTTGATAAGGTGTTCTGGGTTTAGTTTACTGTTATTGTGGATCTGGTTATCTGGGTAACTTACTAGTACTTGATGATCATTTGATGTTTATGGATCCAGTTTGAAAATTTATGAAAAGTGGTCCTTGAAAGAAAACAAGTAGGGTGTTGTAGCTCCCTTCCAGGAGAGACTGGAAAACGAGAGAAAGTTGTAGCTCTCGGCAGGTTGCAGCCTGCGTACTGGTAAAGGACTGCACCAGTACAAGACCATTGTAAAAGGAGTTTCTAATTTGAAAGAAGATAGAGACGTATTGCAGCAGGTGGTTTTCACCCACATTGGGTTTCCACCTTATATCTGGTGTTATTTGATGTGAATGTCTGTTTTTCTTGCTCATTATTTTATGGTACTGATATGCAAAACTAATTCAAAGTGTAAATAAGAAAGATTTGTTAAAAGAACTAGATAACACTGATTCACCCCCCTCTCAGTATTATTTTCAACATAAGTTTCTCTTCAGTCCTGGTACATACTTGACATCGATCAAGGTAATTCAAGCTCCATGATCCCTCTGAAAAATAACTGTGCCTACACCTGGGACACTATACTTCTCATCATTACCCATCGCTATGAGTATCTGAAGATATTTCTCCTCCAAAGTACTAAACAAACTCTTTTCGTTGGTCATGTGGAAGGAAGCTCCAATGTCAAGAAACCAACCACTTCCCACCATGGATGAAACCATGCATGTGAAGAGTGTGAAATCCAACTCAAACTGTGAAGCAAGTGGCTCACCTTTAGATCCTTTCCCACATCCCTTCTTGGATTTCCTCCATGGACAATTTGTAGCATAATGACCCACTTCATGACAACGAAAGCATCATACTTTCGATTTTTAAACCTTCTTCCCATCATTGGAAGAACTGGATTTGGAAAGAGAAACATTTTCCTTCCTCTTCTTCACCTTACTTGCTAAGGCACAGTTCTCCTCATCATGCATGGATGAAGAACTATCTCTGGTGCTCTGTCTGATCTCCTCCTACATCAAATCTGACCATAGTTGTTCCCAATCTAGTAGTTTCTTCCTTCCATTCATCGAGTCTTGATAGCTATGCCAGCTCTTAGGAAGGCCAAGGAGTGCTAGACTCACCATATCCTCATCTGTTGTCACGACCCCTACACTTGCAAGTAGATCCTTGCATGTGATGAACTTGGTCAGATATATAGAGATTGTCTCATCCCTTTCACACTTGATCTTTCAAAGTTTTTCCTTCAGTGTCGGATTCCTCTGATCACTGGGATTCTGATATAAATCTTTCAATGTTTTCCACATTTCATGCAGAGTCTTCTTCCCATGGAGGCTCGAGACAATGTGATCTCGCACTCCATCCAAGAGAATTCACCTTGCTCTAGCCACACACTTCCTCCATTCCACCTACTTAGTCTTGTCAATAGGCTTAGGGATTTCTTGATCAATGAAATCCTTAAGGCCATTTTCTTTCGAAACTGCCTCCATGTGATCCTTCCAAGCTATATAGTTTGAGCTGCCATCAAGGGCATACTCAAGCCTCAAACCATAGAACGTCATCAACGAAATAGATGTGATAAGAACTTGAGATCTATATCAAGAATAACAAACTTTGAATTCCTTCTGCTAGTATACTGTACTTGCTTGATCACCTGTGCTCTGATACCATGTAGAAATTTCACCTATAGAACAAATCGATATATGCAATGTCCTAAAGCATAATACTTGTTCTACTTCTACAAAACATTAAGCGGAAGCATAATTGAATTCATGAGCAACATCAAGTAGAAACATGCATAATTGATCAAGAGAAATAATCAAACCTAACACAAGATATATCTAGGGGAAATCACCAGTGTAAAACCCCAACCATGTATTATCAATCAAGTGGAAATCCTCTTCACAATACAAAAGGAATTAGCTCTCAAGTTATTCAGTTCTCAACGAACTATGAAGATATGAAGATATGTCTCATGAACCAACCAAGCCCTGTTTATATAGGTTTTTCATATGGTCCTTGCATAGTTTTCTTGGGAAATAATAGCAAAAGAATATGCTATTAATTCCAAACATGTAAAAATAACCAATGGTCCAACTACGCAATCCTTGAGGACACTAGTTCCTCAACCATGCAAAAACTACTTACTAGAAATAGTCAAGCATCTGATAGTACATTGTCCCACATCTGATTTCAACTGGGTCTCTGACAGAACTAACATGCAAAAATTATCCATGCGTGAATCCTCAGCTATCTAAAATAATAGTTTTCACATACATGCAAGCATTAACAAACTATATTTTATTATTTTAACAACTTGCTAAAATAATCTAATTGGACTTGACTAGTTAGAACTAAGTCAATTGATTCTCTCATTATAGAACTCATACTTATTCCCTCAATCAGTGGAGGAAATTAAGGATAAATTCCTCAATCAGTGGGACAACTCATGTGCATGCTCACAAAGACTTCAAATTCGAATTTCCTTAACTAATTAACTCAATTGAATTAATTAATTAATATTTCCAATTGCTGTTAAGACCAAAATTAATTTTACTTCCTATAGATAGACTAGGGACTGCTATAAAGGGGCCCAGAACTGTTATTTTTAGAGCTTTCTATTTTTGGCAATTTCACCTCTCACCCAATGTGGCCAATGACCTCACTGGCCAAACTGCTATTTTTAGACATGTTATTTTTAGTAGGTCTATTTTTAGCACATTCTAAATTTAGCATTTCTTGTTGCACACTTTTCAACAATATTAACAAGGAGAGAGCCCTCTCCCGACCTGGTAGGGTTAGCTACCAGGTTAAGCATGGTTTGATGTTACCCTAGACCTGCCTTCATTCAACCTGAAGTAGATCCAGGCTCTAACATAGTGGCGACTCTACTGGGGAAGAACTAAAAAATATTACCTTGGTACTTTTAAACACAATTCTAGACTTTTGGATGATAGGTTTAGAATTCATTAGGCTGAAAAGGTTGTAATGTTCATTTGAATTTTGGGGAAAAATTAAACATGCTGGCTTCAAGAAGATACACCAAGGCCAATCCTGATCTTGATCTACCTCCCATGTTTGAAAATCCTAACCTCATTCCAAGAATACTCAGGCAAGAAAGTTCTTTAAGTCTAAGACCGGTTTTCAGATCTCATTCACGCCCAGTCGAATTTCAATATCTTGAAGATCTCCCTTTTGATGAACACTTTGATTTATCCTTGTTTGAAACCAAATCTAAAAGTGTGATTGGGGACACTGTTTTAAATCCTCAATTTGTCCAAGACCTTGAAACTAAAAGAGTGAATAGATTAATTGATGATTATATTTTGAATTCTCTTCAAACATCTATTGTGGCTACCAATATTCTCAAGCTCCTTGAATCAGCATCCGCTACTCTTGGTTCATTTGTTGTCTTGTCTAGTTCTGAAGTTCATTCTCAATCTCAGTTTATTCCCACCCTTCCCATGCAACCTAGCATATCTGATCAAAGATCTGTCATCTGTTCTCCTCCTTCAACACCTCAAACAACCATCATATCTTCTCCTCCTTCAACACCTCATACACCCATCACATCAACTGCCATTGTTGTTATAAATCCTCCTGCTTCTCCAAAGCCAATTTACAATCCACCTCAAGTAATAGCTGCCAGATATGCACCTCTCGTTTTGCCAAAAAACTTGGATGCTATGCCTGATAATTACCAAAGTAAGATACCATTGTTTGATGCTACTCAAGGTATCACAGTGCAGTAGCATGTTGATAGGACGAACAACTTCTTTGATCTTCATGAGATAGATGAAGAGTGTTGGGTGTGGAGCATGATTATTTAGAGGTCTTTGTTTTAGCCGGATGTATACCCCAGGAAGATTGTACACCCGAACCCCTGTGGGGCGGACAAGTCCCCCCACCCACACCCCCCCATGTGGAGGGGTGTATAATTTTCCTGGGGTATACATCCGGTTGAAACAAAGACCTCTAAATAATCATGCTCCACACCCAACAATCTCCCACATGGAGAATGATTGTAGCAACTCCACTGCTACTTCATTTTAAGGACAATGACTCCTCTTTGGACCTGGTTATTTCTCATCTTCATCGTCATCCTTGAAGACCAATTGAAACTGAGCATATTCTCAGTTTCTCCCTGGTTACAACTTTTGTTAGCATATCTGCAGGATTCTGACTAGTGTGTATCTTTTCCAGCTTCAACTCTCCATCTTCCAACACTGATCGTATGAAATGGTACTTGAGCTGTATGTGTTCAGTCCTAGAATGTAATGCTGAGTTCCTTGCAAGATGAATGGCACTTTGGTCATCACTATGTGCCCATATCATGCTTCTTACCCAATTCACCCATAAACCTTTGTAACCAAATCATTTCCTTACTAGCTTCTGTAACAGCAACATACTCTACTTCTATTGTTGAAAGTGCAACAACACTTTGGATTTTTGAAACCCAACTAACAGTTGTTCCACCTATAGTGAATACATATCCTGTAGTGCTCGTCCTGTTATCTCTGTCACCGACCATATATGCATCAACATATCCCTATAGAGAAATGTTTGAACCACCAAAGCATAATGATTGATTTGTGGTACCTCTCAAATATCTGAGAATCCATTTCACTGCCATCTAATGTTCTTTTCTTGGATTGTTCATGTACCTACTTACAACTCCCACTGCATATGCAATATCAAGCCTTGTGCAGACCATTGCATACATTAAGCTTCCAATTGCTGATGCATATGGAACTTTAGACATATAATCCATGTCTTCATGGGTCTTTGGGCACATCTCCTTACTAAGTTTGAAATGGCTAGCAAAAGGTGTACTAACTGGTTTTGCATTGTGCATATTAAATCTTTTCAACACATTTTGTATGTACTTATTCTAAGACAATGTTAATTTGTGAATTTTCCTATCTCTAGTTATTCTCATACCAAGGATTTGTTTTGCAGCTCCCAAATCTTTCATTGCAAATGAATTTGCCAATATTATTTTGAGCACATTTATTTCCTGCATGTTAGACCCTGCAACAAGTATGTCATCTATATACAATAACAATATAATATAGCTACCATCATTTTGCTTTTTTCATATAAACACAATGATCATAGTGACATCTAGTATAACCTTGTTCAGAAATAAACTTGTCAAATTTTAGATACCACTGCCTTGGAGCCTGTTTTAAGCCATACAAGCTCTTCTTCAACCCGCACACTAGTTTCTCCTTCCCTTACCTCAAATCCTTGTGGTTGCTGCATATATATCTCTTCCTCCAAATCCCCATGGAGAAAGGTTGTCTTTACATCTTACTGCTCAAGATGAAAACCTTCAACTACTACTAGACTTAAAATAGTTCTGAATAAAGTCATTTTAACAATAGGAGAAAATATTTCATCAAAATCAATACCTTTCTTCTATGCAAACCCCTTCACCACAAGTCTAGCTTTGTACCTTTGTTTTCCTCCATCTTCTTCCTTCAACCTGTAAACCCATTTATTATGCAATGTAGTTTTACTTGCAGGAAACTTGACTAAATCCCAAGTTTGGTTATGCATTAAGGAGTCCATCTCTTCTTCCATGGCTAGCTCCCACTTCTTTCTGCTTTCAACCTGCATTTCTTCTTCATAACATTCAGGTTATGAGAATCAGTCAACAATAAATAATATAATGAATGAGAGTATTGTTCAGGGGTATACTTATCTTGGTAGATCTTCTAATACCACTTTTAGGTGTTTGGGGTGCCTATTGTTGTTGTGGTGGTTGCTGTTGTCGTGGTTGTTGTTGTTGTGATTATTTATTATTGTTATTTTTAGGCATCTTTACTTTTTCAACGATCCCATCAAGAACTATGTATTCCTTGTTTTCTTTTGCTTGTTTCTTTTCCTGCAATTGATTCTTATACAAGGCCTTTTCATTGAATATTACATCTTTGCTCCTAATGATTTTGTGATTTTCATAATCATATAAGCGATAACCAAAATCATTAACACCATATCCAATAAAGGTACATTTATTTTATTTTGCCTCAAGCTTTGTTCTATTTTCTTTATTAATATGGACAAAGGCCTCACAACCAAAAGGCTTTAAAAAAGAGTAGTTTACCTTTTTACCTGTCCATGCTTCGTCTATAATACCACCATCCAAGGAACTTGAAGGCCCTCTATTTATTAGATAAACAACAGTATCTACAGCTTTTGCCCAAAACTATAAAGTCAATCTTGCATGCAATCTCATGCACCTTGCATTCTCCATGATTGTTCTATTCATCCTTTCCGACACACCATTTTCTTGTGTTGTTCTTGGAACTCTCTTCTCTTTGTGAATTCCATGCTCTAAACAGTACCTATTAAAGTCTTTGGTGCAATATTCACCTCCATTGTTTGATCTGAGACACTTTAATTTCTTTCTTGTCTCAATCTCAACCAAAGCTTTCCGTTTATTGAAAGTATCAAAAACATCAAATTTATTCTGAATACAATAAATCCAAGTTTTTCTAGTTGCATCATCAATAAAAGTAACATAATAATGAGAGCCATCGAGAGATGATACCTGAGCAGGACCCCATACATATGTATGCACAAGCTCTAATTTTTCGCTCTTCTTTTCTTTCCCAACTCTGAGAAATCTGACTCAGGATATACAACTTTTTCCATAGGAACAATTTATTCACCAGAGACTTAGATTGGTACAAAGTCCCTAACTTGTCCCACAAAGCCTTTGTCATAGCTTCCCCTGATACATTCAGTAATAATGAATCTATTGTGGCTACCAATATTCTTGAGCTCCTAGAATCAACATCTGCTACTCTTGGTTCATTTGTTGTCTTGTCTAGTTCTGATGTTCATTCTCAACCTCAATCTATCCCCACCCTTCCCGGGCAACCTAGCATATCTGATCAAAGATATGTCATCTCTTCTCCTCCTTCAACACCTCAAACACCCATCACATCTTCTCCTCCTTCAATAGCTCATACACCCATCACATCGACTGTTGTTGTTGTTATAAATCCTCCTGCTTCTCCAAAGCCAATTTCCAGTCCACCTCAAGTAATGGTTGCCAGATATGCACCTCTCATTTTTCTACAGAACTATGTGCATGGCTCAGAGTCAAAGGATGATGAAAATCCAATAGGAGAGGAAAATCACTTTTTTACAGTAGATGGTTTTCCTATCTATATCATTGAGGATGAGGAATATTTAGAGAGCCCAGTTGTACAGAAAGATGAGGATTTTATACTAGCCAATGAAACAATCCTGGAAGAAGAATCAGATTAATATCAGAGGGGATATATGAACAAACTGAAAACATAGCAAAGACAGTATTCACTCAGGAGCAATCATGTACCAGTCAATCCGATCCAAAAGCAAAAGGAAGCAACACAATCTAAGAATGATTCTCCAAATGTTCAGAAAAAAAGGAAAGGAGGCAGCAGATCCTACATCTAGAAAAGTACAATCTGCAAATGAGAAGTCAAATAAGCCAAGTACAACAAAGGAAAAGTCTAAAAATAAGGATTCTCCAGTCAAAGAGGTAGATAAAATTACAACCTTTTGCTTAGAGAATGAGATTGTTAAGTTAAAAGTGTCAATACCTCTGACTCAATTAATGAAGAATAATAGTTATAAGAGTCAAGTGTCAAAGATTTTGAAGATAGATCCCCTTTTGATGTGATTAATGTGGAAGATGACCAACCCGAGCTTATTTTTGGTCCAGCATTAGAAGGCCAATCTGAGGATAGTGAAGTATCCCTGTTTTACTTCAACCTTAGATTGGATGAGTATGTCTTGCACAACTCCATGTTTGATCCAGGAGCATCTCACAACCTGATGCCAAAGGTAATTATGGAAAAATTTGGTCTGGACATCACTCATAAATAACTTGATCTTTATTCCTTCGATTCAGGTAGGGTCAGATGTATTGGTCTCATTAAGGATTTGGTTGTGACTTTAAATCAGATTCTAGCAAAGAATGTTCTCATGGATGTAGTTGTGGCCGACATTCCCCCTAGATTTTGCATGGTTTTATCTAGGTCATGGGGTGCAAAACTGAAACGGACAATGCAATTAGATTTCTCCTATGCCACTATTCCCGTGTTTGGTCAACTGAGAAAATTATATAGAGAGAAGAAGATGAAATATATGATCACAAGCAAGGAGAAACCTTTGAATCATCCAATTAATTATGTACATAAAGATTTAGAATCTTTTGTTCTTTATTCAGATAGTGGTTTTAATGATGTGAATAGCCAGTTAGTTGAAGTGGAAGATGTTCTAGAGATAACAAAAAATTTCAAGGCAATACTTGATCAAGAGAGACACAAGCTTGCAAGTACCGCTGAGTATTCTACATTCCACCAATAATAGAAAATTGATGGATAGTAGCCAAAGGTAGAAGAGCAGACAAAATTCCAACACTTAAAGGAAGAAGTCATTTTATGGAGTATGGATTTTGATGGAGCAATACGTAAAGATGGTGCAAGAATTGGGATTTGGGTACGCAACCCTGTTTTCCTACCAAATAAAGTCCCAAGCAATGTAAGAATTTGTTCATATAAATTGGCTTTCGATTTTTCTAACAATGAAGCTGAGAATGGGGCATTGATTGCAAGGTTGAAGATACTCAAGAAGTTCAATGCAAAGAGAATTTCAGTCTATGGTGACTCATAATTAGTAATCAAACAAGTCAATGGTGAATACCAAGCTAAACATCCACGAATGAGGGCTTACTGTGATGCAGTTTTAGATATTTTGAGGTTGTTCCCATATTATACCTTGACATGTGTCCCTCGTACACAAAATGTTATTGCAGATTCTATTGCTACAATTGCAAGTAACTTAAAATCCCAATGAATTCAAACAATAAGTTTGAGATTCATGTAAAGAATCACCCAACTATCCCTAATAATCTAAGATATTGGCAAGTGTTTCAAGATGACAAAGAAATTGATGATTTTCTGCAAAATGAAGGCAAATATAAAGACACTTCTATAAATGGTGAGCAAGATGATGGTGAACCAGAAATAGAGGTAAATCAGAAGGAAGTCTTGCAATTGAAAGATAATCTCATCCCTAAAGGCCTTATACCTTTAGAGGAATTATTTGATCAAGATGATGTAGCCCGAAATCCAAGCTTAGTGCCGACCGAGAAGGGTGTTGAAGATGTAAATATTGGAACAAAAGAGAATCCAAAGATGGTGAAGTTGTCAGAGGCATTACCTCCTCAGGTAAAAGATAAATACATTAGTTTATTATCTTCATTTTCTGTTGTATTTTCCTGGGACTATACAGATTTAAAGGAGTAAGACAAAACTATAATTCAACATATAATTCCTACTAAGCCGAATCAGAAGCCATTTCACCAAAAGATGAGAAGGATAAATATGAAGTTGCCGTCGTCAATAGAAAAAGAGGTAAATCGATTGTACAAGGCTGGTATAATCATTCTGATCAGATTTTCAGACTGGGTCTCCAATTTGGTTCCTGTGAGGAAGAATACAGGTGAGATTAGATTGTGCATAGATTTCAGAAATTTGAATAAAATGTCATTAAAAGATAACTACCCATTGCTGAAAATGGACCACATTATCTAGAGAGTAGTTGGAGCATCTCCTATGTCACTGCTCGATGGATATTCCAACTACAATCAAATTTTGGTTCATGAATATGACAGGGACAAGACAACATTCACCACTCCTTGGGGGACATTCCACTATGCCAAGATGTCGTTTAGTTTAAAGAATGTTGGAGCATCATTTCAGGGTGCCATGGACATTGCCTTCGCAAATGAAAAATATGTGTTTTTAGTAGTGTATCTTCATGATTTGACTGTCTTTTCAAATTTAGATGAAGAGCATCTTTACCATCTGAAAATTGTTTTTCAACGTTGCAGAAAATATGGAATATCACTCAATCCCAAAAAGATCTTGTTTGCTATGGATGAAGGGAAGCTTCTCAGTCACATAATATCAAAGGAAGGAATCCACATCAATCCTGCTAGGGTGGAAGCTGTACAAAAGATAGATTTTTCCTCGTAATAAGAAAGAGATCCAAGCATTTAATGATAATATGAACTTCTTACATCGTTATGTGCCTAATTTAGTTGAACACTTGAGGGAAATTACTAATATGTTGAAGAAGGATAGTGTGGTCAAGTGGAATAAGGAAGCTATGAAGTCTTTTAACCTGGTAAAGTTGGCTCTTTCTTCAGCCACAATTTTGATCAGTCCGGATTATTCACAGGATTTCATATTATTTTCATTCACCTCTGAACATACTATGGCAGCAATTCTAATGAAAAAAAGAGATCAACTAGAAAAACCAATTGCCTTTTTCAATAGGACAATAAGAGATGTCGCCTTGAAATATAACATCATTGAGAAACAAGCTCTTGCCTTAGTTAAATATTTGAAATATTTCTGGGTATATATTATGCACTCTCATATCCTTGCTTACATCCCTAATGCAACAGTTAAAGATGTTTTGATACAAACTAATCCAGAAGGAAGGTGAGGTGAAATGGATCGCAACATTGCTAGAATATGACTTGGAGATAAAGTGAACAAAGCTAATCAAGGGGCAGGGTCTAGCAATGTTAATGGTAGAGTCCAATCTGCATGCATTAGATATAAACCTAGTTGCAGCTATGTCTAAAGAAGCCAAAGATAATTTGTTGATTCAAGTATCTGAAATTTTTCTCCATTCTCCTTGGTATTCAAATATTGTGTATGTGCTTCAGCACCTTTCATCACCACCAGGGATGGCTAAAAATGAAGGTAGAACTCTAAAACTTAAGGCTGCTACATTTTGTATTTTGAACAATGCACTTTATTGGAAGGATCCCAGAGGCATTTTGCTAAATTGCTTAACTGAAGAGGAAGCCCAACATGACATGGGTGATTTTCATAAGGGAGATTGTGGAGGTCACTTATTTTGGAAGACGACGGCTAACAAAATTTTGAGAGCAGGGTACTACTGGCCTACCTTTGTTTGTTGATGTTTAGAAAACTGTCACAAGCTATCATGAATGCCATATTTTTTAGGGAAGAAGAAAGTTGCAGCCTCTACCTCTCAAGCCAGTCAAAGTTAGTGCAATGTTTCAGCAATGGGGCCTAGATTTTATTGGCGAGATTCATCTCACATCTTCAGCTCAGCATAAGTGGAACTTAACAACGACAGATTATTTCACAAAGTGGATTAAGGAAATCCCCACTCAGCAGGCCACGAACTCGGTAATAATTCAATTTCTTCAAACAAATATTTTGTCACGTTTTGGATTTCCTAACAAACTTATTACAAATAACACAACCGCTTTCAAGTCCAAAAAGATGACTGACTTTTGCAGCAAATACAAAATTACCTTAGGACATTCTACTACATATTATCTGCAAGGTAATGGATTGGTCGAATCTTCAAACAAATCATTGGTCAACATTATTAAAAAGTTGTTGGAAACCAATAAGAAGAGCTAGCATAAAAAATTGGTTAATGCACTATGGGCTGATAGAGTAAGCCAAAAGAAGTCAATAGGAATGTCTCTGTTCGAGATTGTATACGGTATTGACACGGTATTCCTGACATCTCTCATAGTCCCAGTTGTTAAACTTCTACAGGAAGCTGGCAATGAGGAAGATCATTTTCAAGGGAGAATAAGCCAAATGATCCATTTACAGCAGACGAGAGAGAAAGTTTTTCAGAATACCTTTAGGCTGTAGGAGAGAATTAAAAAGATTTATGATCAGAAGGCAAAGGCGGACAAATTTCAGATTGAAGACATAGTGTTATGATGGGATGCTAGAAATGAGGATAAAGGCAAGCACGGCACGTTCAAGAACCTTTGGAAGGGACCATATAGAATTGTTGCATATCAAGGTCCAAATGATTTTCTACTCAAATAAATGAACATGGAAGATTGTCCATGAGGACTAGTAAATGGTCTGCTTCTGAAATGGTACTATCTCTAAGAAGTTTTCTGCTATCACATTTTGTCATTATACATACCATTTTATTCCTTTCATTGCAAAGTTTGCACTACCACCATTCATTTAGCTTGGGACCCAAAGTGAAGGCTATAAAGTTGAATGTCTGGCTTCAGTTTTTGATTATTTAGTGTCAATTGTTTGAGTTAGTCTCAGTTGAGTCAATTTAGTTATGAGTCTTGAATCAAGGTTTTTGTTTTGGTGTTCTGAAGCTATTGACCATATTTCCCAATGGATGAAAGCACTAGTCTACTTTTTCAGAGATCTATGGTTCTTGGCACCTCCCAGGAGCTACCATCCCCATTGGAGCCAATGTTAGTGTCAGTGTCTTCACACTTCCATCAGTGATCAAATTGCTCTTTTGCACGCATATTAGGTGTCTCATCCGATCAACTACATTCCATTAGGTCACGGATCAATCGATGGTAGTGGTTTCATGTCAATTTCCCTCATGAAATTCACATGATGACCTGTTCACACAATTACTTTACTCATTCATTGTCATCCTGTTTCATTTCATTTATAAAAAACTAGTTTTAGGGTTTAGTCTCACTAGGTCTTATGGTTTCTCATCATGGTCATCCTAATTGAATAAAAAGGTCAGTAGGCACATGAGAAGGATTAAAAAGTTCATAAAATCATAAATTTACTTATGTTATGCTCAATAATTTTCTTTTTTACCTCAAAACTCTATTTTGAGGTGAAAACCGATTTTTTTTCCATTATTGTAAATTTTTTATGTAATTTAAATGTTTCTATATGTGATAAATATTCAATAGTTGTTCTTGATGACCTAGTGACAAAGTCAATTCCTGCCATTACAAAAAGTCAATGTATAAGTCCACCTGCAAAAAGGAAAAAGTCAGAATGTAAGTGAAACAGAGCATTTTTGAAAAAAGCTGGCAAAAAATTAGAAATGTGGGTCTTGGTTAGTGAAAAATTAAATGAGAGGGGTATAAAAGCCAATTCATGTGTTTTAAGTCTTCATTGTTGAAATTGAATGAGCCAAAGGAAGAAAATCGCATTTTTGAAAAAAGAAGGCAAAACAGGGGAAAAAATCCAGTCATCTTGCTGGCACTGCGCACCTGTGCCTTGGCACTGTGCATTAAAACGGTGTTGCGAATCTGTCACAAGTTTTTTGTTGAAATTTGGTTTGGCACTGCACATAGAAATTGTGTTGCGCACATGTTCCTTGGTGCTTCGCACGTGTTACAAGAAGAAGAATTGCCTCAAAACACTTCCAAACTTCTTAAAAATAAAATTGATACCTATTCTAAGTAAGTAGACCACTCCTCCTTGCTCAGGAAAGTTATGTTTGGTGGATTTGATGTGTTTGGTTTTCTTGAGAGAAAACCCTAGCTAAAATGGTTAACACAAACCCTAGCTAGTTGCTAAATCATCTCTTGCAAGCTATTGAAGGTCATTTGCGCTTCTTTCTCACTCCATTCATATTGAGCTTGTCAAATGTCATTGCCTCTCCCTAAATCATCAAAATTCACTCCCCAAACTCCACTCCCATTCACCAAACCCTAGCCCTATACCCTGTTCCCAAACCCTAACTCCCACAACCTACTCC
Source organism: Pinus taeda (assembly GCA_000404065.3). NCBI lineage: Eukaryota > Viridiplantae > Streptophyta > Pinopsida > Pinales > Pinaceae > Pinus > Pinus taeda. The sequence continues at coordinate 14,572 of APFE030588557.1, forward strand.
TTCACTACATCCACTTCAATATCAAACCCCTGATCTCACATTCATAACATCATTCACTTTCCTCATTTCCAAAAAGAAACCCTTCCTCCTAGCATTCACTTCCTTACACACACTGTTTACTCCATATTTCAAAATCTCTTCATACTCATCTGCTTTCACTTCAAATTTCATAAGCATGGAGACCGATTCAAATTATGAGAGGGAAGAGGAAACTATCAGTGATTCTTCCAGAGAATATCATGTACCAAGAAAGCAACATAAAGGGGGAAAGATCATCAGGGAACTAGCTTTAAACACCAGCCTTATTATCACTTTTGTGAAATGGCAGAGAGGGTGAAATTTCATCATGATCTTGCTAGGTTGTTTTTTATTCATCTCCATAATGGCTAGGTGAACCTTGCTGGTGTCTCTTTTACCTTGACAGGCATCCCTAATGCAGGTGAACAGTAAAATAAGGGGCAACATGTGGGCAGAGAACATTATGAGCCTTACATAAAGGCTGGATATCACAGGAAAATCATCAGGGTTTTTCCTTTAAAATACTTGCTGAACACTTATGCTCCTCTCATGAAACTCATCATCAAGTATTTCACCTGTGAAGGAAGTTTTTCCTGCCTATATACATATCATATCAAGTTGTTGATGCATTTCACAAGAGTAAGGATGATGAACCTCCCATACTTTATATGCTGGAATATTGAGAAGATGTCTCACTATGTGCAAAGGAAACCTTTTCCTCAACAATTCAACAACATTTACCACTTCTCACTGATTAAAATTGTTTTCTTGCATCATCTAAGCTTGCTGAACATATCATGGGATACCTTTATTTCCCATGAGATTTTTAAAGGCCCTCAGGAGATTCCATCAGTGCCTCAATAGGAATGAGGGCCATCAGAATAGCTAGGTGTTCATGAGGATGAAACTACAGTTGTGCCAGTGTTTGTCACCTATGAGAGAGGCACCATAAGGATTTTTGCTGCTGCCAGGTGAGTACTATCTCCACCAGAGTTGGAAGGGTTCTCATTTTCTTCACTAGACCACAGGCAAATGTTATCTTCACCGAGGGTGAAAGGGGCTTTGCTTCTTCTCCAGCTATACCGGTTGGCCAGCAGTCAAAGAGAAAAGACAAAGGGAAACAAAAGATGCATGAGGAGGTCCTTCCTGAAGGGCAAGACAAAGATTTTATTTTGATTGAGGAAGATGTCACTGATTTGGGCTCTCAAAGCTCAAGACTCAAGGACATGATTATCAAAGAGAAGGAGGCTAAAATACAAGCCTTATCACTTAATCTTGAGAGGACCAAATCAATCATCAACTTTCTTGAGTAGGAAAAACAAGCAGCTGACAGATAAGAAAGCTATTATGGAGCTACAAATGATTAGGGAAAATATGCAAATGCCAAAAAAGAGAAAGATCAAGATGACCTCCCTTGAGCAAGAAATTGAGGATGACCGAGAATAATGGTTGGAGAGGGTGAACATTCACCTGGAGAAGATGCTTGAGAAATCCAACAAATAGAAGAAAATGTTCTGCCATACGACCTATCACTACCAACCCAGAACAAAATTTGCAAAACAAGGGTGAAGAGGCTAAAGGCCAAGCTAAAAAGAGATTTGAGGAGAAAAAAAGAGCAATATAAACTCAAGATGTTGGCTGAAGCATCATTGGCTCATCAAAGCACTTAACAAGGGTCAATCATGCCAAATTTCAAGAAATTTGGAGAAATTTTTGTCAATTTTGAAATTTTTAATGTAAAACACTGGGTTTTTTTAGGTGGCACTGCGCTTTTGTTGGGGACACTTTCTTGCAAAAAAGTTTATTGGAATCAGCATGGAAAAATATTGAATCTTGGAAATGGCTGAGAATTTTGGACAAGTTATAGGTCTCCAAAAGGGCAAAAAACACCTAAAAAGTGCCCTCTTTTTCATTTTTTTTCCACACAGGAAGCCGTTTTGGGAGAATCAACTTTTGGAGGGGCAAATGGACTCAAAATTCAAAACTTCAAGTTTTTCTAGAAATTAGACTCACCAAGCTTTCCAACGAGCTATCCTACACTTGATTTTGACTCCGTGAATCCTTCCAAAATGAGCCTAGAAAAATCATTGCGCATAGGATCAGTGGCGCTGCGCATAGGATGAATTTTGCTAGTTTTGCCTGATTTTCCATATTTTTCCTAGTTTTCTTGGGAGATCATTTTTTCCTAATTTCTTGGTAATTGTAAGCATGTTAAATGATGAATTTGATGTAAATATGGTTGAAAATCACTTCATAAGGTAGATACATCAAGTTCCATGTGGTTTTGAGCTATAATGAATTGGTTTCCTTGGTCTTAGAGGCAAACTGTTCCATTGCCTATATTCTTATTCTTAGTTTAGATATGGTTGAAACCACCCCTCTTCTCATGGATTCGACCCTAATAGCTATGTCGAGTAGTTTCCTTTTCTATACCATGTACTTTTTTATTCATTTGTAAAGGTTGGACTTTGGCAAAAGTGTTGGACTCACTCAACATTTTGTATCAGCAGTTTGGCAAGGAATAAAACTAGGTTTCATAGCTTTTTTTGTGGGATTCTTGTGATGGTGACTTTATGTAATGTTTCTTCTCTATAATGAGTTTTCTCTAATGTTTTATATGTATCCACATCTCTCTCTTTCTTCTAAACTAAATGATTCAAGGTGAATAGATAAAATACACTCATTTACAGTGCTTTGTCTTGGGAATTGTTATAGACATTTTTGGGCACTGCAACCCCAATCATAAATGCCCATAAACTAAGGTCTCCTAAGTCCATAAAAGTGTTGCTTCACTACCTAAAGGAACAAGGTCAGCTGATTACATCATCTCCCAGAAGTTCTCCACTAAAAACTGCTCAGAAATGGTCAAAACTTGACCATACTGAATACCCAGTGCAGAGGGTGCGATGCATATCACCTTCCCAGTGTAAAGGGTGCGATGCATACTGGATGGCCCCTCTGTAGGGTACAATGGGTGAGAATGGACAAATGGCAGAGACAATTTGCGAGTTGGAAGATCATAGAATCTTCCAGAAGCTTCCCCTCTAACACTTGCCTCTCTGTTTTCAACCAGGGATGAGTAAGAGATCATCAGTCTCCAAGTGGAATCAAGAACTATCAGAGAGAGGACACTAATCAAAACCCCAGAAGATGACTGACCCACCTACAATCATCTATATATGGATCCCTCATCATAGAGATCCAAGGGCTGGAATCTTGTATCTTGTAGAGAAGTGATGTTGGTTTTCTGGTGAAACTTCATAGTGTTGGGTGATCTAAGCTTTACTTGAGGTGAAGAAGGGCTTTCTTGCTGGAGGATGATGCTGGGTCAGAATTATTGGTTGTAATCCTCTTGCTATTCTTGATATTAATAAAGCTATTCAAGTTTTCCTCCATATTCTTGTATGCTTGAATGTATATGCATTTATATGGTTAATACATATCTTGTCCTATGTTATTTATGAATATAGATCTTTGTTCTTTGATAGTAGTATGCTGTTTTGATTTCACAGGTGCCCTTTGAAGCTAGGCAGATGAAGAAGAAGCGGAAAAGACCTATCAGGAAGGAGAGGAATCAAGCAAGGAAACCAAGCGCAAGACTAAGGTTGGTGTCCTTTGTTCCACTCTTATCTATTTTCCTAAAGGAAAGAAAAAGTAGACTTTACTTGTTTGTTTCTAAGATAGCTACCAGTCTTAGTGGGAATAGCAGCTCCGAGTGGACACTATTCCTGGTAACACTCTGTACCATGGTAGTCTAGCACGCCGCTCCCTCATTTGATGGCTAAGGACGGCCTATCACATTACAGGGGTGGAGCAGGTGACCTCATAATTCATTGGCATACGTGTCAGTATATAATTTGGAGAATTCTTACTCGGGAATAGCAAGGCTTAATGGTATATTGTTTTCCAATTTGCGTGGCTTGTTTTTCCAAAGCTATTTCCGCATTATGCTCTGCAACAATTAGCAGTAATTTGAAAGTTGAACAAGCTTGTTGTTTCATCATTTTCCCTGTGGTTGCTAACAACTTGAACAACCTGCTATCCCATTTCTGTTTCTGTGTTTTTACAACATGCTAAGCATGGGAGGAAGATCAATTCAAAGAGAACCACAGGTGTTGATAGTCTCTAATGCTACACAGGAAATCCTAACAAGGGTAGAATGGATAGTTTATCTTAATCGTCTACAACAATCCAACGAGACCGTGGCAATTGAATTTTTGTAGAATCTACAAGAATATCACTCCACGGTAAGAGGGAGACAGATAACAGTCACCGATGACATAATTGTAGAGGTTTCGAGACTGCCAACCACTGGATCTATGTGGACTCTAAAGAAGGTAAGACTGCAAGACGCCATAAAAATCTTCCAAGATGAAGTTCAGAACCTGACTCAAAGTGGAAGGGGAGTTCTACCAACAGCCTTGTTAGAACCATGGGAATAATTGGCAAGAATCATCCAGAATTACATCACCTGTGAAGGCAGAAAAGACGTGGCAAGACCATGCCACCTTAAACTTTTAGCCATGTTAAAAAAAATGCATTATGATTTTGCCTACATTTTTAAATTCTTTACTACATGATGTTGCCCGAAGCATAAAGAAATCTTGCCATATAGAATCTGTAGTAAGTCACCATGGGTTGATACGACTAATATTTAGCTACAGTCTTGCTTAGCAACAGAGCAGTTGGGAAGAACTAATTTTTACAATAGATGGGGGACTGGCTTTGCTAGCCCCCAAACAAAAACATGCTGCAAGTACATCGAATAGACCGTTGAAATGAAGAAAATCCGTTAGATTGGCATGGATCAGAGGGAGGCTGGAAAATTCCCAAGGGAACACTAGTCAACCAGTGGAGATAGATGATTTAGGGGATGAGAAACCCCGCAATTGGAAGAAGAGGAGAACAAAAGAGAATTGGAGGAAAATGATGAGGGAGAAACAGTGGAAGAGACCGAGTAATCTGGTCAGGTGGAAGAAGGAGCAAAGCAACGAGAGGAAAGGCCATTGCAAAATCCACTGCGAGAGGATGAATTGGCCCAGCTTCTGGCCAATATGGGCGAATATACTCAACCTCTTAGCCCACTAAACCTCCACACTGAAGAAGAACCCCAAGAGCACTCTTTTCATGATAAGAGTGCATCCGAAGAATTGTGTGATGAAGAAGAAGAAGAAGAGAATCACTCTGGCCATGATGAAAGTGTATCCGGAGAGAAAAATGATGAGGATGAATAAGAGGAACAATTTGTTCCAAGTCAGAACACACCGGAAGAATTTTATGAAGAAGAAAGGGGGGAAGAAGAAGTTACCCAGGAGATAGCAGAACAAGCTAGGGTTTCTACCCCTGAACGACTCGATCAACATAATAATGAGGAAGCACCCCAAAAAGAAAATCAAGAAATTGGCCAAGGAGAAAGTCCAAGCTCGAGTAAACGAATAGCTGTTCCTTCCAATAAAATAGAAGAAATTAAAATATTACGAAAGGAAGAGAAAAGACTACTTGATGTAATAGCACGACTTCAACAACAAATTAGGATTCTGAAGATGGGGAAGAAAGCAAAAAGGACACCAGTGGTAAAGCATGCAACCACTCCGGCGAAACCCCTTAGGAAAAAGGTTAAGAGGACTTAGGTTCAGCCTGTCATTCAAAACCAAAAGGAACAACATTCGGTTGTTGCCCATGTTGAAATTCAAACAGATAACGTTACGACCTGTGACAAAGAAATTCAGACAGAGGCATAGTCCACTGAGGAAATTCGAACCATGAAAATAGAATGATGCAATAAGAATATTCAAGTAAATGTCTCGCTTACAACTACTATGTGGGATAGTGACCCGAGGACAGTAACTCTATGAGAGGGTTTGGTGCAAGCCTAGCAAGCAGTAGAGAAACTTATAGAACATACTGTCTCTCGAGAAAAGTATGAATAATTACAATAGAAGCTAAGGGATGTCAATTTATCCTAAAGCTAGGCTTTTAAAGGATGGCGAAAGGAAGAAGAAAGAGTCAAAAAGGTAACTCATTGACTAGATGTAGTCATCAAACAAATGGATACCTTATGCTCTTTTTATATTGACGTTCTAGCATGTAGAGCACCTACTAGGAATTATGCCTTGTTTTTAATGGAAAGATATTTGCAACTGAAAATTATAGCTGTTAAAGCAAGGACCCCTATAGAAATAAACATTATCGATGACTTCATAAATTATTGTAAGCACTATGGGGTGAAGGTTCAAAGATTATTATGTGAATTCTATTTGCACAACCTTGTGTTAAATCAAGAAACAGAGCAAAATCCTAACCCTTCCATTAGGGATGTCCAATTGCATACATTCATTTCTTTTGGAGTTAATCAAATAAAATGGCTTAAAGCCTATAATGCCTTTAAAAGACAAGAAAATGGATTAGACTTATGGGCGAGAGCTGAGCCTAGAGATCCATTGCAGTTATGGAATAAACATAGGAACCTAATGAGGACTCTGGGCGTGATTGAAGCATTAGGACCTATTCATACAACAATCAATTAACAAGGGATATAATACTTCTTTACCATCAAAGACCTTGCTATTGTTGCCGCTAAATTATGATATCAGACTTCTAATCCGAACATCCAACTCAGGGAACCATTTAACTATGAGAACTTCAAGTTAGCTGCTGATCGCTTGGGCCTCTATTATGACCTTATTTTGAGGGAAGGGCCATCTTGTTTAGGCTGTAGATTCTGAAGTCCGGTCATTTTGCATCTTGCACCAAGATACCAAGCCTTATACGAAATGTCTGAGAGCCAGATAGGACATCTTTTTAAGCACCTATCTAGGCATCATGGCTGTAGACCTCCTCATGAGATCCCGTCTCCAACCTACTCCCTCACTGCCTTGCATGTCAACTAGAATGCTTTCATGAGGGAATGAAAAAGGGTAAGCAGGGGGGTGTGTTGGGCATTATGTTATTTTCATTTACTTTGTCATATTTTCTTCAAAACTCATAACCTCTTTACATTATGAGTTAGGTATATGACAAGAGATTATGATAAAATCTAGAAGATTTATATGTAATGAGAAATAACTAATAATTACCCTTTTTCTATGCAGAAAGAGGAGAAAATGGAAGACTGCCATCCCAAAGGAAAGAACAAGACCAAGTTAACTACTATCCCTTTGACAGGGAACCACGTTCAAACAAGGCGATCCAAATTGGAGCATAATAGCCAGGAAAAGGAAAAGGAGATACCAAATCGGCACAAAATGACAAGAGGATAACTGAGAATTGACAGTTTGGAGAATCCCTCAGGATCCTTTGATCCTGAGGGATCACTATCTTAACAATTTTCTGTATCGTTGATATCTTCGCTTGGCTGTTATAAGAAGGGGTAGCACTGTTAGCTCGAGGAGGAAAATTGTTATTTTTATGAAATTCTTCTTTGTAGTTGAAACTTTGATCATCGGCTCTCTTTGAAGAGTGATTCACTGTAACTATGTTTTGATGTTTTAATATATAAATCTCGTTGTTGTTCTATCTTTGATTTTGGAGTCACCTTAAAGTAGTGAGTCCTTGGAGGCTAAGGGCCCGGCCTTGGTGGATCACTTGCTCCTGTACCATTATTTCTGATTCATGTGTGGTTTGATTTCTTCCATTTACTCTGTTCAGTAATCTGACGTACTTTGTTTTTTTATATATCGGCTCTCTTATATACTCGACTAAGTAATGTTATTCCTTGTAACAAGAATGCTATGTTATTCATTTTAACTTCATATCGCATTGTTGTTCTTTTTTATAATTGATATAACATTGTTGTTCCTTACAGATTACTATTCGATTGCAAATTAACAGTGATGTATATTCTTAAATCGGTACTACTGTATGGTTTGTTCTTAAAATGTGATTGTTGTTACTTTATAACTGTGATTCATACTTGTTGTATTGAAGCTCAGATTACTGTTCCTTTTAATTAAGAGTATCATTTGGTTAATCTGGTTTGTTGTACATTCATATTTGATCTAAGTTGTTGTTCTATATTTGATTTCTGTTAGTTTGTTATTCCATTTCTGGTTGTTGTTCAATTCATCTCTGAACTACGGATTGTTACTTAATTCCTGTAGGATATAATTATTGTTGCATTCATTTCCGTAGGTTAAGGTTTTGTTGTTCAATTTTGTTTATATAATTAGTTGTTGTTCCATTTCCTGTCATTTGAAGTTATCATCGCTTTGGTATGTAGAATGATCTGAGACTGTAGTGAACGTCAACATATGTTGTCTAGTTCCCAGATTGATGATCTTTTCCTTGATTTCTTTTTAATTACATCAGTTTACAGAGGGTAGAGTTACCATTACTATACCCTTGACTGATAAATTTTTGTGGCTTTATGAATGCATGACTTGAGTCTTAGATTTCTTTTTGCAAGTATATTTTATTCCAAGCATCCATTTACTCTTGTATCTAGAGCACTATACTACTAGCATTACTCTGACAAATGACTGCCTCAAACTGAGTACACTCTTTGAGATAACAATTTTTTCTTGGATTGACAATTAATGTAGGGTAAATAGAGGTGAAAAAGACCCTTTTTACTGCTCGACAGTGTCTAGTAACTACTTATTATTACTTATTTGTTCATAATTATTTTAACAAGGATTAGACATTGTGAACTATCTCCCTGGTCTAGTTCCTTCATTTTATTTCAATTCCTACATGCTTCTTTTCCTTCCCTTTTAGCTTTCTCTCAATTGAGAGAAAGACTTCTCTTTCCTTTAATCGAGATAGGTCTAGGATAAGTGCATCATAGGTTAAGTTTTTCATTTTAATTCTTATTTCTGTGTCTTAGAAGTCCTCCTCCCAAAGAGGCAAAGTTTAGAGTGGTTTGGCTGAGCCACAAAGTTAGCTTAATGATCATTGTCTTGCCTAATCATCAAGGAGAATTGATCTGATGTCTCTTATCTGTTGGAAATTAAAAGACATACCTTAGGCCAATGGAGAAAGGGAAAAGGTAATTGGACCTAGTCTAACTAGTCAGAACCACCATTTCAACAGAAAAGGAATTACTTTAAGTTCCCAACTGGGTGGTCTCCCTTAGAATGTTGAAAGGGTCATTTTTCCTGATCAACCTTTTTGGCACTACAAGGAGGACCTTTAGGTAGTTTATCTATTTGAAATTTTTGTTTTATCATTTTTAACTAATCATGGCTCCTCTATGCATTCCCACATTGGGTCATACTTTCAACTCATCTAAAACTACTAGGGGCATGACTAAGAAGTGGGTTGAGTCCTTTTCTAATTTGAAGTTTGGCAGTGAGAGTAAATTTTCTGCCTTAGATCATCTTTGTGATTTTGTAGAAAAAGAAAATATTTTAATATTATTGCTAACAATGAGAGCTGTAGGCTTTTTAATCTGACATTCTAAGGATGAATCTGCAAATGGTTCAAAGTACTTCCAGCGAAGTCAATTCATTCCTAGAACCATTTTATGCAAGTATTTCTTAAAGTGCATCAAAATTATAGTTATGATAATTTATGTTTAGAATTAGATAATATTTTCATGTACAAAATAGAATCTTTGGAATATTTTTCTAATAAATTTTGGTCACTTTGTTATAGATTTCATTTATGTGATTTAACTTCGACTGAAGATTTGATTGAACATTTCTCTTCTCTTATTTCTTCTAATATTGAAGATATAGAATTAAATAGTGAAGAACAAGACACATCTCATTAATTTATTAGTCTTGAATCAACAAATGATTTTATTGAGCCTAAGCCTAAGATTGCAATTAGATCACAGCCTTTATTGTTGGAAATTCGCAACACACATTTTCCGATTTCTGAAATGAATATTTCAAATATAAATACAGAATCTAAAAATGTAATTGAAGAAATTTCTAATGGTTCTTTTGATAAAAAATAGAATCTAATCAACAACAAGATTTAAATAATGAAAATTTTAACCTCTCCTCTTAGGGTGAATACTGAGAATTCAGAACACATTGCTACAACTGAAAGAATTTCATTAAACCAAAAATATGATAATACGAAAAATTGTCAAGATGACTCTCTTCAGCCAACATTATATTCTGGTAGTCATTATTTTCTTTATCGTGATAACTTTTCAAATAAGATTTCATTAAATAATGACTATTTTAATCTGTCGGTTGAAAACAAGGTTATCACCAGTTCTAAAGATTCTGAAATTATTGCTCATTCAAATGATAATTCTTTAGTCATCAACGACATTTCAAAATTTTCTTCTCTCATATTTTCTGATTATGTTAGTACAGATCAGTCATTTCACTTCCAATAGAATGATGTAATTTATGATGAATACAGTGATGATGATGACAAAGATTTTTTTCCTATACAAAGTGCAACTAATTTTAAAAAATGATTTCTCTCATGAAGATTCACATGCTATTATTTTGTCTCCTATTTTTGAAAACAAATTTATCCTGAACATTTTGATGAGTTATTTTTGTAGCTTTCTAACACCTTTCATTCTGATTTTCTTTTGGGATCTTGCACCTATAGTATTTTGTTGGAATGCCCTTTTAGTGGCAATTTGATCACTGAATTTAATGATAGGTTCTAGAGTTGCCCTGTAACATTATGTTGTAATTTTAATGTCCATAGAAATTTGGTTATGTTTTCTTTCTTTCAATTCTTTCGTCATGTTTTCTTTTCTGGTTTTTTATGCAAGCATGTTCAATATCTTAGCATTGAACACCATCGAGATGCAAAAACTAAAGACAATGAATATGTTATTCAAAATTTTAATCATGAATATCAAAAAACTTTTCTTTTTCAAATTATTTTGATGTTCATTTCATTTCAATTATCTCATTGTTGACAAAATTTTACTCTTGAGAGTGTTCCCTCACAATCTACCTTGCTACCTTCTCTTTTGGTTAGTTTTGAATATTTGAAATATACATCCATAATTTTATGATCCGATAGATATTTGCTTGGAGGCAACTTTCCAAGGGAGATGGTTTTCAAATAAGTTATTTGTAAATAAGTTAATCTTTGTACATACTTTAGTTTTAGATGTATATAATCAATTCATATTTACTTTTGTCATTTCAATTATGCTTTTGTTACTGATATTTGGTTAGTGTGTACATGCAGTAAACAAAGCACTTGAATGGTTACATTGGAAGTTTGATTTTACCTAGTCATAATCTGCTTTTTAGATTAGGATTATGAATATATTAGATTTCTTTTTATTAACTTTTTGTTGATTAAATAAAAAAATGATTTCAAACATTCTTAAAAAAATACATGGAAGAAGATAAATATCCATGAGGTAAACTTATTATCTAATTCTTCCAGGTATGCATTTGCATTTTTATTATCATCTCTTAGTGTTTTTATTTCAGTTTGTTTTTTTTACATTATTTCTTTCTTATATTTTTGTTGTCTTTTTGCAGGTTTTGGTTTAATCCATGTTTTGCGAATAAGAAAGTTGTGATAAACATAAATTCTTAAAGAAACATTTTTCAAGACTCACTTAGGGAGATTTCTTTAACATAAAATTGTTCTTATCATTTTTGTGATACATTTTAAAGCAAGATTTGAGTAAGGAAATAAATCCCTATTAAGCTCTCAAATGCAATTTTTAATCACAACTCTTCATTGGTTAGTTTTTAATAAACTCCTGAATAAAAAAACTCATTTTAACAAGACGACATTTTGCTTGAAAAATAGATAAAAATATATTAATGCCTTATGTCAAGATATTACTTTTACCTTGTTTGAGTAGTTTCTATTTCATGGTTTTGCTTGCAGTGGGTTTGCTTATATTTTAATCCATTTTAGTTTTGATTGATTTTCTCTTGTCACTTGGTTGGATTTATTTCCACAACATTTCTTGGTCCCTTTTGCAATCCCCTTGTGTCCAGATATCACCTTTGTTTCGGATTAATCCTTGTGATATTACCAACCATTTAGTTGGAGGGCCTTTTCCACCCATCTTTGGTATGATACATGGGAAATCTTTACTCTTATTTAATGAAACTCATTTGGTAAAAGGAAGAATATCAAGTTAATTATAAAATTGCTATTTTTTCATATTCAAATTTGAAACTCTTATTATAATGTTTTTCTTTATCATTTTGATAATCTCACTTTATAATATAAGAGAATTCTATTTTGTGACAACTTATATTATAAAAAAAATCTTGCTAAATAAACAAAAAGCAACAAACAAGTTTAGTATTTTTATAATTCTTCTAAGTCATCCCAATATCTTAAGGAAAATATTTGTCTCCCCATTTATGATAAAAGCATCAGAGTGTAAATTAAAATTATGTAAAATACCTAAAAAATAGGGGGTCTTAGTAATGCTCCAACCTACCATGATCATGGGTCTTGATGGTTACGACATTGTCGTATTTGGTCACCAAACCAGGATAATGGCTTATCATAATTCGATGTGAGACAAGAGGTCTCATCACAATCCACTTGTTCATGACTATCATGCTTGTGAATGGCATTGTCAATATTTGGTTACCAAGCTGGGACAATGGCTTTCAAAGTTATTAATGAATTATGTCTCACCTAAAATATTTAAACATGGATGGGATACTGGAATTTCCTTTGGGCTAAGATGTAACCATGTCGAGGCTATGGACATCTACTAGTAGTAGTGGCTCTACCTGTGAAAATGAGAGTTCATCTTGCTTATTAAACACAATAATAATATTTTGTTCTTTAAGCTTAAGCTCTTATCAATTAAATAATTGTTGTCAAACATGACTCTTATAATCAATACTGGAGATATACAAAATGATAAAACTTTGTTATTCGTTACTTGGATTTCATTTCAAATCTTAATCCTAGCACTTCGATTGATTTAATCTTATTCATTTTTCTTAGAATTTCATCATTTTTCCAAAGATAACTATTTATTCCCAGTTTGTCGCCATTTTTGTGGTAAAAACATGCCCCTCCCCCATTATTTATTTAATTCTCATTATGGGTACCCTTTGATTGAATAATTAGTCATATTACAATCTGATTTTGAGAATTTGGATTCCCTGAATGAGTTCAATATGTTCCTATCTTCCTATCATAAATTTTTGATCTCATTTTTTAATTTGGTTTGTAAATGGCACCTAATTGAAGATTGGATATTTTTCACTGCCTTGGCCTATTAAAATGTATAAATTGTACATTACTTTTGTTTTATATATTTATTTATTTGTAAATAATTAATTTTCAATTGTAAATATTAATTTATATTTTATACATAGCCCTTGAGACCAAGATTGATATAATTAAGTGGCCTAAGGTTAGGCCTTAACCATTAAACAAGTGGTTCTTTTTATGGAAATGAAATAATTGGAGATATTGAAATTTTGACATCAGAGAAATCCAATTAGAATTATTTGATGTCAAAACCCCGATCTACATTATAAGTGGCATGGAGAGCATATTAAATTCAAAATATATATGTGGAAAACCCTTTTTATAAACTTCGGAGTATTAAAACAAACATATCATATAACCAAAGTCTGACCATTATATAACAACAATATAATTTATAAGTGGTTGTCAGAGGGCCCACCTGACACATCATTACTCCTGATCCCATCAAGGTCAACAATTATAAGAGATTTTCAACTAAGCAAGCTTTTAAAAATTCTGATATAACAGACCCTTCGATTTGCAAATTCCGATATTCATATCTCTCTGATCTTTGACTTCTGATATCTACTAGGCTTTGATAAGTCGAACCTGATATGTGTATTAATGATGGTTTATATCAAAACTTTTAAATGGTAATAATTGTAAAAACCCTGATATCAAATCTCCAATACAAGGCTTTGATATAATGGACCCTATAAAGTTACTAAAGGGAGTTGAATACAATATCACATCCACTCCATATTGGAGTGCCCAATATCGTACCTATTTCATTTTGTCTCATTTTAAAAGTTCCGATGGGCTTAGCTCTGATACCACTCAAGTATTTCCACTTGTCACTATTCTATACAACATCCTTTTCATTAAGTAAAAAGCCACTTAGTCATGAATTTGGGCATAAGAAAAGTTAATTTACATTTTATTTTTATAATTCTTTTTTCACTGTAAAAGAGTTATATGCAACTAATTCTAGTTTTGTTTGACAAAGAAGCTTCTAGGGTCGAATAAGAAATAGATTCAGTCAATATTCTCGAACGAGCCCCGCCAAGTGGCATAACATTGAATAAGAATAGATAGAGGTGGTTGAAACAATGAGGCTAAGGTTGGACTTCACAATGAAAAGTGCAATCCTATCCTATCAGAAGCAAACCAAACTCATCAGCTCGTACCAAACAAGGTGGTTTTTCTCAACCGTGGCCATCTACATTTGGCTAGAACCCCAACCAAAGGAATCATTTTGTTTTATTTTCTTTTAATTAACTCAGTTGTTGAGAAATAGCGGGGGACCGTTAATATTTCCACAATGTATAAATACCCATCTTTGATTGTAAGAAGAGTGATTCGAATCCAGGAGAAGAGGCATAATTATATTAGAGCTTTCAACCTGTTTGTAGAGGAGTTTTAATTCTCATTCACACTATTTTGGTGGGGTCAAAGCCATTGTTTATAGACAGGGATTGAATTGCTGGCAGCATGGGATTTGCACTAATGCAGTCTTTTGAGGTTCATGTAACTTGATTCAAATTTGTAATAAAATTTATTTTTGTAAGTGTATGCATAGAACTACTATTTGCATCAATTATTGAAATTAATTATTCAGCTTTCAATAGAAGTTCTATTGTATGAGTTATTTGTTGGCTTTAGCACTATTATTAAATGTTAATTATTATCCCATTTAAAATTCTGATCAAGCTACTTTGCATAATTAATCAAAATTGCATCTTGAAAACTGGAAATTATATAAGAAAAAACATTTATTTCTTTAGGTTGGTTATCTATCTAACAATTTAAAGTTATAGATTTCATGCTTTTCTACATGTCATTTTATTAGAACTATTTCAGCATTATGGCATGAATCTTTCATTTCTTATGCATATGTTTATTAGGAGTTGGATTTATTTACAATTAAGTGTCTACTAACTAATTATTAGGCATTTAGTTGTTCATAATTCCTTTAACAAGGATTAGATCTTCTGAATTATTTCCCTGGTCTAGTTCCTTCATTTTATTTCAATTCCTACATGCTTCTTTTCCCATCCTTTTAGCTTGCTCTCGATTGAGAGAAAGACTACTCTTTCCTTCAATTGAGATAGGTCTAGGAAAAGTGAATCACAGGTTAATTTTTGCATTTTAATTATTATTTCTTGTTGGGCATGGAATCCCCTTGAGGCATGTCTTAGGGCTCAAAGCCCATGTTTTTACTGAATGATGTTGTAAAGCCCCGCGAATTGCGGGCACGGAAGAGTCATAGGGTTGTTTGCCCTAGTTTGTAAAGTAATGTTGGCCTACCCATGGTCCGTGAACCATGGGATTGCGTAAATAGAGCGAGGCTCTAAGTGTAGAAGTCATTTAGTTAGAGGGAAGTATAAGATAGAGAAGTAGAAGCACAGAGCAAGTGTCTAAGTGTATCTTGGGTCATAGAGTAGGGGAAGGCTCTGCAGCTGAGTGCATAGGGTGGAGTCAAGCCTGTAACCGAAGAAGAGAATAATAAATAGAAGTTTTATCCACATTCTATGTAGTTGTTCTTGAGTTATTACATGTTTGATATCAATTGCAAATATATTGTTTATTTACTACGCGCACTTGTATGAATTATTTGTATTGCTATGTATACTTTACACATGAAAATAAGCTAAGTTAATCAACTAACGAAGGAATACTAGTAAGGACTTGAGTAATAATAGTGTTCGGCCCTCAAGTAGGGTTGCACGAAGGTAGCATCTCATGCTGTGAGGTACGAGTAAGTGCGTGTAGCAACGTGCATGCTGGGTTGAACCACGGACCACTTGAACTCATCAAACATCTCCAATGTGTGGAAACCTAGTTCTAGCAACCTCCCATACTACTTCGAGTGAGACCTTAGTGAGCACTTCGCAAACTGTTGCCAAAAGGGCCAGTAGTACCGGGATTTGTTTAGCTAAATCACCTCTGAACCTGGGTCAAGCCCCAACAAGCCAACAAATGGTTCTGTTGCCGGGGATATCCACTCTAAACTCTTGCACTCAGCTACAGGGATCTGCGCACTCAGCTACGGACAACTAGGCCTCTGCACACTCAGTTGTAGAGCCTTCTCCTACTCTACGACCCAAGACACACTTAGACACTTGCTTTGTACTTCTACTTCTCTATCTCATACTTCCATCTAACTAATTGACTTATACACTTAGAGCCTTTCTTTGTTTATACAATCCCATGGTCTGTGGACCATGGGTAGGTCGACATTACATTACAAACTAGGGCAGATAACCCTATGACTCTAACATACTTCCGCACCCGCAATTCGCGGGGCTTTACAACATCATTCGGTCAAAACATGGGCTTTGAGCCCCAAAACATGCCTCGGGGGGATTCCATGCCCAACAAGCCCCCAACACAAACATCGTGACTCACCTTCGAGTCACTCAGTCAGCGCGACGATCTTGGCATGGAGTTCCTCCAATTGTCCTCGAACTATGCTGATGTCAGCAACGCACCGCGCCGCTGCTTGCTGGATCTATTGCATCCTCTATTCTGAGACCTTCGTGTCTGAATTGTTTCCATACATTCGTACCAATATCTGTTGCATATGTTTATAGTCCCACACCTTTGTCCAGCTCCTCGGAGTGCAAAGACTATGCTTATGGTGGCCAACCCTTCAGTTGAAGGTAAATGGTTATGGTGGCCAACCCTTCGACTGAAGATTTGATTGAACATTTCCCTTCTCTTTTTTCTTCGAATTCTGAAGATATAGAATTAAATAATGAATAAAAAGACACATCTAATTCATTTATTAGTCTTGAATTAGCAAATGATTTTATTGAGCCCAAGCCTAAGATTGAAATTAGATCACAACCTTTATTGTTGGAAATTTGCAACACACATTTTCTGATTTCTGAAAGGAATATTTCAAATATAAATACAAAATATGAAAATGTAATTGAAGAAATTTCTAATGATTCTTATGATAAGAAAATAGAATCTAATAAAAAACAAGATTTAAATAATGAAAATGTTAATCTCTCTTCTTTTTGGGTGAATACTGAAAATTTAGAACACATTTCTACAACCGAAAGAATTCATTAAACCAAAAATATGATAATACGACGAATTGCCAAGATGACTCTTTTAAGCCAACATTATATTATGGTAGTCATTATTTTCTTTATCGTGATATCATTTTAGATCAGATTTCATTAAATAATGACCATTTTAATCTCCGGTAGAAAACAAGTTTATCACTCATTTTGAAAATTCTGAAATTATTGCTCATTCAGATGATAATTCTTTAGTCATCAACGATGTTTCAAAATCTTCTTCTCTCATATTTCCTGTGTTGAAAATGCAAAAAGATGATGGAGCTTAGTGAAAATAAGTCGCCTTCACTAAGTGGGCCCACAGGCTATTTTTGGCGCAAAGTCTATTTTTAGACTATGTCTATTTTTAGACATATGGTCATGGTCTATGAGTTGCAGGATGCTATTTGTGGATGATTGGTCATGTTGGTAAAAATATATGGACCTCTATTTTTAGACATATGGGTGGAGTCTATTTTTAGACTTCCAGTCTAAAAATAGAACAGTCGAATATTATTAGCTCTTAATAATATTTGGACTATAAACATTATCTTATTCTCTTGGAGCACTTCAGTTCGAGCTACGTATGTGGCACATGCAGCTGCCAAAAGGAAATATGTGTTTCCTATGGGTTACTTGAGCTATTGCATGAAGGATTTCAGTTAGAACTTCAGTGATTGAGTTCTGTGGAGTTGATTGAGGAGTTGATGGAGTTGTGTTCAGTTTGACTTAGTTGAACTAGTAGTATTTAGTCTAACTGATCAATAGACTAAGTGATGAGTGGTGTTAATTAGTTATTAATTTATTCACAAATTATTAACTCATAAAGCAACTAAAGAATACATCAGTTAACTCAATGCATGGACAGTTCAGTGAAGACAAGTGTTAGAGGTGAGTGAAAGGGCAAGACAACTGTCAGTTGTGACTATAGTTGTGCATGAGATTTGCACAATCAATGGATTGAGTATTGCCAATGAGAATTACGTGGTTCAGCCAAGGAAATACGAATTTGGATCAGCCATTCTCATCTATTCTCATGCAAGATTGTGCAGTGGAAGCATGCAAGCAGCGAAGGAGATTTGAGCCAGTGATTGATTCAGATCTGAGCTAGTTTGTGTGTAACAGGTGGAGATAGTACTGAGTACTTGTGAGGAGTATTGTACTATGTATTGTTACATGTTCTCAATCAATATAATATACAGATAGTTGGGGGTTTTCAGCTTTATGCTTTCCACGGGTACATACTGTGTTGATATGTGTGATTGATGCTTTAATGTGTGCATGCAAATGTTTCTTAATACTGCTAAATTGATGATCAACGTAGAGGAGGTTATGTATTATGCATGATTCCACAAATAGTGTATAATTAGGATAATCTCTGTGAATAAGTGTCATATTATTCAAAATTTCTACATCCTGATTCTGTTAGTACATATTCAATTACATTTTCAGATTTTGTATTTATATTTGAAATATTCCTTTCAGAAATCAGAAAATGTGTGTTGCAAATTTCCAACAATAAAGGTTGTAATCTAATTTCAATCTTAGGCTCGGGCTCAATAAAATCACTTGTTGATTCAAGACTAATTTATGAATTAGATGTGTCTTGTTCTTCATTATTTAATTCTATATCTTCAGAATTATAAGAAACAAGAGAAGAGAAATGTTCAATCAAATCTTTAGTCGAAGGTAAATGGTTATGGTGGCCAACCCTTCAGTCGAAGGTAAATGGTGATGGTGGCCAACCCTTCGACTGAATATTTGATTGAAAATTTCTCTTCTCTTGTTTCTTGTAATTCTGAATATATAGAATTAAATAATGAAGAACAAGACACATCTAATTCATTTATTAGTCTTGAATCAGCAAATGATTTTATTGAGCCTGAGCCTAAGATAGAAATTAGATCACAACCTTTATTGTTGGAAATTTGCGACACATATTTTCTAATTTTTGAAAGGAATATTTCAAATAAAAATACAGAATCTGAAAATATAATTGAAGAAATTTCTAATGATTCTTATGATAAGCAAATAGAATCTAATATAAAGCAAGATTTAAATAATGAAAATGTTAATCTCTCTTCTCTTTGGGTGAATACTGAAAATTCAGAACACATTTCTACAACTGAAAGAATTCATTAAACCAAAAATATCATAATACGATGAATTGTCAAGATGACTCTTTTAAGCCAACATTATATTATGGTAGTCATTATTTTATTTATCGTGATATCTTTTCAGATCAGATTTCATTAAATAATGACCATTTTAATTTGTTGGTAGAAAACAAGTTTATCACTATTTTTGAAAATTATGAAATTATTGCTCATTCAGATGATAATTCTTTAGTCATCAATGACGTTTCAAAATCTTCTTCTCTCATATTTCTTGATTCTATTAGTATAGATCAGTCATTTGATTTCCAATAGAATGAGGTATTTATGACGAATACAATGATGATGATGACAAACATTTTTATCCTATACAAAGTGCACTAATTTTAAAAACTCATTTCTCTCATGAAGATTCACATGGTATGATTTTGTTTCCTATTGTTGAACACAAATTTTATCCTGAACATTTTGATGAGTTAGTTTTGTGAGTTTCTAATGCTTTTCATGCTTATTTTCTTTTGGAAACTTGCATCTATAGTATTTTTTTGGAATTCCCTTTTAGTGGCGATTTGATCACTAAATTTAATGATAGGTTCCAAAGTTTCTATATAAGATTATGTTGTGGTTTTAATGTCCATAGAAATTGGTTATGTTTTCTTTCTTTCAATTCTTCCGTCATGTTTTCTTTTTTGGATTTTTATGAAAGCATGTTCAATATATTATCATTGAACACCATCGAGATGTATTAAATAAATAAAATGAATATGTTATTCAAAATTTTAATCATGAATATCAAAAAACTTTTCTTTTTCAAATTATTTTGATGTTCATTTCATTCCAATTATCTCATTGTCGAAATTTTTTAACTCTTGATAGTGTTCCCTCACAATCTTCCTCGTTACCTTCTCTTTTGGTTAGTTTTGAATCTCTAACAAATATACATCCATACTTTTATGATTTGATAGATATTTTCTTAGAGACAACTTTCTAAGAGAAATGGTTTCAAATAAGTTATTTGTAAATAATTTGTTCTTTGTACATACTTTAGTTTTAGATGTATATAATCAATTCATATTTACTTTTGTCAAATCAATTATGATTTTGTTACTAATATTTGAATGGTGTGTACATGTAGTAAACAAAGCACTTGAATGGTTACAATGGAAGTTTGATTTTACCTAGTCATAATCTGCTTTTTAGATTACGATTAAGAATATATTAGATTTCTTTTTGTTAGCTTTTTGTTGATTAAATAAAAAGATGATTTTCAACATTCTTAAAAAATACATGGAAGAAGATGAATATCCATGAGGTAAACTTATTATCAAATTCTTCCAGGTATGCATTTTCATTTTTATTATCATCTATTAGCGTTTTTATTTCAGCTTTTTATTATTATTATTATTATTTTCTTATATTTTTGTTGTCTTTTTTGCAGGTTTTGGTTTAATCCAACTTTTGTGAATAAGACAGTTGTGATAAACATAAATGTTAAAAGGGGCACTTTTCAAGACTCACTTAGGGAGATTTCCTTAACTTAAAGTTATTCTTATCATTTTTGTGATATGTTTTAAAGCAAGATTTGGGTAAGGAAATAAATCCCTGTTAAGCTCTCAAATGCAATTTTTAATCACAAATCTTCATTGGTTAGTTTTTGATAAACTCATGAATAAAAAAACTCTTTTTAACGAGACGACATTTTACTTGAAAAATACATAACAAGATATTAATGCCTTATGTCAAGATATCACTTTTATCTTGTTTGAGCAGTTTCTATTTCATGATTTTGCTTGCAGTAGGTTTTCTTCTATTTTAATGCCTTTTAGTTTTGAATGATTTTCTCTTGTCTCTTGATTAGATTTGTTTCCACAACATTTCTTGGTCCCTTTTGCAATCCCCTTGTGTGCATATTTCACCTTTGTTTTGGATTAATCCTTGTGATATTACCAACCTTTTAGTTGGAGGGCCTTTTCCACCCATCTTTGGTCTAATACATGGGAAAATTCTTACTCTTATTTAATGAAATTCATTTGGTAAAAGGAAAAATATAAAGTTAATTATCAATTTGCTATTTTTTCAGATTCAAATTTGAAACTCTTATTATATTGTTTTTCTTTACCATTTTGATAATCTCACTTTATAGTATAAGAGAATTCTATTTTGCGACAACTTATATTATAAAACAAATATTGCTAAAGAAACAAAAAGAAACAAACAAGTTTAGTATTTTTATAATTCTTTTAAGTCATCCCAATTTCTTAAGGAGAAGATTTGTCTCCCCATTTATGATAAAAGCATCAAAATGTAAATTAAAAGTTGTGTAAAATACCTGAAAAATAGGGGGTCTCAGTAATGAGCCAACCTACCATGATCATCGGTCTTGATGGTTATGACATTATCGTTTCTAATCACCAAACCAGGATAATGGCTTATCACAATTCGTTGTAAGATGAGAGGTCTCATCACGACCCGACTTGTTCATGACTATCAACACTTGTGAATGGCATTGTCAATATATAGTTACCAAGTCGAGACAATGGATTTCAAAGTTATTAATGAATTATGTATCCCCTGAAATATTAAACATAGATGGGATACTGGCATTTCCTTTTGGCTAAGAGGTAACCATGTCGAGGCTATGGATGCCTGTTGGCAATAGTGGCTCCACCTATGACAACTAGAGTTCACCTTTCTTACTAAACACAATGAGAATATTTTGTTCTTTAAGCTTAAGCCCTTATCAATTAAATAATTGTTGTCAAACATGACTCTTATAATCAATACTGGAGATATACAAAATGATAAAACTTTGTTATTTGTTATTGAGATTTCATTAAAATTCTTAATCATAACACTTTGATTAATTTAACTTTTTTTCTTATAATTTCATAATTTTTCCATAGATAACTATTTCTTCCCAATGTGTCACCATCATTGTGGTAAAAACCCCCCCCCCCCCCGCTCCCCCCAATTATTTAGTTAATTCTCTTTATGGAGACCCTTTGATTGAATAATTAGTCATATTATTATATGATTTTGAGAATTTGGATTGCTTCAATGAGTTCATTATGTTCCTATCTTCCTATCATAACTTTTTGATCTCATTTGGTTGTTTGGTTTGTAAATGGCGCCCAATTGAAGATTGAATATTTTTCATGGCCTTGGCATATTAAAATGTATAAATTGTACATTACTTTTGTTTTAAAAATGTATTTATTTGTAAATAATTAATTTTCAATTGTAAATATTAATTTATCTTTTATACATAGCCCCCAAGACCAAGATTGACATAATTAAGTGGCTTTAGGTTAGGTCTTAATCATTAAACGAGTGGTTCTTTTTATGGAAATGAAATAATCGAAGATATTGAAATTTTGACATCAGAGGAATTGAATTAGAATTATCCGATGTCAAAACCCCAATCTATATTATAAGTGGCATGGAGAGCATATTAAATTCGAAATATATATGTGCAAAACCCTTTTTTAAACTTCTGAGTATTAAAACAAATATATCATATAACCAAATTCCAACCATTATATAAAGGCACTATAATTTATAAGTGGTTGTTGGATGGCCCACCTAACACATCATTACTTCGACTCCCATCAAGGTCAACACTTATAAGAGATTTTCAACTGAGCAAGCTTTTAAAAACTTTGATACAACACTCCCTCTGATCTCCAACTTCCGATATCTGCTAGGTTCTAATAAGTTAGAACCGATATGCGTATGAATGATGGTGTAATTAGAATATCGTGTCTGCCTATATATCAAAAATTTTAAATGGTAACAATTGTAAAACCCCTGATATCAAATCTCCGATAAAATGCTCCGATATAATGGACCCTATAAAGTTATTAAAGAGAGTTGAATACGATATATGCAACTAATTCTGGTTTTGTTTGACAGAGAAGCTTCTAGGATCAAATAAGAAATAGATCCAGCCAATATTCTTTAACAAACCCCACCAAGTGGCATAACGTTGGATAAGAATAGATAGAGGTGGTTGAAACAACTAGGCTAAGGTTGGAATTCACCATGAAAATTTCAATTCTATCCTGTCATAAGCAAACCAAACTCTTTAGCATGTACCAAACAGGGCATTTTTTCTTAACTGTGGCCATCTACATCTGGCCAGAACCCCAACCGAAGAAATAATTTTATTTCATTTTCTTTTAATTAACTCTGTTGTTTAGAAATAGAGGGGGCCTATTAATATTTTCACTACGTGTAAGTACCCATCTCTGATTGTGAGAAGAGGGATTTGAATCCAGGAGAAGAGACATAATTATATTAGAGATTTTAACCTATTTGTAGAGGAGTTTCAATTCTAATTCACACTATTGTGGTGGGGTTGAAACCATTCTTTACAGATAGAGATCAAAATTTCTAGTAGCAGGGGATTTTCACTACTGCAGTCTTTTGATGTTCATGTAACTTGATTCAATTTTGTAATAAAATTTATTTCTATAAGTTTATTCATAACACTACTATTTTCATCAATTATTGAAATGAATTCTTCAACTTTCAATTGCATTTTTATTGTATGAGTTATTTGTTGGCTTTAACACTATTGTTAAATGTTAATTATTATCCCATTTAAAATTTTGATCTAGCTACCTTGCAGAATTAATTAGAAATGGATCTTGAAAATTGGAAATTGTATAAGAACAAACATTTATTTATTTAGGTTGGCTAGTTATCTAACTGTTTAAAGTTATATATGTATTGCTTTTCTACATGTCATTTTATTAGAACTATTTCAGTATTATGGCATGAACCTTTCGTTTCTTATGCACATGTTTATTGGGAGTTGGAGTTGTTTAGATTTAAGTGTCTAGTAACTACTTATTAGGCATTTAGTTGTTCATAATTGTTTTAACAAGGATTAGATCTTCTGAACTCTTTCCCTATTATAGATCCTTCATTTTATTTCAATTCCTATACGCTTCTTTTCCCATCATTTTAGCTTGCTCTCGATTGAGAGAAAGAATACTCTTTCCTTCAATCAAGATAGGTCTAGGATAAGTGCATCATAGGCTAAGTTTTGCATTTTAATTCTTATTTCTACATTTTAGAAGTCCTCTTCCTAAAGAGGAAAATTTTAGAGTGGTTTGGTTGAGCCACAAAGTCAGCTTAAGGATCATTCTATTTCCTGATCAACAAGGAGAATTGATTTGATGTCTATTATTTGTTGGTAATTAAAAGACATACCTTAAGCCAATAGAGAAAGAGAAAAGGTAACTAGACCTAGTCTAACCAATTAGAACCACCATTTCAACAGAAAAGGAATTGCTTTAAGTTATCGACCAAGTGGTCTCCCTTAGAATGTTGAAAGGGTCATTTTTCCCGATCAACATGTTCCTTGATGGTGTCTCAGAAAGAATTCCAAGTGGGTGTGTTTGAAAACATTTAGGGTTACCTCTCGTCCTTATGTTCACAGTAGGTTTCCCACCAATCCTTGACATGGGGGGCGACTTTGAGGAGTGAAAACCTAATATTTTTCCTATTGGAAAAGTCATGAACCAAAAGTTATCCTTCCAAAAAATTTAACCATCTTTCTACAACTTCTGCATCTATCTGGCCTTCAAATATGGGAATGTCAAAGTTGACTTGTACGTTAAAGGGAGTGGTGCCTCCAGAGTTATTGTTGGATGAAGATGTGTCGCTTGTGGGTAGCCACCGAAGGATATGGGCAAAGTTATCCATCATTGTGTTCCTCTGTTGCTAGAGGGCTTCCTCGAGCAATATTTTGAAAGGATATCCTACTCCCTCATCTTTCTTTTCTTCCACAATGGGAGATCATTAGGGTTTGCAAGGCTAGTCTTGCAAAGGTTCAACTAGTTCGAGCCCTAACTCCTTATACCCTAGCCTTGTTGGGGACATGCAAAGAAAATATAGAAAGAACAGACAGCTCTGATACCACTGATCCATACTTATGTAGGAATACAATATAATACATATATAAACATAAAAATAGAGATGCAATAGAAATAAATCATTATTTCATTAATATCAAAGAATTGAAAGATTCTTACAAGCATAATGGAAGTAAACTAGCTCAAGCAATGGTAGCTTATCTACGATAAGAGATGTGGTGGTGACATGCCTATGAAATGTGTTACAATGAGGCTCAAGGGACTTCTTATTATTGAACAAAAAAGGGAAACCCCAAACAACCAAAACCCTAATCCCAGGAGATGGAATGCCAAGAGTTTGTGGGACCCATTAGGGTTAGTTGAGAAACCAACTTCTCAGGGTCATAACTTGGTCATATGATCTCCTTTTTGTGCATACAATACCTCATTGGAAATATCTTTCAGAATGCTATAGGATTTGTGACAATCCCCTACCCATGGCTATGGGCTTGCTGTAGACCTCAAAAAAACGTCGCTTAGGGGGTCAAAACAACTTTTGAAGTTTAGGAACCAAAAAACTTCTAAAAATAGTAAATGTTTCTATAAGTAAGGAAATTAATGAATCTGACTAGAGGTCTAGGTGTAATAGGTGAGTGGAAACCAATATCCACTTGGATCTAGTGGATGCCACTTCAGTTGAGGAAGTAGATGCTACCATTTATCGGTAGCTAGTGGGTTAACTTATGTACCTTATGAACATACAACCAGATATGTGCTATGCAGTCACCCAACTGATCCAATCTATGGTTAGGCTAACCAAATTATTTTGGAGGGAAGTTAAGCATGTTCTATGGTACCTCAGAGGCACTAACCAATTTGGACTATGGTACATACATACGAAGGGAGTGAATTTATGTGGCTTCACAGATGTAGATTGGGCGAGGAGTCCATCAAAACAAAAGTTTACATCAGGTGGAATTTTTGGGTTTCATGTTTGAAGCGATTTCCTAGTATAACATGAAGAAAATATATTTGACACTTAGCTCAACAGAAGCATAATACATGGTTGCAAGTCAAGCAACATGTGAGGCGAGCTAGATGAGAAAGATTATTTTTGGATTGTTTGGTTAGATGATGGATCCAACTGTGATCTACTATGATAATCATAGCTGCATTAAGCTCTCTGAGAATCTTTTTTTTCATAATCGATCCAATAATATAGATATCTAGTATCATTGTTTATGGGACTGTGTGTAGAGGTAGATAATGTTGTTGTAGTACATTCCAATAGAGGAACAAGATGCTGACATTTTGGTAAAGGCATTATCAAGAGGGAAGTTCAAGTTCCATAGGTGCAGGATAGGGGATGGTTGATAATTTCTTTCTTGCTAAGAGAGAGTGTTGAAAAATGCAGCAAGAAATTCTCAATTTAATTTTGCCTTGATTAAATTGAGAAAATTCGAATTTCCACATGAGCATACAACTTGTATGGTGTTAACTTGTGTGACATGGCTTGTGTCACCCAATTCACTAAGTAAATTTGATTTGGAGGAGTTAGAGTTTAGTTCAACATGTGTGATTGCTAATTTATGGCAATCAAGGTTAGTTATCTCTAGATGTTTTCAGTTAATCTAATTCCAACTTTTGGAGGAACTAGTGGAAGGTTAGTTAAGTAGTGGGACTTCATTCAAACTTAGTGATCATCCAATTAACTAATCAATCAACCCAAAATAGCTAGTGCATGCAAATAATTCAAGTTCCCTAGGTTTGGTGGAGATTCCAAGGTAGTGTAACATCAGTTGTAGACTAGTCTTGAGTGTACAAGTTTTTCATGCAGTCAAAGGATTAGCCTAAAGGAATTACACAATCAATTTGAGGAATCTCCTAAATAATAGGGGCCTAATTTCTCAAGGAACAATGCAAGGAAATATGAGCTCAAGCATAGGAAAAATTTTACTGGGTCTAGGTCAGAACCTTACAAAGAGCAGAAAGATAGGTTATGCACTTTTAGGGTGTGCTCAGTTGAGAAAAAAAATTGTAATATATATCTATTTTTTTTTATTTAATGCAAGCAAGCATTGAGATTCTTATCAATTTTCTTTCCCTGGGTAAAATACTTGTTGCATGTGTGTTATATCTTATTACATGTCTAAAAGTATTGTTCTAGATTGTGAATTAATGTCTGCAGGGAAGTAGAGTAGGCTTTTGTGTTGTGATTTTCAATAAAACTTCATGAGAAGTTTCAAATCTACATCATAATTTCTACACCTTAAACAAAAGTTTTTGCAAGCAAACTTCTACTAAGAGATAAATAGATGTTTCTACTAAAATTAATGGATAAATAATATACACAAAGAGAGATTGGATCCTTTAGGTTGGGCATCAACCCAAGGGGAATCAACCCTCTAAACCAAACTCAGATGTGAGACAACAATAAACCTTTCATTGACATAAAATAAAGTTCAAGTACATCATGCAAAGGAAAATAAAAGTGACAGTCTCAAGCTCTTAGCTCTTATTAGCTCTTCCCTTAATCAAAAATTTGAATCCTATTGAACCCTTAGGCCTGTTTATTTATACAAAGATTTATTGAGGGGTAACCTCCTTGGAAAGAGGATTTCTTCCCTCCAAAATCTTGAAAAAAGTGGATCTAGCTCCTTTATATCCTCACAATTGTTATGAAACTAGCTCAAGAAAAGATAGAAAAGACAGATCAACGCCTTAGAATTCAGCCTCTTCGAGGGGGCAACCTCCTTTACATTACATAAATGAACAATTCTTGGATGATTCAAATGATAAAACCTCCTTTCTGTATATAGGAGTCTAAAGAGTCACAATATAACCCAACCGACCTAACAATAATAATATAAAGCCACAAAAATAATAATAGAGGGATTATATGGGGCATAGTAATAACAATATGGGGACAATAGGGGCACAACAATATTAATAAGCGGTACAACTACAATAGTAATG
>APFE030588559.1:0-12399 GCA_000404065.3 Pinus taeda
TAATTTAATGTGGTAGAGGGTTTAGATATATCTAAAAAGTAATTATCAAATATTTTTCTTGTGAAATAAGAGATGGTTTTTGGGCATGTGGTATTGGTGAGCTATGGTATTGGCCCATGGTATTGTAACAAATACTATTTACAAGTTAATAATATCTATGTAAAGTGGGCATGAATATCCATTGTTAAAAATATTATTATATTGTAAGTATTTATATTTTTATGTGCTTATTAATTAAATTTACATATGGTTAGATAATCATTATTTTAATTTATAACATAGATAGATCTTAACTTATAGTTACTATTTATATGTTATATATTTTAATGTGATATGTATATTATGATTTTCTTTTATCTAATAAGTTATTCATAATTTTATGAATAGAAAAAGGATTACAACATTAAAAATAGAATTTTATTATTTTAATTACTTTTAACATTTTAGAGACATTGCAACATCTAGCTCACATCTAGCCCATAGTGGGTTATATATTAGTTTTAACAGTTTATCATTATTTAATTAAGCAATGTTTACAAATATTTTACCATTTATAAATTGGGCATATTAGTATAAATTCAACATATTGAGCTGACATATAAAAATGTTGACAAACTTTTTTACTTTACACCTACACATCTACCCTATAAAAAGTTCACTTGCCTCTTTAAGGGGGAACTTCCAATAGAGAAAATCCCCAACTACAAGTAACTTCACAAGCCTTATTTTACATTTCTCAATTTACATCTTTACATAGTGAAATTTCTAATTTAAATTGGTAAGAATTGCTATCAATTGTAAATTTAAATCGCTTGAAAATATCATAACTCTAGTAATAAATTAAATTTTATAAAAATAGAAAATTTTAAGTTATATTAAATCTTAAATTAATTATTAAAAAATTGACATATTTTTTAATTTAATAATAGAGTGAATTTTATAAACTATTATGAATTAGTTAAATTGTATTTTTGAATAATTTATTATATTAATTTTATATTAAAAATTGAATGAGTTACACATTTTCGTCTAATTAAGAACTAACTAAATTATTTTACCTTTAATTAGTTTTTCCTTGTGAGTATTGAAATATTTTACTAATTAAGTTAGATTGAATATCAATGAACTATCTAAGCAATAGAATAATATTTATCGTAATTTTACAATCATAGTTTCAACCATTCTAAACTTTGTAATTATAAAAATATCTTTGCATTTTTTTTTAAGTAAGTTGTTTTCCATGCAATTTCGTATATGAAAGTTTGATATAAGTTCACCAATACATAAAATATAATAAATATTATTTCATAAAAATAACATCATGATGATTACCATCTAACCAACATAAACATCATCTAAGATACACGTTCGAATTCACTACGATCATATAATTATATACACCTCTAGCACATATAAACTTCATTAGATAGCACACAAATGTAATAATCTAATAGGGCATCACCATCGTGATCACATCTAGCAAAACACAAACATTTTAATCTAGCATCATCACCAAACACATCCCCAAATTAATATAAATCTCATGTCAAATAACTACTATCACATACACATCTATTTACAAGCACATTAAATGAACATATCTAACATGACCTAACAATAACACCAACATATAAATTAAGTACATAAACATGAAAAAAAATGGATAATGATATAATATATATATATATATATATATATATATATATATATATATATATATATATATAATATATATATAATATATAAGTCAAATAGCTACATCAAGTCAAATAACTGAAATCAAGTATCTAATACATCGGGTGTAGTAGTTCGAGCTATAGTAGAAGATGATGGATGGTCGACTACTACCTCAACATCTGTCAAACTGAGCTAAGGTGAGGAGGAGGTAGATGGTATGAAGTAGAAGAAAATGGTTGGTCAATTATTGTCTCAATGTTATCAGTTGAAATATGAGGTGGAGGAGGAGGTGGCTAGTATTGTTTGTCAGGAGAAACATAAGGCACATCCTCTAGCTCTGGTATCTCATCATTAGGAAAGTAACGAGGAGGTGTACTACCAAAAGGATCACTGACACCCTGACGACCATGATATGATGGGGTGGTAGTAACAGAAGCATCATGATCACTACCCTCATCATCATCATCACCACCCTTATCTGATGTATATGTTATTGCATGTCCTACATCCCTCATCGCTTCTAGTACCCTACTAGCTCTAATGATATGACGCATAAGTGAAATCATCTCACACAGACAATCCCTATACAAATCCATGAAACTAGGATTTGCACTAATATATTGAGCCCTCATAGCGTGGACTCCCTTTCAACAAAAACTCTAGCCAATCTGTCACAGTAGTCCATCTAAAATCACAGACCATCCCTACGACCCCGAACACCCTCACCCCCCTAAGGATGTGCCTCGCCATATCCTCATCTCCTCCATCCAATGGGGGAGGAGGATTGTCCCCATCAAATGTGTCAATGTCTAAAAATATATATAGTAGACAATAATAATTAGAGAATTCCATTAAACAATTTAATATGAAAGTTAAATAACGTTCTAGAATAAATTGTATTCTAATTAATTAAAAGAATAAAATGAAACTAGATTAATTCAAGTAAAACACTAATATTGCCTCTATCATCTAGAGGCCCATGTGGTATGAAGAGGATGTTGGGACACTATCTCCAATAAACCTCGTGTATGGAAACACCAACACAACAAATGCATGATCATCCTCACTAACGAGTAGCACTATTGCCTCAGCAGAAATCCTTGTCAAATACTCCAGTGGTCCCCTCTTGGGCATCATCTACCCCCACATGTGCATCTGGACCTCAGTGATTGGCCTAAGAGGGTGATGGTAAAATGTAGGCCTCCTCTCTAGAAACCTCATATCTTGAATGAGCTTTATAACATAGGTCATTCAATGTTTACGACATACTTCTTATTGGAGATTTACAACACAACTCATTAGAGTATTTAAAACACATATGCATATATAAATATAAAACCAAAACACATGTACAAAACACATCTTATCAACTAGAAAAAAAGAAGGGATATAAGGCCCACATCTAATCAACCTTCTCCCATGTAGTTTCATTGGGCCCAACATGCTTCCACTACACCTTAACTTGCTCTATTGCATGATTCCGGAGCATGCATTTTTCTCATTGCAAAGTGAATTGAGGATCTAGTTGGAGCTATCCCTCTAGTTCCACCTGCAATAAAAACCAATCAAACACATGATCAACATCCTATATGTATATATTAAATAATGACACATGGAAAACATCATGGACTTTCACTATTGCCAGCAGTGCAAGTCTATAGGTCGTTGGTCCAATCCTATCAAGGATCCTAAAAGGCCCACAATACTAAGGTGGCAACTTGGCACATGATCAATCCTCAAGGAGCTCCTCTTGGAATTTATGTGCAAGTATACATGCTCCTCAACCTCAAACTCCTTGAATACTCTATGTTTATCTGCATAACTCTTTTGCCTATCCTGTTTGGCCTTCAAATTCTTCTTAATAACCTCCATATCCTACTCCATCTAAGCCAACATATTTGGTCCAATCAACACCATGTTCACTAGATCACTCCAACTGATAGGAGTATTACAACTCCGCCCATAAAGAGACTCAAATGGACTCATCTTCAAGGATTCTTGATACCCATTGTTATATGCAAAACATACTAGTGGAATATACTCCTACCACTTCTTTTTCTAATGCATGACATACATCCTCAATATATCCTCAAGAATATTGTTAACCCTCTTATTGTTTCCATATATCTGTGGATGGTAAGTTGTAATGAAGACTATCTATATCCCCAAACCTGTAAACAACTCCTTCCAAAACCTAGAAGTTAACTCGACATCTCTATCTGATATGACATTCTTGGGAACACCATGCAACCTCACTATCTCCATGATGAATATCTAAGCTACCTGATCCAAACATAAACAAGAACGCAAAAAATTATAGATATAACCATAAATACAGAGATGCGGTAGAAATAACACTTCATTTCATTAATAACAAATACTGAAATATGCTTACAAACAGAATGGAAATAAAAGTAGCCTGGGCGATGGTGGCTTATCTCTGAGCAGAGATGTGGCAGATAAATACTGAACTATGTTAAAATGAGGCTGAAGGGCCTATTTATTTTTGAGCAATAAGGGAAAACCCTAAACAACCAAAACCCTGACCCCAAGAGATGGAACACCGAGAGTTTGTGGGCCCCATTGTGGTTATTTGGGCAGCCAACTTCTTGGGGTCGTAACTTAGCCAAATTATCTTCATTTGGCGTGTATGACACCTTGTTGGAAATTTATCTCTGAGTACTATAGGATTTTCGGCAAGCCCCTAATTACTTCAATGGGCTTGTTGCAGACCTGAAAAAAATGTCGTTTAGGGGGTCAAAACTAATCTCGAAGTTCAGAACCCGAAAAAACTGCTAAAAATAGGAAATGTTGCAATAAATAAGGAAATAGATGAGACTGACTAGAGGTCTAGGTGGAATAGGTAGGAAGAAAGGGTTCCCATAGCGTGTAGAACCTCCATGAGGTGAGGAAATTTCTGTTGAACCTGGTCCCTGGTAAACCACTTGCTCTCATGAAGGAGTTGGCCTATTTTGACAGATTGATATAGCCAGATCCTATATTTGTGAGTGCTCTTGATCTGTGTGTCCATGATCTTATCAGTTGTGGTAGTTTCCATGCACTCTAGGTTTAGCTTTGTTGGTGTGAGTTGTTCTACAATGTTGAATGTGTTCAACAATGGAGGAAAGTATGGTTGAAGGTGGTCTACATTGAACATTGGGTGGAGACCAAGGAAAGGTGGAATGTTGAGCTCGAAGGAATTTTCCCATGCCCCCTAAGTGATGGTGTATGGCCCATATCAGAGTTGGTGAAGTTTACTGTGGGGTCCAGTGAAGTGCTCCTTCTGCAAATGTAGCCAAAATTTCACCCACCTAAAACTTGTGTGGAACCCAATGTTGATCATGGTGCTGCTTGTACTTAGCATTGGATATGTCTAATATATTTTGGAGCTACTGGAAGAGGTTTTGAATGTACTCAATGAATTTTTTAGTCCTATTGGCTTCGGACTGGACGTGAGTTAAATCTGCCCGAGTTGCTGCAAATGCTATGGCCACATCGATGGGATATAATGGTTGAAATCCCAACGCTACCTTAAAGGGGTTGTGGCATGTTGAACTATGGAGAGCTATGTTGTAGTTGTGCTAGACATAGGGGAGGCTTTCATTCCATGTGTGTGGATGCTTCAATTTGTACATGCACAAAATGTGTACAATCATCCTGTTGATGACCTTTGTTTGGCCATCAATTTGGGGGTGGAAAGTCATGGAATTAGTAAGTTTGGTATCCAACATCAACCAGAGACTTGACCAAAATTCACTTAGGAATGTGTTATCCTAATTTAAGACAATGGACTATAGGATCCTAAACTGTACCCACACTCGCTCAAAGAAGAGCTTAGCAATGGCCTCTAATGTGATACTATTCTTGCAGGCTACCATAATGGCCATCCTAGAGAATCTGTCTATGAACACAAAGACAAAGGTGTTGTCATGCTTAGTAGAAGGAAGGCCTGACATGTAATCCATGGATATGGATTCCCATAATGGCCATCTTAGAGAATCTGTCTATGAACACAAAAACATAGGCGTTTTCATGCTTAGTAGAAGGAAGGCCTGACATGTAATCCATGGATATAGATTCCCAAGGTTGACTAGGAGTAGGAAAAGGAATATATGAGCCTTGATTATTGATGGTTGGTTTGGAAATGGCACAGGCAATGCAGGATCAAATGTACTTCCCAACCTCCTAACGAAGGTTCGACCAATAAAAATATTTCTCCAGTATTGCCACTATTTTGTCTACTCTGAAATGTTCAGTGACTTGGCTGTAGTGCACCTCCCAAATCATCTTGGCACACTCACTTGAAGGAACACACATGTGTCCCAGGTGGCATAACAGTGAATTGTGGAGGTGAAATTTTGAAGCGTTCTTACCTTCCAATAGTTTTTGGTATGTGTTTTTGAATGCTAGAAAACTCTTGTAAAGATGCGGCCACCCCGAACTCTTGTGCCCACGGGAGTCGAGCACAGTTATCAATGCCATGACTGGTTGCCGGTTGAGGCAGTCTACACCATTATTGGTGTTACCCTTCTTGTACCTAATGTTCAAATGGAACTTTTGCAGGTATGTGTAGCATTTCTAATGGTGATTGTTAGCACTTGAAATTTCACCTCAGGCTGAAAAAGGTAAACTTCAAGGCAACATCAAACCACTTAGCCTCGTAGCTAGCCCTACGGGGCAGGAGAGGGCTCTCTCCGGTCTATCTCAGTAAAGATCTTCAATGGGCGAGATAACCAATGTGGAAACACTAATTTTAGGCTAGTAAACTGATAAAAAGGTTTGATTTAGGGATTTTTAGGGTTTTGGTGGAAAATTGGGGAAAGGCAATTTTGGGTGCGGGGATTGGACACAGTTTTTGCAGGGGGTTCTTTGGGGCAAGGTAGGAGACTGTATTGATGCCTTTGATAGATGTAGATGGATTAGAATTACTGGTGAGAAGCTAAGGAGAGAAAGCAAGCACCTTGAATTCTCCTTAAACAGCTGAAAATATTGATATTAAGCAAACTTAAAGGCAGAGCATAACAACTATGAATTCTACCTTAACACTTCATTTGCCTAATTTGCAGAAGGAAAAGTAAGAAGATGATTCACATAAAAAAATTAAAAGTACAAAGAGAATCACACCATCAATACATGTAACCACAAGAATCCCAAAAAGGACTGCAAAACCCTGGTCTTTCTTCCTTTGCCAAAAATTGCAGAGATACAATGAGTAATACAATATAAGCTTTCTCCCTCAAGAGTCCAACCATGAAAATGAATAAGAAAGTACATAATATAGGAAAGCTAACATCTTTCCTTGCCTCTAAGGGTCGAGCTCCCTATCCTAGGATTTGTTTCAACCAATTCCAAACTGATAACTAAAATCTAGGCAGTCAAAACAACTTGCCTTTATAAGCTAGGAAACCAATTCATTCATTTAATTTTTTCCTATCTCATGAATGAATCTTCTAGAAGAGATAAAAAGTGTCAAAATATCATAAAATTACATCATTTACATCAAGGAGGATCAAAATTCACTCCAAAAAGTCAAACCTAGTCAAAACTGCGTTTTGTTGAGCTGTAGGCACAATTTCTGTGAAAATTGCCCAAGAGGTCGCACACTGATTCTCAAGAGGTCGCACACATGTGGAGCAACTTTTGAGGCACTTCCATGTTTCCAAATTAGGCAAGAGTGGGCTTGTTGGAAAGGTATGGATGTCTACTTCCCACCCAAGTGGAATTTCTAAATGTGGTGTCCATTTGCCCCTCCAAAATTGCAATCTCCCAAGACTGCTTCCTGTGTGTCAAAAATGTGGCAGAAAGTCATTTTTTGCTTGTTTTTTGACCTTCTGGAGGCTCAAAACTTGGTGAAATTTCTTGATCTTCACTGAGAAAGTGTATCTTTGTATGAAAAATCAAAAAATGCAAACTGTTCCTGAAATGGACCTCCCAATCGAAAGGGTCGTGCACGGTGTGCGACCTCTTGGTGAAGAAAACCTGTTTTTTGACCAAAAAATTCATAAATGACCAAAAATGCTCAAAATTTTTTGAAATTTGTGCTGGGTTTGAGTCATTTAGCACCATGCTCCTTCAAGGAAGCCTTAGCCAAGATATGGAGGGGATCGGGCCTTTTTCTTCGTTTGAGTGCCTTGGCCAACCATCCTTGGAGCACCTTCATTCTTGCCTTGCATACGTGCATTCGGGCCCAATAGTGGTTCTTCATATTCCGGAGCAGGTCCTTATCTTTTTTGGCCTTAGCCAGTAGCTTCTTCAAATGATCATTGACCTGGAGAAGCATAGCCTCTCGAGAGATAAAATCCTCCCATGGGATACCCTGCTGTTTTGACTGTTTAAATGCTGCTCCAAGGGGACAAGTAGCACAAGGGAAATGTTAGGGAAGGTAGACTTGGTAGGGAAATTGGGAAAAAAATATGAAACAGGGAGTTTAGGGGAAGAATTATGACATATACATCATCATGCAATTTCATTTGCAAGGATGTTATGGGAGGTAGGGTTTAGGTTTTGATTTTTTA
The DNA here is from genome assembly GCA_000404065.3 of Pinus taeda. NCBI lineage: Eukaryota > Viridiplantae > Streptophyta > Pinopsida > Pinales > Pinaceae > Pinus > Pinus taeda. Next base: position 8,193 of record APFE030588559.1, read on the forward strand.
TTTCTTAATATTTTTGGTAGGGAAATTAAATAACAGTGATAAGGGAGTAAAAACATGGGAGGTGGGAAAATGTAGGAACAATAGGAATGAAAAGAAATACCTTAAAACAGCAAAACAAGCCCTAGCAACTTTGACATTTTCAAGCAAAATCACATGGAGTCTTTACTTGCAAATGAAGGCTTTGAAAATATGATCATGATCTTCTTCAAGCTTTAGAAAACCATAATTTATATGATTGAAGGCCTACCTGACAAGATTGAGGAGATTTAGGGTATTCTTGAAGTTTATAATCAATTTCTATAGGTGAGCTCCTGAAAGGTTGCGTGCAGGACTGAGAGGTCGTGCACACCCAAGAGGACGCGCCCTTGTTTCTTTCTAACTGCTAGAACTCCCTAGAGAGTTTGCGCGCTTTTGCAGGAGGCTTTTGGAGGCCTTCCCGGTGTTGGAATTGGGTGCAGGATAGCTCGTTGGAAAGGAACTTGAGTCTACTTTCTAACTCAACTTGAATTTTTCAATTTGAAGTTCATTTTCCCTGTAAAAAGTCAAATCTCCCAAGACTGGTCAAAAAGTGCCAAATGAGGCTGCCTCAAGGAAGAGTGTTGTTGCAGTCAATTTTTGAATGCCTTCCTCAACCCCAAATTGAGCTCATGATAGCTAATTGGAAAGATATTTGTGTCTAGTTATCATTTTACCCATCAAGAAAATCATTTGGCCAACCAAGCTAGGAGAAAAATTCATTTTCCCAAGGTCACTTCAAAGGTGTCTTTGATTCTCCTGAGGAAACGGTATTCTTGACATTTCTCTCAAAACTTGACACCTGTGAAAAACGTGAAGGAGGTTTTTCTTATTTGTCATGTTTTGGACAAAAACCGCTCTCAGTTTACCAAAATTCATCTTTGATTTCTCTAAAAAAGCTTTTGAGTGAAACTTATCTCGATGTGTGAAACAAGGAATTTTGCCGAAATGAAGCGAAATGAAAGGGATAAGGGGCTTCTAAATTCTTGGGGAAATTTTTGGAAGTAGAGAGGGATGTTAGGAAGCAAGGGAAAGTGGAATATCATATATTGAGTGAGGGGAAGGGGTCCAAAAGGGAAAAACACAGGCCTAACCTAGAAAATTGCCAAGTTGTAGCTAGAAACTAGGGTTTGTGCGAAAATGAGGAATTTTGGGGATCTCAGTGATGGGAAGTGTTTGATAAGGTATATGAAAGATAGAGGAAGGCGTATGAACATCTGGATATAATTTTTACTAATGATTTGAAAATCCAAGAGAAATTAGCTTTCAAAACCCTAGGAGAGGGAAATGACCTTGCCTAGGTGCAACTGAAGCATGGACAAGGTGTAAAATGACTCATTAGACACTGAGATGATAATTGCAACCCTATGAATGATGATAGAGTCACCTGAATAGTGACATAGATTGGCATTTGGGCAACTTTGAAAAGACTGAGAGCAAACCCTAGACCTAATGCCTAGTAACCAAATTTTGCTTGAAGACTCACTGAAATGACAAAATTTGACCTTGACACTTCAACACTTGTAAGAGCATATTTGATCACTGGAGGAAGGATGGAAAGACTGACACTAACATTGGCTCCAATGGGGATGGTAGCTCCTTGGAGGTGCCAAGAACCTCAAACCTCTGGGAGAGCAGACCAGTGCTTTCAGCCATTGGGCAATGTAGTCAAAAACTCAAGTTGAAATGCATGACTGAAAATTGATGACTTGACAACACAAATTGACTCTCACTCAACTAAAAACTGACCAATACTTAAACACAACCGACAAACTAGAAATGATGCTCAAAGTGGAGCTTATTCATCAAAACCTACTCTAACAGTTTCATTCATCACCTGATCAAGTGAAATGAAACAACCAATGCAACCAAGTAAGCATTCCATCTGTTGTTCGAATTTTCCGCAAGTGCTCACTTATGGACAACAAGAGAGAACTACTGAAAGGAAACTCCCACGACAACTTGGAAACCGATCCGTTGAATGATATGGATCCTCTATCCGCCTCCAAAAATACTGCATAAGGATCTTGAGATTCAAGCACACTGGAACTTAGCTCACCCAATGGATTACTTCTCTTCTCCTCATACCATGAATGCAAACTTTGATCTGAGCCTTGTGACGAGACCTCTGTAGAAAATGACAAAGAAGCTGGCTGCCGGATCAAATTCATATCAGCACATGTTTCAAGCTTACCTGCTAATGGAGAAATACTTTGATTGCAAACCTCATCCAAAACATCAGCTATTGGATCATGAAAAAATTGAAAAGACTGTTGTAATATATCCATTGAAAATGTATGACATCCTTCTAGCTATTCATCTTTTTCTTGAGAGATTTTATGAAGATTCTGCCTTGTAAACTGAAATGCTTCGAAACAAAATGGTATAGAATCTTCATGCATCATCAAATCATGTATTTCATCTTCCACAAATTCATCTCTAATCTGCCCTTCAATTTCATTTGGTGGCTGCAAATCTGATGCTACAGGCTGCTCAAGAATTTTGTTATCTGTCTCATCTTCAATATTAACACTGAGAGATTGCTGATTTGTTATAGGTTGTTCATTTGAAGATTTACTATGCAATCTACCCTTCAAAAACTGAAATGATTCAAAACAGAATGGTACAGAGTCACCTTGAATCATTAAATCATGGGTGTCCATTTCCAAGTCTTCAGCTGCAACTTGACAATCAATGGCCTTCGGGGGTTGCAAATTTGAATATGAGAAATCTTGAACAAAATTTTCATTGCTCTCAAGATGATTCAAATCAGGACTTGTTGACATTTGATTTCTGATTGCATGGTAGTTATCTCTGATGCACTGAAACGAATCAAAACAAAAAGGCAAAGACCCTTCACTTACTTCAAACTTTGATGCACTTTCCTCGTCACTGTCATAGCTTATATGTGATGGCTGAACATTGTATTGAAGCTGCTGAAAATGAATTTCTTCCTCCCACAAACTAGCTGCTTGTTCATCTGCATGATTAGCTTCTTTTTGGAGAACATAATCATCATCATACTGATCAAACTGAGGCAAATCATCGTCAAACATACACATCATATCAACAACTCTCTCTTCTTCACAATGATCTATAAAACAATCACTATGACAACTGGGATCAGCAACCAAATGTTTTGGAGCAGCAACTTGTTCTTCTTCAATCAGTGAGCCATGAGCTAGAACATCATAATCATTCCTTGCGTTGATCTTTTCCATCATCTTTTCCACTGTACTTACCAAAATGTCAAGTTTCTCCTCTAGAGATGTTGATTCGATCAGATCTATGTTTTTCATCTCTTCTTCTTTCAAACTTGCCCGTCGGATCAGCAAGTGAGCCTCTACATTTACTGCACTGTTCTGCATCTCGTGAAGCATGGCAATATCCCTTTCTCTCAGCTGAAACTCCATCTCCGGATCAAAGGCACCTAGATAGTGCAAGAGAGCAGATCTAGGAGTAGGGCTTATCTCAACTGGCATTGAATAATAAACTTGATTCAATATGGCAGAAAATTGTTGTACTGTCTCCCCTGGAAATCTTTTCAGCTGGTTATACTCTTCGACAATCAAGAAAAGGTTCTACCCGATCATCCACCTATCGAGAAAAACTTTGACGAACTACTGGAAATCTGAGATTCTCTCGTCAGGCAGGGTTTTGAACCAACTCTTGACTTTGGCTTGCAAAGAAAGAGAAAAAAGCCTTATACTAACATCTTCTGCATCAACTTCAAAAAGGTCTAGAAAATTCTCAACATTTTGCACATGTTGCTCAGTGTTGACATTCTTATATTCACCATCAAACCTCGGCAAGTATAGATCATAGTTTTTGGGGAAAGCATGGAGAACAGAAGGTAAAACAAGAGGTTTATACCAATCTGGAATTTTACAAGGTGTAGGGGTATGTACAGCGGGTATAGAATCAGTCTTGGTCTCTTGAGACTCATCAATTTGAAGATGGTTATCACAAAATTCAGAAAAAGGATCTTGATCAAGCTCAAAGGCATGCAAATCTTTGGTTTTCACACTTTTCAAAGGGAAAGAATCAACTGCAGGCCAAGGATCTTTTCTCAAATACAATATACATTGCAAAGCCTTCTTTACATTCTTAGGAAAAGAGAAGAAATAATTTATGACAAAGAACAAAATGTCTTGGATGAAATTCCAACTTGAGTACCTGATCTGTCCATGTT
>APFE030588562.1:0-13077 GCA_000404065.3 Pinus taeda
AATTTTTAATTCTTTGAATAATTCCATTATCAACTTTATTTGAATCAATAATGCATATTTCGAAGATTACATTTGATATTTGGTTCATTGGAATAGAGATTTTTTGCATTTAACGTGAAATTTGTTTTTAATAGTTCAAGATGTCCATATTTGAAATCATTCACCAACATTTTGGGATTTGTAACACTACACTTCCTTGAGCAGTTAATTTTCCCAATTCTTTTGTATTTTCCTTACAACCTTGCCTTGGTATCTGTGACTCCAAGAGTTTACGTGTCTTCTTTTGATAGCTTCACAAGTACTAAAAATATCCCCACAAGATTTTCCTTGGAGTATATTGCACTTCATTGGCCTTGTCCTTTTGAACACATTCATTTGCATGATCTTTTGTCCATTTAGCAACTTGTTGTATATTGATGACTACTCTATTGTTACCAACCATTACATGGTTGTGTTTGTCACATATGTATTTGTAATTATTTTGAAATTAATTTTCAAAAATTTTAACTTAATTATTAATAATTATTAAGTAAATGGTGAGAATTTTCCAAAAAAACAAAATATTATTAGCAATAATCATAAATACAAAGTTAAGATTTATCTTAAAAATAATTATTCTTTATACTTTTAATTAAATTGGTTAATAAAAATAATTAGCTATATTAAATAAATTAGGTTCTTTTTAGGTAAATTGTATTTATATGGTATGATATTAAACCAAATAATATAACAAAACCATGTAATTAATCTCATGGTTAGGAATTTTATATTTTCTTATGAGTGCTTCAGTAAACTAAAGCAATAATCAACAAAATTTGAAAAATTATTTTTCACAAAAATTAAAATGGACACACCATCAACCATCACATGTAGTTTTTCACGTATAAAAACGTCGATGACACAAAGTCCCCGGCGTTTAAAATAGTCAATGACAGCCATTTTCCGTTGAAATTTCAACCACAGTCCACAGTTTGTAAATGTCAATTATTTTCTGTCTATAATTCAATGAAGTTCACCTTCCTTGTCATACTTTCCATATAGCCTCCTGGTTTAATTATAGGGAACGTGGGCACACTGTAGGAAATGAATATTGAACTTGAGCGCATAAAAGGAACCAACTTCAAATTTTGTTTAGCAACATGGCTAATTTGTCGATTGGTGGATATCAACTGCACATGTATTCAAACATTTTATGGATATCAACTGCACATGTATTCAAACATTTTATGCACGCCAGAAATAATTTTGGTGCGACGCTATGTGGAAAATATGACAACCAACGAATAGAGTAGCCACATAGGAAGGTGAATCGTTCTAACTTCAGCGTCTCGAAATGAAAACGACAACAACTTCTTCTGCCATGGTCCGCTCACTGTTCCTTTGCCTACAGTATCTGAAATGGCTCCTTCCAAATGCATTCAAATTACATAGCTCCTTCCAAATACATTCAGTTGAAAATTACCGATCGCCGGGGAAATTAAAATTAAAATTTTGCAATTCAAAATTTAAACTTAGTTTGAAAGAAATCTATAAATATTGGATGTGTGATTAAGATCTATCCATCTGGATACTATACAGACTGAGGTACATTGAAAATACACATGGCGGTGAAGTGTTTCTGACTTTGCCAGATGGAGAGCTGCCCACGTCGACAGTCCCATAGAACCTTCAATCGAGATAAGTTCGACGAACTTCAAGTAGACCTTTTTTTCAACAGAAACTACAAGCAGACTTGTTCATTCAAGGAAGGTGAACTTCATTGAATTATAGACAGAAAATAATTGACATTTACAAAATATGGACTGAGGTTGAAATTTCAACGGAAAATGGCTGACATTGACTATTTTAAACGCCGGGACTCTGTGTCATCGACATTTTTATACGTGAAAAACTACGTGTAATGGTTGATAGTGTGTCCATTTTAATTTTTGTGAAAAGTAATTTTTCAAATTTGGTTGATAATTGCTTTAGTCTACTCAAGCACTTATAAGAAAATATAAAATTCTTAACCATGAGATTAATTACATGGTTTTTGTCCTATTATTATGCTTTAATATCATAGTGTATAAACACCATTTATCTAAAAAGAACATAATTAATTTAATATGCTTAATTATTTTTTATTTACCAATTTAATAAAATAAATGTTAACTTTGTATTTATGATAATTGTTAATAATATTTTGTTTTTGGAAAATTCTCATTATTTACTTAATAATTATTAATAATTAAATTAAAAAAATTGAAACCTAATTTCAAAATAATTACATATATAGATGTAACAAACACAACCATGGAGAAGCCATCAATATATAAGAAGTTGCTAAATGGACAAAAGAGCATGCAAATGAATGCGTTCAAAATGACAAGGCCAATCAAGTACAATATACTCCCAGAAAAATCTTGTGGTGAGATTTTCAGTACTTGTGAAACTACCAAAAGAAGACAAGTAAACTCTTGGAGTCACAGCTACCAAAGAAAGGTTGTAAGAAAAATACATAAGAATTGGGAAAATTAACTACTCAAGGTAGTGTAGTGTTACAAAGCCCAAAATGTTGGTGAATGATTTCAAATATGGAGATCTTGAACTATTAAAAATGAATTGTGGGTTAAATGCAAATCATCTCTATTACAATGAACCAAATATCAAATGTAATCTTCGAAATATGTATTGATTTTACTTCCGCATTGATTCGAATAAAGTTGATAATGGAATTATTCAAAGAATCAAAAAATAACTTGTGAGAATGAAATTGTCCAAGTCTTTTAGTAAAACCTTGAACAAAAAAAGTAGTAAAACAAGCACAACGCTCCCAATAAAATGAAAGTACATTACATGCTCCTTTGACATGGTCTCTAAAGGTGGTGCAAGTTGTAGGGGCCTTCCAAGACATATGTGAAGTATCAAGCCATTGTATTGTTGCAAACAATAGAGAAAACATAATAATGAGGAATCCACATAAAATCGAACTGTATGGTTTGATAAGGTACTACTCAAAGTTCCATAAGTATACACAGTCTACTTTGGAAATAATGAATTATATGAAGAAGAAAGCCAAACTGAATTAAGAATTTGAGGGTACAAATAATTGAGATGACCATGTTATACCCATGTTGAGGGGTTTGAAGACAAGCCAAAGAAGAGGGTAAATCTTTCAAAATCGATATGGAAACAGATTTCATAGCTTGAACCATAGATTAAATTGCACTTGTGTAGCTTGGAGTTCCCTTATTTGAAATAAATCGAATACTGTGTGGAATGAAAATAAATCCTAAGATGAAGACCAATTACTTGCTCCGTTAATTACTTAGACATTGCATGAACAATTTTTGTCAAGGATGGGAATATCATTAGCTCTTAGTCAAGTTGAAAGAGATTGTTGTAGCTGAGATCGTTGTACTTGAGATAGATCCACCAACTATAGAGGCACATGTTTTTCATCAATGAATGGGAAATCCCACCCATGAGTTGAATTTTTATAAAAATTATCAATTGAAAACTTAAGTTAGTCTTTCATTAAGCCAAATTAAAGTTTAAATAGATTTAGATAAAGAAAACAACCTCACAATACAAGTGTGCAAGATCTTAAGGAATATCAACTAAATGAAATAATAAACCCAGTTAAAGATATGATCTCAACTAGTGACAAGAAAAGGAAGCCAAAGGCTATTCATCACTCCAAACCAATAATGATACTCTCCTAATACAAAGAATATATAGAAATAATAATTACTCTCCTAATACAAAGAATATATAGAGATAATAATTATTGATAACCTACCCGAAAGCATAGATGACCTACCGTGGTGACCTATCATACCTACCTAATTTACTCCAACAACATATATAACCATTCAAACTCATATAATACACTAACCCACCTAAACCACCTAACCTCTGATGCACCTCATTAATCTTCCTAACCTTCTAATCCATTGACCCAACTTACTTGCGTCCACTATAAGTGGAAGCTAGCGAGAAGATAAGACACGTTAGTTTGACACAGATGAGTCTATAACAACATAATGAGATGCTAGTTCGATAGTAACAAGATGTGAGATAAATGCTAGCGCGAGATTGAAAAGGATTATGTTGATTAGATGCTAATGAGACAATGTCATGACACAAATACAATGTTAATAAGATGCAAATAGTGTCCCCACGTTCCCTATATTTAAACATGTTTGAGTGAAAGTATATTCTAACTGTAGTTTGCAAATTGAAATATCATATATATCTTTTATATTTTTGGAAATGTGCTTGCTATGTAACCATGTTAGAAATTCTTCTAAACTATGCTTCGGCAGGAGCAAAGATTGCTGAAGGGGAGAAGGAAGCACGGGTTGTAGCAGTTCGAAAGCGAGACCCAATAGTTGTGATTGAAGAAAGACCAGCTTATTGCCATCAATGCTACCTGTTCCGTTGTAATATACGAGATAAAATACCATAGTCTATTCTTTCTTTGGTGCTATCTTTGCAGAGGCTGAATCTAATGATTGCAACTTAAACCGTATCAACTGCAATAATAGATAAGCATAAAAATGGTGCAGAGGTCGTGTTACTGTATCGCGATACTATATTTATGTTTAAGTATCAGTTATGTTTAAATTTTGAAGTGTAAAATTATATATTATTTTACAATTTTTAAAAGTGTGTATAAAAAAGTTAGTTCAAAAACCAGATTGGAGAATAAAGCAGCACGTAAAGCTCCGCCTAGTTATATGCCATTGCAAGTAAAAAAATGCATAGGGGAAAGAAAAATTAGAACAGGCTACAGAGAGAATCACTGAAGTATATATAATTATTAAATAAGAAATGTAAAATTAATGATATGAAATTAAAATAATTATAAAATAATAAATAATAATTAATAATATTTTTTAATTAAAATATAATTAACAAATAGTGGAAAATTAATGGTATATAAATCAATAATATTATATAATTATGGTAAAATAATTATTCATTAAATTAAAATAAATATATATTTAGTTATATTATTGGAAAAAAATATATATGAAATGAAAATGTATTAAGTTTATGCGATTAAAAATATCATGTTTCGAAATATATCATCTTTAAAGTAGTGGGGAATGTGTTGTTTGTTATAAATTAAAATAATTGTGTAAGATTTTAAAGTTTATAAAATTTATTCATTAAAAAAATTCCAATATTACCAACATAATTGCACACAAATGACAGTACAAAATAGTGGAACCATAAATATATTTTTACTTGCTCTTAGCTTAATTTTGAATCCTCACAATTACTATGAACTAAGAACATGTTATATTAGCTCTAATTATTTTGCATAAGCTTAATTTAATCCTTTATTTATATATTTATATTTATATATATATATATATATCACTCTCTCATTCTCTCGAAGCTTCCAAGTAACCCCATTGTCACTAATTGTCATCAACTTGTGATTATGTCTAAGAATGAGACAAGCACTAGGATTAGAAAGGCTTACTCAATAATTGGGTGAATACCTGGATGCTATTGTAATAGGAGAGCTAGAAAGACTGTGAAATATTAAGAGCCATCATTTATTCTCCCTTATATATTATTCTTGATTCTAAATTTTTTTGAATAAGCACAACTAATTTTTCTTCTTGCTATTACCATGTTGCATAAGTGTATAAAATATTAACAAAAATGATATATTGTATTTTCAATATATTAAAATCATTTTACATCAAAACTAATATAGAAAATTGGCAAGCTCTCTTACCCCATATCTATAATATTTATAACGATGTTCAAAACCACCATATACTATTTTAGCGATACCATAAACATAACTTAGTGATTCACAAAATAAGACTACCAAGACTACTTTTTATGGGCCATAGGATTACAAAATGAGATTTAAAATATTATAATATTTCCATCTATTTAAGAAATCATAATTCGTTTTGACCAAGGGCTGAAATGCAATAGACCTATCATGACCTACTAATTAATGGTGATTCAAAAGATTGTCCTCACTTTTTATACATAGAACTATTGATCTTATAGGTTCACACTCATTACAATTTCACTATTTCTTTGCATACAAATATGCATTTTTATGTCAAAAATGTCTATGCTTATCATAGTGCATGAAAAAAGACCAAAATCATTGGCTAAAAACCATGATCTTCAGCTTTTATCATAATTGAAAATTGGTTATTTGATATTTTCCCCGAATCTTGAAATCATGAGAAGTTTATCCAATTTCCACATAAAATTGAAACAAATGCCTAATGTATGTGTATGTGTTGACATTCAAATTCACTTTTTCACCATATGATATATATTTTCGAATTGGAAAAAAAGTTATCTTCCCATTGGAACTCTAAATTTCTTCAATCTTCACCAAATCTGCACAAGATATTAACCTTATATGTGGAAATTCTTATTATGTCCCTTCATTGTTCACTAAGTGGGATTAAGAAAAAGTATATTCATTGGGGATTAATATAATTCCCCTTTCTTAGTCCTAATTTAATCTTGAGGGGGGATGCAAATGTATAATATTGGATTTTCTCTTTATTATCATTAATGATAATTGTTAATCTTGAGGGAGGATGCAAATTTATAATATTGAATTTGGTCTTTATTAACAATAATGATAAATATAATGTATAGATGAGATGTGACAAAAAGTATGTACAGTATTATTGTATTTCCATATATATTAGAGATAACTTAGTGGAAAATCTTTCGTAAGTAGAATGTCTAAAAAAGTTGACATTTTGAACTTTGAAAGAAAATGTCATCATCAAGAGAGACAAATTCTTTCAAACAATAAATATGTTTCTCATTGCGAAAAGCATGTACACGAAACATTGTCTATGATTCTTCTCCAATTTTCATTAACTTAGATGATTGGTTTTGAGGTGTCCATGAATTTTAACGCACACTATATTTAAAGTTATATTTTTGTTATTCATTTTCCATCGTCACTCTTATGTGTATCTTATTATTGTTACAAATAGAAGCAATTATGTTCAATTTCTGAAAATAAATATGGTGTTTTAAGACATTTGATTTCTCAACTAAATTAGGCTTGTTTATATGGTTCTACATAATCATTGTTTTCTGTGTTCATTTATCCTAATACTGACTAACCGACTTGTCTCCTCAATATATTCTCTTTCATAAGAACAAGAGATTACATACACATATTATATCGATATATAAACAGGGATGTTTACCAACATATTACATACACACACACACATGGGTGAATGTATGAAAATGGGTTACACTTTTGGCCAAATGTGGAGATGAAATTTCAAAATTTTACTTTTCTATGGAATTGAGGTGCAAAAAATTCATATAAGCATTGTGAAATTTGATTCTAAGTAAAAAGATAATTTGTGGAGAACTATGTTGTTATCCTAATGATATTTTGGGAAAAATTTAAAATCAACCAAAAGGTGATGGTGGTGATGGGAGAAATCCTCCACCTCTACCAACTCCTTCACCTCCATACTCACCTCCTTCTTCAGTTCCTTTAACACCTAGACATACTCCTCATAGATCTCTAAAATGACATGCTCATTCTCCTTTGCTTAAGATTAATGTCAAGTTTGAATTGCCTATGTACAACGGGGACGTAAGTGCTGAAAAGTTGGATAACTGGGTTTGTCAAATTGAAGTTTGTTGCAGGATTCAAAATATTGAGGATGATGTTACAAAGATCCAACTTCCTTCTCTTTGTTTGAAAAGTGCAACCCTTATGTTGTTCTTTCATGACTGAGTAGATGGTTCGTCATTCCATTTGCATCAATTTGGGAGATTGAAATATCATTTGTAGTACCTTACACGTGTTCATTAATTTGGGTTTTCACAATGGAAGGATCCCATTATATTATGTTTTTAGTCAATGGGATAATGGATTTTGTAGGTGTTAGAATTGGACAATAGTTGATCTAGGAGATACAAAAATATGCTCAAAATCACTTGAAATTGGCACAAAATCATAGATCTCATCATTATAATTCCAACGTCACTTGAATCACCTCAATCTGACACCGTATGTGAAAGTTATTGCTTTCTAAAGTTTTTGGCAAGCAACTAAAAAGTCAACTTGTAGGGTTGTCTAGGGTACTGATTGGGTAGGACGTACATTCATGTGGCATTGACATCAACAAGTTGACTCAGCAGGTATGGTGGTCAGACAATTCAATCCTGTGCTGATATGTGGCAGGGCATACAGGTTGAATTGGCAGACTTTGATTAGTTATTATGTTTTGGCTCGACAAATTAGGAGGTGCCACAAGGCCCAATGGGAAGATTCCACGTGGCCCTCAGGATTTTTGCAAAATATTGTTTATTCGACCAACCGACCCGATGGGAATCGACTCCACGACCTCACTTTTACAAATTAATCGTCATACCCTTGGACCACATGTTGTGTTTTGTTATACAACGTGGTAGGTTTTTATTTAAATTTCAAATGTTGGCACATTGGTGGGAAGGGGTCGACGACGTGGCCCCAATCCCAAGTCACATGGTGGTGGTGTAACTATAGGAGCGATGGAGGGGATGGGACAAGAATAGATGGCCCTTGTCATGTTCAAAATTGTGGAACCACCAATGGAGGGTCTAGAGCAGAGGGCTGACACGTTGCCCAGCCCGCGACCACATGGCATACAACATGACTAAGGATAGAGTGTCATTGGGCGCGTGGCCCCTAGCCAATACCCATGAACACATTTTATCCCATATAACTGAAGAAAATGTTGGAAGTTGGGTTGTGAGTGCCCAATGAAGTACTTGACAAAATGCACCAATTTCGATGGAATCTCCGCTGACCTCATGCCAGACTATCACCTAACAGTTATGCAAAAGGAGGAAAATGTTTCCAGTTTTTCCAATTTTTTGAATGTGAAAGTTAGAGAGTAGAGAAATGGAGGAGGAGGCCTATCTTTGCCATTTTCAGCCTTTTTAAGCCCAAGAAGAGCCTACACAAGGGTTTTTGGGTGTTATGGATACAATGGAAACCTTATTTTTATGATTTGAGCATTGTATGTTGATGTAATTGACATTTTGAGAAAATAATATAAAGGGCCAACATTGAAAGCTAGACCCAGATACGTAACCCAAAAGGAGTGTACTTCGTCGTCAAATTGTTGTTTTGTGATACTGCATGTTGTTTATTTTTATCTGGTTATATCTGTGAAACTTAACTAAAATTATTAAGTTTATTTTGTTTTGCAATTTTGACCAATTTCCCACAAGACATAAACTAGCTTGCAAACATTTTCAAGAAACCTTCAAATTTTTAAATTTTGGACCAGTTCGGTATTAGAGCATTGTTATTTTGAAGGCTTGACTATTTTGTCTGTGTTTTTGAATTATTTCAAGGTCTAAGTTGAAGAGAGGATAAGGAGTACATGAAGACCCAAACCCTTAAATTTGTTTAAGGAGGTCAGAAACCCCAAAAACTCTAGTAGTCATGACACATGAAGAAGGATAGGTGCTGATGTATGAGGATGAGATAGATTTTAGAAAGGCTTCCTATGATATGTATGATATGGTGAAATTCTTGTATAATGAGAGGATAGAAAGGTTGCAATGAGAAATTTAAAATCAATCAAAAGGTAATGGTGGTAATGGGAGCAAGCCTCCACCTCCACCACCTCCTTCACCTCCATACTCACCTCCTTCTTCAAATCCTTTAATACCTAGAAATACTCCTCCTAAATCCCTAAAAGGTCATCCTAGGTCTCCTTTGCTTAAGCTTGATGTCAAGTATGAATTTCCTATGTACAATGGGGAAGTAAATGCTAAAAAGTTGGATAATTGGGTTCGTCAAATTGAAGTATGTTGCAGGATTCAAAAGATTAAGGATGATGTTAGAAAGATCCAAGTTCCTTCTCTTCGTTTGGAAAATGAAACCCTTATCTGGTGGGAGGGCAGAACCCAAGAAGACTTGAAGAAAAGTGGTAAAATTATCTCTTCTTAGAATGATTTTATAGCTTCATTAAGAAGGCCATTTTATCCATTAGCTTATATGTGAAAAACAATTATGAATTGGAAATTTTAGACAAGCTAAAGGTCAGAGGGTCCAAAGTTACACACAATAATTTAGAAGAAGAGCTTTAATCTTGGATGTTGATTTGACTTCACATGACACTCTCCTTAAATACATAGGTGGATTACATATTTATTTGAGACATACTATACTTAAGTTTAATCCCACCAATCTAGATGAATTATGTGTTTAGGAAACTCATTTAGGATCAAGAGGAAAGCTTTTTCCTGAAAATATTAACAAGAAACCATCCAAATCTGGAGATAAAGGAAAGGCAAAGTTTAAAGGCAAAGGAAAAATGAATGCTACAGTCAAGAAACAGGGAGAGAAACTTACCTGTAAACATTTTTCAAAAGAAGGCCATGATGGAGACCAACTTTTGGAAATTACATCCAAAAATGAGACCAAAGAAGTTCAATAACAAGGGGAAACGAAATATTGCTACTACAACTCAGCAAGATCTAAGATCTAATTCAGGTGATGAAACAAGAATCAGATCCATGGGAATTAAAGGTAAAGCTTCATATGCAATTACTAGCTCTTCTAGTAAGCCTATTGAGTCTCAAAATGATAAAGAAAGAATTGAGCTTTTTCACATCAGGGTCATTACAAAACATGTAAAATTTGATGGGTTCGCTTTGGGTTAAACACTTGTATTATGTTTTATCAAGATTCTCGATTTATTGGGATGTTTTGGTAAAGTTTATGTGAACTCATGGACACGAAGTTGAAGATGAGCACAATATTTCATCCACAAAATGACTCCCAAAAAGATGTGGTAAAGATAACAATATTGCATCTTCTTTGTGGATATTGTGGCAAGCATCCTAAACTTTGGGATAAGCATTTGCCTTACATCCAATATGCCTACAATTGTGTCAAGCATTCATCTACACAGGTATCTCCATTTGAAGCTTGTTTAGGTTATTTGCTAAAGTATCCTTTGGATTTCATCTGGGGTAAATATATTGTAACAAATGGACATTGTGATGTGGACAAGGCCAAGCACTTCATTGAACAAATTCAACTAGTGCGTCCAAGAGTACAAGAATAGCTTGAGAAAAGCAAAGAAATGTACAAAGCAAGGCATGAAAATGATTGAGTTGATCATGATTTGCATGTAGGAGATCAAGTTTGGTTGTATATCAACAAGGAAATACTTCAAGGTTAAGGTAAAAATATCAAGCCAATAAGATATGGTCCTTTTAGAATCTTGGAAAAGATTGGTAACAATGCTTTCTGACTAGATTTGCCACCTTACATGCAAATTTATTCTATTGCGAATGTGGAAAACTTCAGAATGTATGGGTCTCCAATGATTGATGCTTAGGAAGAGAATGTTCAAATTCCATCTATAGAATATTTTTCTCCTAAATATTTAGATGAGTTGCAGGAAGACTCAATTTTGATAAGAGAATAAGGACATCGCACAAAGGCAATGTGGAGACCTTCGAGTGGGGCTCAAAGGTACAAATCCAAGTAGAGGAAGGTGAATTAGGCTTGGGAAAGTGAGGGAGTTATACCCACCTTTAATTGTTGAGTAAAATTAAGATTTCAATGGTCCAAAAGTTTCTAGTGGGGAGGAATGATCCAGGGGAACAAAAATATTATTAAAAATCAAAATGCTGAAATCCTCTAAAAAAATAGTGCCAAATCGTAGATTTCTTCGTTCTGATTGGCACGACGCTTGAATCACATCAATTCGACAACATATGTGAAAGTTATCATGTTTTGAAGTTTTTGGAAAATATCTAAAAAATCAAGTTGTAGGGTTGATTAGGCTACTAGCTAGGAAGGCCGTCTAGTGACATGGCACTGACATCAATAGGCTGACTGGGAAGGTATGATGGTCAGACAATCAAACCTGAGCTGACACATGGTAGGTCGTATAGGTTAAATTGGCAGATTTTGATTGTTTATTGTGTTTTCACTTGACCAATTAGGAGGCGCCACGTGGCCCTTGAAATTTGTGCAAAATATTATTGGGACGACTAACTGACCTAGCAAGATTCGACCCCATGACCTCATCAACTAACTGTCATACCATTGGATCACACATTGTGTTTTTTTATACAACATGGTGAGTTTTTATTTAAATTTCAAAATGTTGGTGGGTTGGCGAGAGGGGGCAAGGCACATGGCCCCAACCCCAAGTCACATGGTGGTGGTGTAACCATAGGAGTGATGAAAGGGGTGGGGCAAGATGCCCTGGCCTCGGTTATGTTCAAAACCTTGGAATTGTTGGCAGAGGGCTTGTAGCAGGGTATTGACATGTGGACCAATGTATAGCCACATGGCATACAACAAGGCCAAGGGCAGAGTGTTAGTGTGTGTGTGGTTTCTGTCCTACGCCCCTAGCCACATTATCTACCATATGAGTGAAGAAAAGGGTGGAAGTTGGACTGCGGGTTCTTGACCAAGTACTTGAAAAAATGCATCAATTCTAACAGAATCTCCGTCGTCCCCCTTCTAGATTGTTGCTTAATAGTTCTGCCAAAGTAGGAAACCATTTTTAGTTTTTCCAGTTTTGTGAATTTACATGACAAATAGGAGAGAAATGGAGAAGGAGGACTAACTTAACCATTTTTCATCCTTTTTTAGTCAAAGAAGAGCCTATGCAGGGGTTTTTGGGTGTCTTGAACACAGTGGAAACATTATTTTTCTGATTTGAGCATTGTATGTTCATGTAATTGGTATTTTGAGCATATAATATAAAGGGACAACATTGAAAGCTGGATCCGAGGATGTAGCCTAGGAGGGGACTCCATCATCAAATTGTCATTTTGTGATGTTTCATGTTGTCTATTTTTCTTTGGTTATGTCTCCAAGAATTAACTAAAATTATTAAGTTTATTTGCTTTTGAAATTTTGATCCATTGCCCAAAAGATATAAACTAGGTTGTAGACTTTTTCAAGAAACCTTCAATTTTTTAAATTTTAGATCAATAGTAAATCCTAGTTGCGGTGGGGATAATAACCTTGGTATGCTTACTAATTTTCTTGTACCTCCCATCAACTTTGTATATGCAAGCTCGGGTCTCAAC
>APFE030588574.1:0-13397 GCA_000404065.3 Pinus taeda
GGGCAGGCAATTAGGGTGAAAACCTCCATGAGGCGCCCTAGTTGTTTTTCAAAAAAAAAAAAGAGAAAAAAAAAAGAAGAAAAGAGAAAAAGAAAAATAAACTTAATTTCCATTGACTAATTGTAGGTTGCAAGAAGGACATTGCAGGTTAGGAGGATCACTCAAAACAAAGACAAATAAATTTTTGTGCCTTCTAGAGGAAGTTCTATATTTCTACAGGAAACATCTTGTAGAACCTTCAAGCGAGCCAGATTTGATTTTTGAAGGAGATCTAAAGCTTGGAATCTATTGGTTATGCCTGCAAGCATCCATGTTCCCATTCCTCACCCTTTTCCATAATCTTTTCCACCTCATTGCGCTTCTTTTATGAAAACTGTGCCTTCTACATGAAGTTTTGTGTTTTCTACATGAAACATCCTGTAGAACCTTTGGATGAACCAAATTCAATTTTAAAAGGGAATCTGATGGTGGGAATATGTTGGTTAGGCATGCAAGCACCTCTGTGTCCATCCCTCTCCTTTCTCCATCATTTTTCCACCTCATTGTGCTTCTACATTGTGCTTCTACAAGAAGTTCCTGTAGAAATTGTAGGAAGCTAGAAATGGATTTCAAAAAGGTGGTTTGGCGAACATGGTAGCTTCCTCAAGGGTTCAGAAGTCCTCCTGCAATCTTCGAACTCCTCCTCCATCATCTCCATACCTGCATCATAGCCCACGTTCACTTTTCTTACCATGCAACAAAACTGCAAAATGCCTTGAAGCAAAAATACCTAGAACATAAATTGTTTTTGCCCTAACTTGAAAATCATGCATCCATTTGAAAAACCATTTTATGAGGAATTGTACAAGGGTGATGGAAACATGCCTGAGCAGTTTCAGCCAATTCTGGTGCACGATTTCCGAGAAATCAGCCTCCATATCCTTCAACCATTTTTGTATTTTCTCCATATCTGTGCATCTGTTTCAAAACCTGTTTCATGGGGAGATGCACATGGGTGATAGTAGCCTACCCAAACAGTTTCAGCCGATTTCGATATATGGTTTCCGAGAAATTGATCTCTAAAATATTTAGCCATTTTCCATTTTTCTCGAAATCTGTGCATCCATTGATCACGATTTTGCTATGGGAGGTGCATCATGATGATAGGAACATGCTCAATAATTTTCAGATCGATCCAATCTATCGTTAGGGAGAAATGGCGAAAACAAGTTTCGGTCCTGTGAAAATTCAGTGGCAGCAGCTTGAGGGTGCAGATCTGAGCGTGGAAATGAACTTCTACAGCATGCATTCGGCCAGAGGACACCTACACAAGGAAAACAACTAAAAATCATCAGCCAAGCCCTCATGCAACCAAAGAAACTAGTGCATGCAGTAATGACTAGCCACAACACCGCACAGCAACCATTTGACTTCAAGTACGTGACTGAAACTCCTTCTTCTATTGCACAAATCTAATTTAAAAACTGCATGAATGAATGGAATGGTGGAATTAAGCCATGAATATAGCAAGGTTAAGCTGATTTCCTTCTCTAGCACTCAGCCGGAAGTCACACAGTACATGTGGACAACTGACTTACGTGAAAATTAAAGCAACCAGGAGTGTTGGCCGTTTAAACCTCAGTTCAATTCACGTCAGTGATTACAGGGGGAAAACACAAAGTTCAGGAACAACACTTCCAATTGCATGTGGCCACGTACACTTGGCCACTTCACTCTCTCACGTAAATCATGCTGAAATTAAATGATGCTCGGCTGAAATTCTCACCACCCTCTGTTCAATTGCGGTCATAACTGGAGCACACGTCCACCACGTCCAGATCAGTTAAGCAGTGGTCTTCTACAAGATTCCTGCCTGGTTTCTCGATATTTCTGCTGTTTCTTCAAAAAATTCCCGCCTGTCGCGCTCTACAGGCGTTTCTACAGGAAGTCTTCTACAAGAAACACAGAAAATAGCCTTCCAGAGCATAAAAGCCTAGATTTCTGTTCGACAAATTGGAAATCTCAAGGAGAGGTAGGCTCGAACATGCCATCCCCATGCTTAATTTTCGAAAGGTGGTGAATTATCTCGTTTGAAGTGAAAAATATTGGAACCAATATGCCTGTGGGTCCAGACAGTGTTTTGCTTATATAATACACATAATTTCTTTCGAATGGTGCTGCGTCATATTCACCTCCATGGCTCTTGCTAGAAAAATCTCCCCATTTTAATGACAAACCACTGTAACGCTCACCTGTGCACATATCCAATCTCTGTTTTGTTACTGTTACATGGTTGGTGTAAAAATTAGCTCTGCACTCTGTCTGTGAGAGCTTAATTCTTGTTGATCAGTCGAGTTTTAGGACAGCAACAATATTATAACCAAGGAATTGGTGAAAGGAGAGATACAACCAACGGAGAAATCTTGTCCTGAGAGTTAAGGAGGAAAGCCATATCAGAATTCTCCTTCTGATCAGAGCACAAGCCAAAATAGGGCATTATATCCAAATTCTGGCTGAGGAACTATCTTCATCCAGCAGTGAGGAAAAGGAGAAGATTGAGGCAGAGAGGAAAACAGAGGGGAAGAAAGCTAAGGGTAAGAAAACCCAGGGCAGACCAACAGTGAAACCATCACAAGGAAAGCAAGAAAGAAAAAGAAGGATGAAACAGAGAGAAAAAAAAACAAGTTTAATCCCTGGTAATTGTTGCAGGTTGCAGGAACACAATGCGGAAAGGGGGCCTCCCAACACAAGCAGAAGGGTCCCTACCAAGTTCCCATGCATCCTCACATCCATCCCCTCCATGAACACTCATTTTTTTCAGAATCCAGACACAATTTAGTCACGGTTCAACCTTCTACAGGAAGCTACAGGACTTTCTACAAGAAGTTCTGTATTTTTACTAGAAACATCCTGTAGAGCCTTTTGGGCAAGTTAGAATCGATTATGAAGAGGGATTTGAAGCTTGAAGTCTGTTGAGGAGGCATGCAACCACTCTTTTCTTCCATCCTCCACTGGTTTCATCTCCTTTCACCACCATTGCCACCATCTAATTGAATATACTTGCAAAATCATACCAAAGCTGGGAGTAAAATAAAAACACAAATGCCAAGGAGAAACGGTTGCAAATCAGGGCAGAGAGGACTAAAAAAAAAGTACAAACAAGTAGGGACACACCCAAGGCAACCACAGCACAGGTCAAGCAGAAGGCACCCCCAGCCAAGCAAGCCAAATCAGAGAAAACTGGTTCTATAGGAAGCTAGCAAATTGTTTCTACAGGAAGACAGAAAACAGCCACTACAGGACTTTCTATAGGAAGTCTGGGGAAAGGGCAGCAGAAGGAGAAATCGGCTGAAATCCTAGCTAGGGAGGCAGCAGCTGTGTTAGCTGCCCTAAGTACTTCTCCCAAGCTGAAGAAGAAGTGAAAGAGGGAGCTTCCACTATATTTTAAGGCAAGAAAGGGCATGCAGATAAGAACTGACAGACCCCAAACCATAGTCAAAGGAGCAAATTGTCATTAAGGACACAAAAGCTAAATAAAAGGAGGAGCCTACTTCAAAGAGATCCATCATCTATGAATGAGGAAGCCAAAAGCCTTCACCTAGAAAGAGCAAATTAAGATGATGGACTCATAGACAGTTCTACAGGAAGCTGAGAATTCTCTATAGGAAACTCGGGCTAAGCTAAGAGAGACCAAGAAATTGGAGGAAAAGGTAGCTAAGAGAGACCAAGAAATTGGAGGAAAGACAAGGAAACATCTGATGAGCAGCAAAGAGAGGATAAATTGCAGGCTAAGGTTGAAGCACTAACAAAAGTGCTACAAGAAAAGGAGCACAGGCAGTGGGAAGAAGCAAAGAGAAAAGCATGGTTTCATGACAGAGAAGAGGACATCACTACAGAAGCTTGGCATGATCAGGAGGCCACCAAGGCCATCAAAGATGAGGAGGTAGATTGGTTGCTCAGAGGATGAGCAACACTTTCAGTAGGGGGGTGATGATGAGCCCCCAAAATGGATAATTATATGAGCTCATTCAACCTACTAATTCGACTTAATCCACCGTTATCATTAGTTTATTGCATGCTTTTAATTATATTTATGCTAATAGAGTGAATTGGGTTAGTCATTATGCCTACAAGTCTAATGTGTGCTTTGTGTAGCCTTTTTTTGTCAATTTGGAGACAAAATTGAAGGTTTTAATGAGCACTTGGCAGCCAAATTCGTGGGAGAACAAGGAAGAGGATTTGTAGGAAGGTGGCCCCTTCATTTATGGGCCCTTACCTCAAATTCTCCATCATCAGCTCAGAGTTCAAGGACCACCAAATCAATTAGCACAAGGGCAGCCAAGCAAGTCAAGTAGGACTGTTGTTAACTACAAGTTTTTGGCAACCGAGTCCCTAAAGTTTAGGAGGACTGTTGGGGTCCTCAATTTGTATAAATAAGAGGGCTTAGGGCCTCATTTTGGTTAGCCATTTGATAGTCAGTAGATAGCTAGTAGTTAGTCATTTTGGTTAGCCAATAGTTAGTCATTTTGTAGTTCGATTTTTAGGCAATAGATTAGCTTTGCTTTCAGCACATTTTCAAGTTCTCCTTGTGGACAGTTTTTGGAATGTAACATTTATTTTGATCAATAAAGGTGAATCCAGCTTTGCACCAGCTCTAAATCTCTCTTAGGAGGCTATATACCTTGGGGTTGGGCCCATCTCAAGTGCCCAGTACCTCCTTTGTTTACTTTCATGTGTCTTTGCTGCATTCTTAGAATAAAATCTGCTATTTAGATTTAAATCTTGTTTTGTTATTTAGGTTGTCTTTGATGAGTAAAATAGCTTTTCATGCTCATATTTAGTTGATAGGTTGTTAACAGAAAAAGCTTCAAGAAAAGGGCCAACAAACATCTGTGGTTTCACCTCTTCCTTAGTGGGATCAGGAGCTGTGACTAGGATGACTTTGCTGCCCACAAAAACACTAATTTTGCTTTGCCATGAAATCACTAGTGTTTGATTTTCATGTGTAGAAGTTGGTTACAAGTTAAGACTTTCGTTTTCTTAGTTGCATGAGATTAAATACATGGTTTCATTGCAGGTCACATTTCTGTTCATTCTCTTTACTGGCAGCTAGCATATTAGGTCAACATAACTAGGTCTTTGAATTTATAAGTCTTTGTTGGTTTAGATTGGAAAAACGACTTGCAGAGCACCTGTACCACTTCTTCATCTGCTTATTCTCCATCAGCACCATCCACTCCACCCTCTACCTAGAATCCTTGCCTCATGTTTTCCATTTTCTCCCAAAACCCTACCTTTTTGTGCAATCATTGTCTTAGCCTTCTTTAAGCCAAGTCAGCCTTCTACACCCTCTCACCACTCCATCCACCAGTCCCTGGGTCACTCCAGGCCCCTATCCTACTTCCCTATCCATTCATGCATCTTCCATCACTCACCCATCCTCTAAAATCCACTTTTTAAACATCCTGTAGAAATTTCTGAACATCCTGTAGAAATCTCTGAACATCCTGTAGAACCCCTGCAGACTTCCTGTAGAAGCTCACAAATGAGGTTTCTTGATAGCAAAACTTTGTGAAACTCTCTGGAAGGGTGTTAGGGACTCCTTAGACCCTCTCTGAACCTTCCCGACCTCTTCCAGGCATTTCCTCTCATCGATCCATCTCTGCACAGTCAAAAATAGTGAAAGCACATGCATGATAATTCTAATAACTCATTTAAAAATACAAAAATATGGTTCTTTTAGATTCTGTTGTAGACATAGCTTAGATACATGCATTTCATCTTCTTAGAAGTCAATGGCATCTCATTTAGTAGCTTGCATCTTCCTTCTTGGATCAGTAGGACTAGCTGGTAGAATTAGGGTTTGCTAGGATTTGTGTTTCTTCTTAGCTTTTAGTTTCTTTCCGCAAGTAGATTAGCTTCTTTTGAGTTAGCTTTCATCCATCAATTAAAAAGCTTCTTCTAAGAGCTCATAGAAGTTGTCTTAAGCCCCTAGCAGACTTGTGCCAGCTGAACAAGTGATAGCTGCGGCAAGAGATAGTACTTGTGCATACAACACCGTCGCTTCCAAGTTTGTTACGAACTACCGGGTTGATAAAATTAATGAAGGGAGTCCTGGGAGTTGCAACATTATTGTTGCAATACTGGGGCCCACCACGTACTTCTTTAGTACAATAGGGTATTATTGAGGTACTCAAATATTACCAAGGCATATTTTCTTAATGATGAGGTAAATAAGAAGTTTATTCTTTCCAGGGATGTAATTTTTATTGAATCTTCTAGGACTGACAAAATTGTTGAGTGACAACTTGATTGTTTGGATAGATTCACTAATCTAAAGACATATCATGAATTCAATAATGATATTCCACATATTGAAGGGGGGATCCCTATATTGGGTTAATCTGCGCAATCTCCTTGTGAAGCACCATCTCCCCCTCATGAATTTCCAACCACTTCACCATATTAGGAATATCCTTCAAATGTTGTGATTGAGAGGATTGGAAGGTTAAACCTTGATGTAGCACCATCTTAATTAGAGGAGAACCTAGGCCATCTAAAAAATGTCCATTGAAGTGGCTCATCAAAACACTTGAAAGTATTCATTGTAATGATGTTGAAAAAATAAGAACTAGAGGTTGCATCAGATAAGATGGAGGAGATGTAGATAACTTTGATTTAGGTGACATATATTATATGGATGTTTCATATGATTATGAATTGAATTTATATACTAATTTTGAATTAACTTCCTTTGAAGAAGCCACTTCTCATGATGAGTGGAAAAAAGTACTGCAATAGGAGTATGATTCTCTCATCAAGGATGGGACATGGGAGTTGGTGATCCCTTCATTCATAACCAAACCAGTTAGCTACAAGTGGGTCTATAAGAACAAGTAAAAATTAGATGGATCACTTGACAAGCACAAATCAAGGCTTGTGGAAAAAGGATTTCATTAGAAAGAAGGTGTGGATTATGATGATATTTTTTCCACCACAACAAAGTAGTCCACCATCCATATTATATTTTCCTTGGTAGCACACAATGGATGGAAATTCCATCAATAGATGTGCATACTAATTTCTTGAATGGAGACTTGGAAGAGAATGTATTCATGTGTCAACTAGAAGGTTTTGTTGTGAAGAAACAAGAATAGCAAGTATGTGAACTAATCAAATCCTTATATAGATTGAAATAAGCATCACAAGCATAGTATGAAATGTTAGTTAAGCATATTTTGAAATTGAGTTTCAAACATTCTTAATTTTGATGATGCAACTTTATCTATCAGGAAAGTTGAGAAACTGATCTATATCTTGTAGTGTATGCAGATGATCTATTGATGATTGGGAACAATGAGAGCTATATTGAATTTGTAAATAAAGAGTTAAAGAAGGGATTTGGGATGAAAAATTTGGGAGATATTCAACACTACTTAGACATTGAAGTGACTCAACATACAAATAATATATTCATCTCTCAAAATAATTAAATTGGAGAATTCATAAATAGTTTTGTCATAGCTAAATGTAACCTTTTTTCATGCCAATGGAACAAAATTTGAATCTCACATCAAAAGAAAGGAATGAATTTAAGGATGCATCAAAGTATAGATAGCGTGTGGGAAATCTAATATACCTTACCAATACCATAGAAAATATTTCATTTGTTGCTAGGATTCTTTCTAGCTTTATGCAAAAGACTTATAAAGGACATTTTTCCAATGTGAAAGGAAAACTGAAATACTTGAAGGGAACTCAAGATTTTGGACTTAAGTATTCTATGGTGGATAGCTTCATCTTGATTGGATATTCTTTATTCAGAATATGATGGGGACAAAGAAAATAGGGTGTTAAATTTAGTGTAGATCATGAGTCTTAGATTAGCAACTATCTCCTAAATGTTACACAAAGATTTAGTGCTAGTAGATTCCATAACAAAAACAAAATATGTGAAAGTTGTAGAAGTAATAAAGGAGATTTTGTTGATTATGAAAATACTTGAATATTTGTAGTAAACAAGTGAACTAAATTTATTTTCTAGTTGTCAATACTTTTGTGATCCAATTGGATAGAATCCTAGATTCCATGATCAAACTAAACACAACAACGCAAGGCATCATTTGACTCAATAACATGTAGAGGCCAAGACTACTCATTTGAGACATTATTTTAAAGGTTACCAAATTACGGATATCTTCACCAGAACACTCGGAAGGGAAAAGTTTGAAAAGTTTAAAATGATGCTTGAGATCACAAACACCCCTTTTTATTCGCTAGGTGGTAGGGGGCGGGCAGGGGGATAATTGACACATAATCCTACGAAATTTTTCTATCACTGTAAATTTAAAAATATTAGGAATATGAAATGATAGATGAACCTCTTGTAAGATGAAACCAAAATTTACTCATCTATTGTACTAAATATGGTTAAAGGCTTAATGAAAGACATCCAATTATGGAGTTATATTTGACAAACCTAATACCAAAAAATTAATTGAGACATTGTATTTCTAAATCCACATTGAAATAGTTGAGACAAAATTAACAAGTTTGAGTGGTTGAAACTCAAACCATTGGAAGAACCATGAGTTGGGTGAATTTTAAATTGTATCCAACACCATCCTCTTACAATAAACTAAAACAAGTCAGCACATGAAGTGCAAGCAAGAAAGTTTTAATGAGTGTGAATAGCAATGCCTTGGAGAATGGAATTGGTTTCCTTATGGGAAACTTTATTGGAAACAACCAACAAAAATTTCATGATACTTAACAATGTAATAATGGGAAATATTATCACGTGTTTGCAAGTCATGCAAACAAAAGATACATTTACTTCAAATTTTAATCCCAACTCTTGAATGATGTGTTGATGGATTATAAAAATCAAGAACCAATGAATAATTTTGAACTAGTACTTGTTAAAAATAACTATCTCCATTATGATTGTGATGTTTCTAATCAAAAGTTTACTCATTAGCAACTGAGTAAGAAAAATTCAATGATAGATGAAAATGAAGTTGTACATAATCAAGTTCAATATGAACATTCCTATAACATTGTGAGGCCATGGGAATAAATTCAATGCAACAAAATCAACATGGTTTAGAATATGAGTAATACAATAGGAAGTTTCATATCCTAGATTACTCAAAACCAGATAAGTTTGTGCGTAGAGGATTTCTTGACACATAGGTATAAAAATGAATGAAGATAAACAAAATGCCAACATTTAATTGTATTGGTCACATGAAAGATAATTTTTTTTATGTCCATCCTTGCCAACATTGTGACAAGAATAATTATTAAAGATCCAAATACAAGAATGGAGATAATTGTGAATCTTTAATATTCTTTTCACAATGTTGGAAAGGATGGCGATAATTGTAATAAATAAATGATCCAAACTAAAAAAATGGAAATATCAAAGATTCACTGCGGGTAGATTTATCATTGGTAGTGTTTATCAACAAATAAACAAATTATTGTAATCTTATCGAAGAATTCAATTTCGTGTAAAGACAAATATAGTACTTGAGAGTGAAACTCTTATCTCAGAAGTGGGGTAGTACATAAAATCCTATGAAGATGATTCATGGTTAACTAAAAGCTACCAATGGTCTCTCCTTTTAGACGATAAAGGGGATAATTGATGATGGTTTCCAAACTCAATTTTTTTAACACAAAAACAAACAATGTGCCAAATATGCATCAAAATATTAAATGATCAAGAAACAAATTGTCAAATAGACACAAATTTATAGTTGGGAAACAAAAAAAATTACCAAATAGACATCAAAAGTTTGTAGATGGTAGATTGCGAGATTGAAGATCTATGTAGTTTTAGAGGTACACTCACTTTACTGCTCAACAATTATGATTAAATGGCTTGTAATTGAATCATGCATAGGCTATATGATTGACACACTTATTTTGAGATAATTATTGTCGATATTTTGTTCATTTGGCTCAAGAGAGGATAGATGCATCCTTTTACATTGTATCTTGGTATTTGATTGGGTTGTCACAAGTATTTTTCAAGGATGTGTTAGAATTGGAGTTGATTCACTTCCCTTGGTTTCCTCTCATCAAATTAAAGTTAAACATCTAAGTTTTGGTGTTTTTTAAGGAAAATATTCATTGATGCTCATCTCAAGCATTTCAACATGAAGACTTGGAGATGATACCAGTTTGTGCTACATAAATGGTGTTCTTATTCAGACTTATGATTGAGGGGGCTGTGTTATGTTCTTATACCAATAGGTGTCATAATTTTTGAATGGGTGAGGTTAAAACTATAATATGTACATACCTTGGCTTTCTAAAAATGTTTTCCATATTTGTAAAAAATAAAAAAAAAATAAAAAATGTAAAGAGGGTATGTCCTAAAAGAAAATTAAAAGGACAAAAAGAATGAAAAAAGGTCAGAAAAGATGAAAAAATGAACCCCAAAGAAAAAGAAAAATACCATGAAAGTGTGCAAGTCCAAATGCCACTACTTTTTTTTTTTTTGCATAATAATGATTGTGTGCAACTTGTTATTTATGCCACAATCCATGGTAATCAAATAGTTTAACCTTGGTTCTTCCATGTTTTCAATTTCATGCTTAGAGATAGAGAATAAAATCTGATCAAACTATTTAATCTTGACAAATAAGTAGATAGGTAGAGTAAATAAGAAAGGAGCTCAACAGTTTAATCTAAGCCCTTAGATGTAATAAAGATAGATTTAGATAGATTTCTATTGTAAAAGAAAAATAAAAGTTTGACGAGGGTTTGCTAGTTTAAGTGCACCCTAATAAAGAGTAGAAAAAATGGTAGGATGTGTAGATGGGTAAGTAGTTGGATGGTTGTAGAGTTATGGTGATTTATTGGATAAAATAAGGTTATCTACTTGCATCATCAAATTGCTTAAAGTATGAATGACAATGGGACAATTATAAAATCAAGTGATTAATTTCCCCATTCATTTTACCTTTTCACTAGTTTCCCACAAGCAAAAATCTAAGTACCTAAAACATTAAGTTAGAGGGGCTTAGAGCATTTCTCTAACTTCTAGAGGGACCGAACCCTCAACCCAATAACTTATTAGGTTTAAGTACTACAACCCCTTTACAAACATTCACTCCCTCCATAATTCATCCATTTCAACTAAAAATCCCTTTTCCTAAGGTGAAATCATCATTTACCTAGGGAAAGTAATAAACCTTACCTAAAATCCCTTTCGTTTACATAAAAACCCACAAAAAGCATTAAGCCTATGTTAATGTGTAAATTTAAATACATGAACAAATGGGTCAAGACATTATACTTGGTGCAATTTGTTCCCTTTTCCATTTCATATTAACTTTAACTCTTATAATATTTAACTCCGAAAAAATAAACCCCTTTCCCGTATATAATTATAAATAAAACCACTAAATAAATATCCCACCTCGATGGTTTGGAATATAAACCATATTAAGTAAATAAATTAGATGGATTAATTAGTCGATTTGCGACTAATTAAGAGCCATAACCCTTCGCCATACCAAAAAGGATAAATTAATCAAACCATGATTGATTAATAACCTTCCTCCAATTAGCTCGCTCCCGACATCATTAAGCCACCCTAACCCACATTTAAACTCCCGTCGGGCCCCTCCATTAACTCCCCGACCAAATCACATCCCAATCACCATACGATCTGACCCCTTCAGATCTAATGGCTATCACTTATATCTGGCGGCATCCGATTCCGACCTTTACCCGCCCGATGTGAGTGGTTTTACTATTCACCCCTCTACTACGTGTGACCCGATGAATGGCATTAGGCGGACCTCTCCCAACACCGCCAAGTCCCCAAAAGTGGTGCGATAGAGTCCGCTTACCGCCTCCACTTACCACCTCCATTACACGACAAAACGTCACCTCCGTTAGTTGGCGCCAACTGTTGTTTCCATTATACCCACCAAAATCATTGACTTTGCAGATAAACCAAAAATACTCATTGTTTTCATTTTTTACAAAGAAAAGAACCTTCTCTTCTCCATGCAAACACAAAAGTACATTCGAGTTGTCAACCTGCTACCAACCATCAACCTTCAACAGTCGCTAAACTCCAGACCACTGTGTAGGCCTGTGCACTCCCTGCAAATAGTGCACAACCACCATTTTACCGTCCAAACAACCGAAACCAGGTATTTACACTATTTTTGACTGAGAAACCCTATTTTCGTGCGAAACATGAACTATATTTCTTTGAAAATTAAGTAATTTAGTAAGCTAAGTTGTTTGATAATCTTGAAACACTTTGAAATAGATTGATTGTGTCCAATTTCCCTGAAATACTTTGCCCCTGTCTTTGAATCCATAAGAACCAAAGATGAAAACCCTAATTGCTTTGAATGTCATGCCAGTTACTACTCCCCATAGAGATTTAGACCATCTTCCCCTGGCTCACAAATATTTTTAGATTAAAGACCTCATCTTTGAAGAATCCCCTTTGAAATTACATTGCAGACACCGAGATAACTACTTGAACAATGCAGACAAGATAGGTCTCTGGGAATCAAACATGCCCAAATATCAATTCCCCAGTGTTCATGTCTTCTCAGAGATTGTTCACTACTGTCACACAAACTATGACCCTATCATGAGAGTTGTAATGTCCCTAGATCAAAAAGTCTTATTTACTATCACTATAGAATCCATAAATGAGATGTTATAGTTACAACCTAGTGAAAACCTCACCCCCCTTACCATTTTTGACTTGCTGACAGATTCTCCAAACTATCTAGTTCTTGAAGTACCCAAATCCTCCAGACTTTCATTGCTGAAGAAAGATACATAACAAAGGACCCCCCTCCTTACATGTCAACCTTCTTTTCTGGTTTGGGCAAAGATATCACATCAATGATATCATGCATTTTAGGTTTTACCATTTCACCTGTGACTAGCCTCCTACAGGCAAATTTGATTATGAAAAATTCATGTCAATTAAGATGCATGATTAGTTTCTAAGATTAGAAAATGAAAGAGTGTTCAAATATTCATCAGTCCTATACCATTTATTTCTTTACTATCAGATTGATAAGTTTCCCTTCTCTGTCCAAAAACTTGATACCAAAGGAAATCCTAGATCTGTCGTCTTCTAGACCCCTTTGTTCCACAGGTCAAATCCTCCCTACATATAAAAATTTCATTGATCTATTTGTACACCCAATGGCTACCATGTTGTTAGGAAGTCCTCCTCCTAGGATCAGTGCAGATATCAAGAGGGTCTTGCAATTTTCAAAGCAATACAAAGTAGAGGATTGGTACTTGTACGAAAACCATACAGAAATCAAAATCTATGGATGTGAGTCGCCACCTTACAAAATTCCAACATATCTCCACATGAGATTATTTGCTCTGGAGGACTACAGGAAAATGATCAA
>APFE030588574.1:16898-53095 GCA_000404065.3 Pinus taeda
AACAACCCTGAACATTAAGGACTAGCATGAAATATTATTTAAACAAAGTTAAATCCTAAAGAGAGAGCCATCTCTGGACTTAGGTTGGCTAGAACCTAAGTGTAAAGATTGGTTTGTGGTTACCTCATGCCATTCCTTCTTTAATAACTTCTAAGGAAAAAATCTGAGTGATAACATAGTGGCGACTGCACTGGGGAACTCAAAACCCTCAGTTTCAATAAACCTTTGATGAATTCAAATTTTTATTCATAAGCATCTTAAAGGGTTATTAGAAGTTATTTCCAAAAGTTCATAAAAGTTTAAAACAATCACAAAAAGCTCGAAATATGGCTTCAGGGAGAACTCATTATACCAGGGCCAACGCTGATCCAAATCCTCCCCCTATATTTGAAAATCCCAACCTTATTTTGAGAATAATAAGAGGATAAGAAAGTTCAGTAAGCCCTAGACCTGTTTTTAGATCCAATTCATGCACTGTTGAGTGGTTATTCCTTTAAGACCTCCCTTTTGATGAGTATTTTGGCCTCTCTCTGTTTAGAACCACGTATGATAGTGAACTGTTAGACCTAGTCCCAGATCCAGAATTCATCAGAGAATTTGAAATCCAACAAGCCAACTTGTCAATTAACTGGAACCTTTTGAACTCCCCTCAGTCATCCCTTACCTCTGATAGACTCCCTGAAGTTTTTGAAATAGCCTCAACATCTTTTAGCTCACTATCATTTCCCCACACCTTTGAACAACATCCCTCATCTCCACTCATACCTTCACCCCCCCATCAGCTTATCACTACCCCTCAAACCCCTATTACCCCTGTTTCACCAACTCCCTGTGTTGTCCCAAATCCCCCAGCTACCCCCACACCTATTCTCAATCCTATACAGCTTAGAGCTATGGCACTCAGATATGCCTCCCTTGTAATGCCTGCCCCTCAAGGTGCTTTACCAACAGATTATCAAAATAAAATTACCTCATTTGATGGCACTAGAACACACACAACACAAAAACACACAAGGAAAATGACAAAGTATTTTGAACTACATGAGATTGACATAGAAGATGTCCGAATGAGAATCTTTGTCTAGAGTTTAGCTAGAGAAGTGAGGACATGGTTTAGATCTTTTTCCCCTCAGAGCCTAGATTGTTTAGAAGTCCTTTACCAACAGTCCTTAAATAGGTGGGAGAAAAAGAAGAATCCCCTTCAAATTCTATCTGAATATGAAAGCCTTAAAAGAAGACCAAACGAAACTGTCCAGGACTATTATACCAGGTTTAACAACGTGTATAATGCAATCCCACTTGACCTTAGACCTCCACCTGGTTTAGCCTTGATTAAATTTCCAGATGGATTTGATGTAGATATGGCTTTTCATCTTGGAGAAAGGAATCCCCCCACACTTGAAGATATGAAAATTGTATTAGTTAGCGTAGAAGCTAATCTGCTATCCAAAAGGGCTAGAGTTAGAAATGAGAGAAGAACACCTTTGAAAGATGAATCTTCACCCTTTGATCAAAAAATGGATGCTTTAGCTAAAGGAATTGAAAGGTTGATGGATAGAATAGAAGTCATTGAAAGGAAACCTCACTGGGATAACCAATAACCTAATCCAGTAAGGAATCCAAACTTTAGGAAAAACCAGAACCAAAACACTGGTAAAAATGGACCTAATCAGAACATTAGGCCACCTTTCCAAGAAAATTATGCTGAAACTTCCCACCAAGAAGACCTCAAGATAGACATTTAGATAAACCTTATGGGTTTAGATAATGAAGAAACTGTTTTCTTAACTTAGGATTATCAATAATTATACATGCTTCAACAGTTACAAACTCAAACAGGAGAATCTTTCGACTATAAGAAAAGGTATGACTTTGCTATTTTCGAAGTTCATAAATGGTACAACTTAAGAAGCAAGAAAAACACTGATGTTCCTGATCAGAATAAAAAAGCAACACCTAACGAGCCTAAGAAAGTAAAAGCTACAAATCAGAATCTTCAAGTTACAAAAACCTTACAAATCCTTTCTAGACCACATCAAAATCCTCCTAGTCCCACCATTGAAGATGTAACAGATAACTAGCATTCTAATGAGTAGCCTTCCACTTTAGTCCCCCTCAAAGGAATAGTGGAACAACCCCCAGAAATCATATTAGAGAATCCAATTGAAAACAATCCTAATGATGAAAAAGAAAAACATACTACTCAGAACTTTGGCTCTAAAATTCCAAATATCCAAACAGATAAATCCCCTCTGCCTTTCAATTTGGGAGCAGAGGTAGCCCAACTCAAAATTTTAGTGCCTCTTACATAATTGGTTAAACATGAAACTTACAGATCTCAAACTAGTAAATCTTTAAAGTTTTGTGAGAATGAAGACTCTGTGAATCTATTTGATGACCAACTTGAGTTAATTTTCAGACCAAATGTTAATGGAAATCTAGTTGAAGGAGGGGTACCACCCTTCTACATCAGCCTTAACATCCACGATAAAATTCTTCATAATGCCATGCTAGACTCTGGGGCCTCACATAATCTCATGCCCAAATTTGTAATGGAAAAACTCAACTTGGATATCACTAGGCCTTATAAGGATCTCTTTTACTTTGATTCAAGCCAAGTTAAATGCTTCGGTCTGATAAAAGATTTGTGTGTCTCCCTAGTTCAATACCCTGCCAAGACCATACTTATGGACATAGTTGTTGTTGACATACCACCAAAGTATGGAATGCTATTGTCTAGATCTTGGACCGCCAAAGTCCAGGGATCTCTTCAACTGGACATGTCCTATGCTACCATATCAGTCTTTGGGCACCCCAAGAAGCTGTATAAAGAGACTCTGATGAAGTATGTAGTGAGTTCCTAGGAGAGACCTCAAAATTTTCCCATCTATTCAGTACATTCTAATATCGATTCCTTCATACTTTACAATGATGAAAATAATCAAGAAGACACTTCAAGTAGTATAACAACAGAACCAAAAGAAATTGTAATATTAAAGGAAAATCAAAATGTCCAAATTCATGAAACTTAAGATAAAAAAGATGATCTAGATACCTCAGTCAAGAAGGATTCCACTACCCTAGATGAAAAATATGAGCATGAAATCCTATGGCATATTGAATTTGATGGGTTAGTCAACAACCTAGGTGCAAGAGCAGGTGTATGGATTTACAACTTAGAAAACGATTATGTAAAGGGCCATGCCTATAGATTGAACTTTAAATGTACAAATGTTGAGTATGGAGCATGATTGTTAGAGGTCTTTGTTTCAATTGGATGTATACCCCAGGAAGTTTGTACACACCTCCATGCGGGGGGGAGCGGGGGGGACTTGTCCCCCCTGCGGGGGTCTAGGGGGGCCGATCCCCCCCGGTTGGGGGGTCCAGGGGCCTGCGGTCCCCCGGCGGGGGTTTCGGGGACAACGCCTCCAAAGCTAAAAACATATGTAAAATTGCCTTGTAAAAATATAGTAATTTGTAGTCAAATCTCGGCCGTTCATTAGGTGGATGATCTAACGGTAGAGCTTATGTTTGGTTTAAGGGTTTTTGCCCTAGAAGGCAACCCCTCTCTTTGTGTGAGGGCATTGTATTTGAGGTTGTGTAATAGATGTGTATTCTCTAAGTGAGAAACAAAGAGGTGAGACTGTGAGAGAAAACAAAGGATATTACAGTGGATCTGCTATAGGTTGTGTCTCTTCATTTTGCTGGATAATAGAAAGGAAGGACTGGGTGTTCGAGGTGGACATAGCCCAAACTGGGTGAGCCACATATATCTGTGTCTCTCTTGTTTTATGCATTTTCTGTGTTTATATTTCTGCAATATTTTATGTGTTCCATTGCTCCGTAATATATAATTTTCTAACAACAAACAATGTTGACACCTAATCATCAGGATTGGGTGAATAAATAAAATTGATGTAAATAAATAATAAGAAATATGAACAGTCATTGGGAGATGAAGTGAACAATCTCCCTCATGTATATAATAAAGACCTACTTGAAGGAATAATATGAATTAATTTTGTGGAGTTACTACCTGGCTTGACATGGTATCAGAGCTCCCAGGTTCCTAAAATTAGTTGTAACTCCTTGTATTAGTTTTTCTACCCATATTTTCTTCAGGCTCTTGTTAGGATATTCCAACACATAGGAATAGTTAAGTATAACTTGGTCTAGTATAGAGTTAGGTAAAGTGTGTTTCTTTACTATGTACATTTGTAACTTACAATCCGACGGTCACGATATGTAGTGATTTGACGGTTCATTCTCTCCTCGGTATTATCGACACTTGATCCGTGGCTTAGCACCCGATTGGTCCATGATTTCTATTTAAAGCGCATGGAGGGTCATTTGTACGTTAACTGTTCATGAGAGAATCTTATGTAAATTTTCATTCTTTTATTAATAAATTTCCTGAAGTGGCCGTGTTGGCTCAGGTCATGGACTGTTTCCTTCTTTGAGGGTTTTAACCACGTCAAAATACTGGTGTATTGATCTGTGATCTATTTGTGAGTGGTGTCCTTTGGTGTTATGTCTGAGGAACTTACCCTGTAAATTCCTACACAACCTTGGGCGATGGTTAACTGCAATGCAGAGAATTGCTTCCATCAGAACCCAAAAAATCTTAATCTCCATGACACGTGCGGGGTCCTCTATAGCCCATAGGGAGGCAAATTGCGTGGCCTCCAGAAATCCTTCTTCCAACAGAGGAAACTAGTTGTCCTCTGGTAGCTCCCATGCAACCAATACAATCAATAGAAGTAACCACGCATAATGAAGTGACTTGGTTTCTTCCTAGCCTCGTGGAAATTTGCAAGGAACTCTTGGCACAAGTATCTAGACCAATTAAATAGGACTCCCTTTGTGCGCTATGTAGCCAGGGACACTACGGGCGCCATAAATTCATCCATGTGGTACTTCCTCATTACCTTCTCGGCCAATATCTATGTGGCCAATTGAACTACGAGGTACGAGATAGAAAAAATGGAATACCTACGCGAACTTTTTACAAGTTCAAACTCTTTCTTCATTCACTCAACAAGCTCCTTCTCCCTCGTCTTTCTACCAAACTCCTTGGCTGGGGCCAAACCTTCATGCGGCAGGTGTGTAATCCTACGAATAAGCATGTATGTCATGGGTATATGCCCTCCTAGCCATAAACACCAATCATGCACCATAGTGAGCAACTAGCATATGCAAATTGTGTTAATTGGGGTGCGGTTGTAATGTGGCACCTAAAGCAAGTTGAGTAACCCATATTTCTCAACACTGCAGACCCATTCCTCCATTTCCAGCACTAACACACTTGTATCTTCATAATACACATGCTTCATGAGTTTATTAGTCACTAAGTGTGGGAACTTAGCGTGATCTGCTAGGTCCTAGTCCTCCATTTTTAATAACGGGACTCACGTGAGCCGCGGACCTTTGAAAGGCACCTGCTCAGGCAGCAGGGGTGTGGAGATGGTGAATTTATATGAGCCTGGGTCTTTGGTAATCTTTACCTTCCCCTTTCGCAGAGGAATATACCCAGGGAGATTTGTGATGGGCTCCGCTCCTTCGACGTCAACGTTTTCTGTTCCCTAACCTTATTCTGCCTCCAAGTCTACAACCTTCTCTTTTCCTTTTATTGGTTTCTTGTCTTTCTTCTGTGCTAGTGTCATGGTATGTTTCCTTGGGGAGGTGTACCTACACCAACTTTTTCTTCTTTTCTTATGCTATAGGTTGTTTTTCTTTTGCCATGGATTGTTTTGGCCTTGGAGACCTCAGCGTCGTGGGTACTATAGGCATGGCTTCAATATTAGATACTTCTGCTCCTAGAGCGTCAAATATAGTGGCTTCTGAACTCACAACTTCAGTGGGGTTGGTGGTAGTCATCCTCTACATAAACAACTCATGGACTTCAATAGACATGTCTGTATGGGTGAATAATTCCTCCCAAAATGCTAAGCTCATAGAGAAATAAAAAATTTCAGAAAAAACTCCAAGTGTGCAAAGTGTTCTCTGTTGGACCAGCACGTGTAATTTATAGGGGCTTTTGAATTCAAATCCGACTGTTCCCCCCAATTTTTTATCATTAATGTTGTTTTGGTGGTAGATCTTCAAATATTTTGGCCTTAAATGCCACCATCCCGCTCCTCTTAACTGTCTTCTCGTTGTCCAATCATGAACAGTGACTCCAATGATCACTTTTATATTATGCTATGTGGCACCTCCCTCCATAGCGCAACTCCCTACGTGCAACTTCATATATTGCAGCTTCACCAGCTTTCACGTAGCCTGCCTGCTGCATAGTCCTTTGACCCTGGCAACGTAATTTAGAGTCCCACGCTCCCTTACAACTGCTTGGAGCACTAATACTATCTTGTCGTCATATAGTCATTGCGCAGGATCCCCTGTATATGGCTTCAGTTGGCTTCCATTCACTCTTCTTGGAAAAGGATCTCCATTCAGCTTCGCAAGCTAAATTGTGCCTCCGTCTATAATTTCTTTGATAATATATGGCCCCAGCCACTGCATCTTAAATTTTCCTGGAAAATTAGTGAACTTACTATCATAT
Source organism: Pinus taeda (assembly GCA_000404065.3). Taxonomy (NCBI): domain Eukaryota; kingdom Viridiplantae; phylum Streptophyta; class Pinopsida; order Pinales; family Pinaceae; genus Pinus; species Pinus taeda. The sequence continues at coordinate 23,458 of APFE030588574.1, forward strand.
AACAAGACAAGATCGTTTACCTTGAACATGCGAAGTTTGATGTGTTGATCATGCCATGCTTTTTCACGTTCCTTTTGTACTTGTTGATGGAATCCATCCAAGAATCGATCCTCTTCAAGCTCCATCAGCTGCACGAGCCATTCCTCCAAGGCTTTGTGATATGCCATCCTTATGAGAGCTTTTATGCATAGAATAGGCACGATATACTCCATTGGCATCATAACTTCTACATCATAGACCAATCTAAAAAGTGTCTGCCCTGTCAGGTTTTTACAAGTAGTTCTGTAAGCCCATAACACTATAGGTACGGGCACATCCCATTCATTCCATTGCGCATTGCAAATCTTCGTCAGCACATTCTCCAAAATCTTATTAAAGGTTTCAACTGTTCCATTAGCCTGTGGATGATACAGAGTGTTCTTATGATGGTAGAACTGGAACTCCTCAGTCATCGTGTTGATTGTCTCATTTAAAAAGTGTGTTCCTCGATCACTCATCAACAGCTTCGGACAGCCAAAATTTTTTAACACATACTCAAACAAAAGCTTCTCTATTACAGCCCCTGTACAATCCCTAATTGGTTGTGTATCTACCCATCTAGTTAGATATTCCATCGTGGTGATGATATAGCGCACACCAGTTTTCTTCCCTAGGGGATAAATTGACCCAATGAAATCAATCACTCATTTTTCAAATGGATGCAAAGATACTTGACGATTTAGTGGCAACTCATCCCTCCGCGATGGTCTATCAATTCTTTCACATGCATTATATGCCCTGCAATATGCTTTGGAATCTTTATGCAGTGTAGGCCACCATAGACCTGCATGCAAAATCTTCTGCACAGTCGCCTTTCCTGCATAATGTCCTCCCGCATCCCCTCCATGAGCTTCAACAAGGATGTTATCTCTCTCAAAATCTGGCACATATCGTTGCAATATTTTGTATGCACCCATCTTATACAAATGTTCTGCAATCACTGAGAATTCTGTCGCGCGCACTACTAGTTCCTTCTTTTGTTGACTTGTATATCATTCTAGAGTCATCCCTGTAGTAAAAAAGTGGATAATATCTGCAAAATTGTTATCTTCTATGTGCACTGCGAAGAGTTATGCATATGGAAACCCTTCCTCCAAATTAGTAGGCTCCTTTCCTGTTTCGATTCGTGACAGATGATCAGGTCCTGCGTTTAACCTTCTTGGCTTCAAAATGACCTCAAAATCATATTCCTGGAATAGTAGCAGCCATATACAGTTCTTCCTCTCCAACACAGGGTTATTGACTAGGTATTTCAAGGCAGAATAATTTGTGTACATTTTGAAATGTCTGCCCAACAGATAGTGCCTAAATTTTGAAGCACATACACCATAGCCAACCCTTCATGCTCTGTGATTGATTAATTATTTTCGGCCTTTGATAATTTTCTACTCCCAAAGGCTATATGATGGTCTATCTCTCCTTCACCGACCTGTGTTAACACTGCACCCAACACAATGCAAGAGGCATCAACGTGGACGTGAAATTCCTTCTTCCAGTCAGGGAAGACCAAGATCAGCGCGGTGACCTTCTTCTCTTTCAATACATCCAAAATGCACTGACATTATTCATCCCAATAGAATGTAGTGTCCTTCTTCAATAGTTTCTCCATGGTCGTGGTAATATGAGCATAAGCCTTGATGAACTTCCTATAATATCATGTATGTCCCAATGACGCGCGCAACTGCTTAATGCTCCTTAGGGCCTCCAAATTCACTATCACCATAATCCTCGCATGATCCACCATCAATCCACTTGCATACCATGTGACCCAAAGATCCCAAAGGGGACACAGAATAAACACTTCTTCAGATTCAGCGTGATTTGGTATCTACAACACATATCCAGCATCAGGCACACACTTGCTACATGGTGCTTTACTAAACCAAACATCGTTTAATCATCAAAGTATACTTCCAAGAAATTATGGATGAACTCCTTAAATGTTGTTATCACTACGCAAGAGAATATCCCAGGTGCATTCTTGAGTCTAAATGACATCACAATATACTAGAAACAACCTTATTCCATTGTGAAGGTTGTTTTGCTCCTATCCTCTGGCGCGATCTTGATCTGATGGTATCTAGAGAACCCATCCGTGAATGAGTATGCCTCCTTCCATCCAACATTGTCTAATACTTCATCATTAAACGACGTCAGGAAGGGATTATGGGCACACACATTGTTAAGCTTCCACAAATCTACACAAATCATTATTTCTCCCTTCTATTTCTTCTCCTGAACCACCATCGGGCTCACCCAATTAGATTCCTCCACAAGTTCTATGATGCCCGCCTCCAGCATCTTATCCAACTCCTGATGAAACGTTTCCTTGTATTTTGGATTAAAATGATATGACATCTGTTTAATAGGCTTCACATTCAACTTTAGAGTAATATTCATGACTCCCAAGTTGTCTATTATTCCCTTCAGGTCGGAAAACTTGGTAGGGAAAAGATCCTGGTAGTTGTAGAGTAACTCGGCAACTTTATCCACTATGGCATCATCCCAATAATCCCCAATTTTTGAAAACTTTGGTTCTACTTTAGTACTAATGTTGACTTTCTTAGTCTTCAATGACGCGGTAATGTCTAGGTTCTTCGCGATGCCCCTCTACCTCTGGAATATTAATGTTTCTTGGCTCTTCATCCTCCTCTTAGGCATCACATTATAACATTCCAACACATGGCACAACTGGGTGCTCCAATCTAGTTGAACCCATTCCAAAGGTTCTTACAGAGTTCTGAAGATAACCACCTTGATTTCTTGCAGCGCTTCATCAATGCTCACAAAGCCATCCTCAAAGCTGGATGTCAACAAGAATCCTTCTCTTAATATATCCCACTCCGTGGTGCCATGGTAGAGCTCTGTTTCCAAGTACCAGTTCATGGGAATTGTATCCAACGTATGGAAAAACAGGTGTACCCACTCCTGTTGCAGCTCCATTCCATAAGATTTAGTCCATTTTGCTAGGTGATCACGTGGATCATCCGTTCCATCATATTTCTCAGCCAATCGAGTACTAGGACATCCAAATCACAACCTCATCATCCTTATGTAATATTTTCATCCATAAAAGTTATCCTTGTGCGTACCCCACCACCTTGCGGGCGTAGAGCACAGTGCCAAACCTAATGTTTGGAAGCGGTGATGCTTAGGGAGTTCTCACTCAAATGAATCCAAAAACTTATCCACGTCAGTTGAACCATAATAGTGAGGTAAGTTCTTTACCTCTAACGAAATGCAATGCAATGATTTAGTCATCATGTTACAACGTTGTGTAGATACTTCATGCGGCTGATTCTGCCAATGCTCCAACTCTTCATCTAAATCAGAGGTGCAAGAACTCTTCTAGCCTCATGCAATTCATCCATCGGTTGTGGGATTGATCCATTCATGGTCTCACATTGTTATTTTTTAGCTCATCCTCACTTTCTTCATAGTTGATGCCTAGTTTAGTGTAGCACGACCCTTCTGCAGGGTCCAACGGTACTACAACTCGAAGTGATTTTCGTTCAAATGACATTGTCCTCTTCTTCAAGTTGATGACTCCATTTATGTCAATGGCCTGGTCAATTCCCAGGAGCGCGGGATATGGATTTTTTTCATCAAAAATCTTTATCACTTCAAAGTCAGCCATCTCGCTCACACCTTCTATATCAATTGTTACTCCATGTAGTGATCCCATCATAATGCTTCTACTAGTTTTCCATTTTGAGCTGAATTAGAGACCACTGCAGTGTAGGTATCCCCATTCTTTCCCATGTCTATTTTGGCAAAACGTTCGCATCAGACCCCAGATCCAAAATGACCTGGTCCATTCATATTCTCCTATCTGCATGATGAGCCTCATCTCGTGCCTTGTTCATGCCTTATGTTTACCAATTTTTCTGACTACGCAGTGTCCCTCAAGGAAGTTTTCTTTGCTAGCACATTTATTTATTAACTCATGCAAACCTTTCACAGCTTTTCTATAGCATAGAAGTTTCATGCAGGTTTCCAAGAATGTGGTAAGGATAGAGGTATTGACCTCTTCAGGCGCACTGGTTTCTTATACTTTGTTCTAGCTTTCGAAGGTGGATGCCTCAACGGAGCTTTTCTTGGCCTCCATAAACATTTCCTTCGCATGCTCCAGATCAAAACAAACCTCCTTTTCTAGGGCCTTTCGGACCCATCCGTCCTCTTTATGTTGTTTTCCCTTATCATCACCAGGCGTTATTCCACTCCTCAGCACTATATTCACATTCTGATCTTCCTTGGAGGGCTCCACTCTCGTCATTTGTAAGTTTTGCATAGGCTGTTGAGATTGCAGCTTTTTCTCCTGCATCTTAGCTATTAGCACTGAGCATTCTTCTATATTGTGGTCAAACTGGTTGTAGTATTGACATGACGGGTGTGTTTGATTTTGAAACTCCCACACGTAGTGCCCTGGCATTCCATAGTTATAGAAAATAACCTGCCCATGGCCTCTACCAGGTCCTCCTCCTGCTCAGCCTCATCCTCGTCCCTGATATCCTCCACACACCCCTCCGGTGCCTTGCTCTGGAGGTCGAGTCTCCACTTGCATGTGGTAGGTAGGTGTTCTTTCTATCATCAGCTCATAGTTGCGACAGTGGTGCTCATCATGGCCCACCGATTTATAGAAGTTATAGAAAAACTGTTGTGGTGTCTAAATGAACTTCTGAAGCAAATGAAAATAATATGTTGCATGTTTTCCAGTAACTTGAAAAATAGTGCACCATAGCACAACCCCCATGCTTGGTCCTGTTGGGGTTCCTGGCTTCATGGAAATTGGTCCCCCTCCTTTAATATAGTTTGTGAAGATAGGGAAGTGGTCTTTATCATACCCCTGACTCTTGCACGTCTATACACCAAACTTCCAGGCACACCTCTCATTTAGTCCCCTTCTCTTTCTTCAAGCTATGCAATTCCAAGCAGAGGCTCTGCAATTGGGAGTGAATCTGCTATACCCCCAAGGTCAGATCTTGAATGGGCGTTGCATGCAACCTCATCGCAATTTTCAAGGCTTCTCCCAGAGTTCCTATCTTCTACTGTGATAGAGCAATCCTCAGGTGCGGCAAAAGCGAAGTGATAAACCATTCGCGATGCTGACCATCTGTGAGCTGCATATTCGCTTCTCAAATCACACATTTCAACCTTTGAACCAATTCCCAAGGAATCTCATTAACCCTCATCATGATTTCCTTAAATCTAACTACTGACTACAAGTCAGACTTAGGCTTATTGAACTCTTTGTTTAAAGCATCCTTAGTATCTACTAGCGAAGCTAGAGGATTATCAGAACAATACTTAATATACTAGCTCAGAGCATGATCCTACAAAGCAGTAACCAACTGTGCCTTCTTTATATTGTCATCTGTAATATGTTGCATTGTCCACATAACATTCACAACATACCAAAATTGATCTATATCCTCACTCCCTATGGATTTGAATATCAACAACTTTATCGTGCTTGCCATGGCGGATGGTGGTGGTGGAGGTGGAGGTGAGGGTGAAGGTGTATGCAGTGGAGGTGGAGGTAGAGGTGGAGTGGATGGATGATTTATTGGAGGAAACCCCTAAGTGATCAGATGAACAACGCTTCACGGCAGAGTCTTGATCCTTCACGATTTCTAAAGATTCATCCACTTCATGTAGATCCGAACATCAAGGCAATGACATAACCCATTTTTCACACAACAACATTTTAATCCAAGTATTCAAAGATCTTATATACTTACCTTGCGGTCCCTAGAAAAGCCTTCACTCTGCCTCATTGTAGCTAACTGAGGTATCAACTGCAAATTCTGTAACAAATTCTCCTATAATTTGATCGATCCAGTGATCAACATCACGCACGATCTTGTCTTCAGAAGCTTCCAATCTTTGCACTAGATCTGGACTCCACACTATTGGACCGTCAAGCTTCCACGTCCCTTGGCCATTTTCCAACTTAGCTAACCACTCGTATAATTCAATCGAGAAGGTGCAAAAGAAAAATTTGTATATTTTCGTATACAAATATTTATCCAACCACTACTCCTTTAACAAGCGCGGATTCCTATTTTCTTGCGTCGTGAATTCGTGAACCTTTCGATCCAACCTCTTTTCAGTTTCCTTCTTGGTCAGGTTCTAGTGATATGACATCACACATCTCCTTAAGGAGATCTCGTCCTGGCAATAGAACCATTTTTTGGCTTAGGGGATCCTGACCCAGGTTCAGACTTAGTTGTGCCAACCAACAAAACCCTACATTACTGGCCCTTTCGGCAACAACCCACGTAGCGTAGGTCGTAGTCTCACTCGAAGCAGTATGGGGGGATGCTGGAACCAATTTTATGCATCCAAAGATCAGTGTGATGTCTTTTAACACCCTAGATCTGCCTTCACACATATCTCTAAGCCCCTAGGGATTGGCACTGCAATTCTATTTAAACATCCCTTATACCTTCACGAAGGTCTACCATTTTCTTTTGTGGACACTTATCAATTGATTTATCCACTTACGCACATCAGAGAACTATTCTAGATCAGATCTTACGCATATCTACTTAATTATTTAAGAAAAACATAATAAGATTTATCATAGTCTAAGCAAAATTACATAACCAGGCTTTCGTACATCATTTAATAGTTATTAAATATGATCGCGTACATTTAGATAAATATTTCATAACACATTATTTGCCCACAACATATATCGTAAACACAAGTAAGCAGAAACAAACAAATATACACAGTAATTCTTCAATACTCTTCTTTATTGATCTTCAGTTCTGGTTTATAGACTTAAAACTACCCTGCACACTCAGCTGCAGGGGTCTGCGTACTCAGCTGCGGACTCTACCTAAGCCTCTACACACTCAGCTACAGAGCCTTTATGTCCTATATGAACCACTTCTCTGTGCTAAGAATTCTCTTCTATCGACCCATTAGCTTAGATCTCTCCATTAGACTCTCTAAGACACACCTAATTATAACTTTTTTCATACAATTTCATGGTCTGCAGACCATGGGTGGGTCTCAAAGCCGACTCAAAATTTTACATAACCAAGGGGCTAAAACCCCTTTGACTTCTAACCATCTATGTGCTCCACATCCACAAATAGCAGAGACTTTACATCATTTACAGAAAATACATCAAAACTTGGGTTTTTAATCCCAAAACTGACCCAAGGGACCCCATCCCGACTAAAGGAAAGTGTGCCAGAGAACTGTGTGAGATGGAGATCAAGAGGATTACTCAGGAATTCCCAAAGCAGGTTTCAATCTCCCACACAATACAACTAGAATGAGTTTTCCCCTCTTTGAATCGATCCCATTTTTTCTTCATTGAGCCATCGTTGCTCTATTTAGTAGCAGACAATATTTACAACACATATCTGAAAAAAGAAATTACAAAGAACTCTGAATTCCATGCAAAATAGAGAATCTGCATAGGGCGCTGAAGCATAGATGAACACACCTTCATATTTCAATTTTACCTTAATGGTATCTCTAAATATTGTATGAAAAGCACCAAATGTTGAACATAAAGCAACCAAAACTAATATAGATTGGAGATATCGTTCAAGATCAATTGAAAATCGAAGATGTAGTTTGTAATAGATCAATCAACCACATTTTTTTCTTTTTCCAAAGTGAAAGTTATTCGCACAAGAATTTTCTATTAGTTGTACGTAGACGCAACTCCTTTACAAGTTAGGAAAAAATGTTTCTTTGTTTAATTAAAAAAAATCGTTTAGAACTTTTGTAGGTATAGTTATACGATAAAATAGTTACCGAAGTTGAGATTTTTTTTTTTTTACTATATACAATGAAGAATGTGTCAAAGAAAAAATATGTCCGATAGAATGGAAGTTTAGAAGTGACAGTGAGTTATATGATATAATATGTTAATTTTTTTCACTTGTAATGTCTAACATAATAAAAAATTATAACTACAGTATCAAAAATGAAGAATGACAAATCGATACATTAGTAGGAAAAGCAACATAATGAAAAATTGACAACAAGATTTTTAACCATCCTGATAATTATCTAGATTGAATGTTATCTAGATTTTTAATCTTCCTAATGCCATCAATGCAATATTGATGGTGTACAATGAGGGGAAATGATAGTAAGCAATTTGATGCAACTCATATCTGAATACAAAGGTATTACTATAATTTCTATGATAATGACAATTGAATTGAAAGGAAATGACCGACGTTATTCCCAAATCACAAATTAATGGTTTTCATCGTTATATAGATACATTGTTATCTAGTCTAGATTTTTAATCGTCCCAATGCTTTCAATGCAATATTTATGGTGTGCAACCTGTGGAAGTGACAGTAAGAAATTTGAAGAAACTGTATCCAAATATGAACTAATAACCATAATTAGAAAAAATGAGGAATTTTGACAGTTGTAACCCCTCGTTAGGCTACTCTTTCCCAAAAGAAGAAGAAGAAGAAGAAGCACCCAAATACGATTACGATTTATTGTGTATTGAAATGATATAACTGAAAATCCTTGCATTGGCAAGAATTGATATAATTTTCAGATGTGGCACATATATGCTTTCCTTTTCCTGCTGAAATAAAAAACATCTCACGTACTTCCCACACATAAGTGTATCGATATGGATCTACAAAAACTAATGATAAAGCTATTGTAATTATCATCTATAAAAAATAGAAAATCTTGTGAATCTTCCAAAGCTATAAAATATCATCCAACAAAACGAACCCAACAAAACAACTGATAGATTAGTAGAATAGAACAATTCATAATTGCAACAAGGAAAGTAGCACAACATTCACACCAGGAATATATAAAGCCATGCTATGAATTCAAAGAAAAGTTAAAGGAATGGCTACAATGAAGAAGAGCTTATATTTTCCAATCGCACTAGGACGCTCCAAAGAAAAGCCTTGCAATTACCATAAATCCCTACTCGATCATAATGTTTTGTACTACCAATATGGGAAAATGATGCACTACCAATGTGCTAGAAATATTGTTTTTATTTAAAACTAATTAGTGATGTTTCATATTTAATGTTTATATTCAAGTCCTTATTGCAATAAATCAATGCTTCTTACTTAAAATAAAATAGTAATGTTTCTTATTTAATGTTTATTAGACTTTTTGTATCCCCAATGAAGCCTCTGTGCACAATGAAATCTTCCCACAAGAAAATTTATGCCTAAACATAAATGTCAACGAACACCTCTTGCAAACCGAATGCAGTTTCCACACTCCAGTAAAATCAACTTATTCTGAGCTAAATAATTTCCTAATCAATTGGTCATGCTCTCCACACATTGAAAGCTTTGTTTATGGATGTCTTTGTGTAGATAGGAAAATCCATTGTATGGAGGAAACTTTCAAGATTTCATTGTGCATACCTTATAGACCTTCCGCATAGTTCATGCACACTTGCACTCATAAAAAAAAAATTAATCACAGAATTTACAAAATATATTTTTTCATCTCAACACCTATAAACAATGTTGGTCCCCACTACTATGTTATTAGCTCACTTTAGGAGGAACTACTGAATTGCAAAGAAAACTACGCAAAATGAAATCTATCCAAGAATGAAAACCAAATCGAATCTTTTATTGTTGAAAATGAAAACTAGAAAATGCCCCCATTCTCGAGCATGTTACCCATCCTCTATACACTAAAATATTCGCAGAAGAATATTCGCAGAAGAAAATCTTCACAAAAGGAAACATAGTAATACTAATTCGATATTTGTTCATAGTTAAATTAATTATGCGTCGACGACATTAATTTCCTTCCGCACCCCCATTTTCTTCCCCATATGCAAACCTCTGCATGTCCTTCAAATAATGAGCGTGTGCATTCTGCGGACTGAAACCTGGAATTAATGACAAACACAGAGGCTTAAAATAAAAGAAAGTTAGATCGATGATATATTTACATTGCTAGAGTGACTCTACAAACATAGAGTCAAATATTAGAACCATAATTCACCAAGTTTATTAGTGAGTGTAAAACCGATTGAAGTTTATGGAGGGTGATTCTAGAGCTGTAGAGCAAGACCTCAATACGTTTTTAGCTAGAATAACTAGTTCTTTGAAATTTCTCATCGATTTAGTCTCAAAACGTGCTGAAATTGTTCAATCTAAAGCATGGGTCATATATCTTTCACACAATTCATGCACGCTTGCACTCAGAAACAAGTTTTTTAATTAAAAAAATTACAAAAAATACTTGTGTTCATGTCGACACCTATAAACAATGTTGGTATCCACTACTATGTTATTAGCTCACAATAGGAAAAACTGTCGAAGTGCGAACACAAGTGATTTTTTGACACACCTACATAATCGACTTATTTTGCACTAAAGACTTTTCTAATTAACTAATTAAATATCGTGTTGTTATAGTGAAAGATTTCAACTTCTATAGTATTCTTCTTTCTGCATAGTTCTTCGACATTATTACTATTATTATTATATATTATTGGAAATATTTTAACTCTCAATATTGCTAAATAATTTACTAAACTTTGTACTGAGTGTGGTGAAAAATCTGAAAAATGAAATCTGCCCAAAGCATGAAAACTGAATTGAATCTTTTATTGTAGAAAACGCAAACTGGAAAATGCTCCTGTTCTCATGCACATTACCCATCCTCTGTACAGTAAAATCTTCACACAAGGAAATCTTCACAAAAGGAAACATAGTAATACTAATTTAAAATTTGTTCATAGTTAAATTTCCTATTGCGCCCATGTTTTCTCGCCCATACACCATTCTTCGCACGTCCTTTGGACAATGAACATTTACATTGTGTGGACTCAAACCCAGAATTAACAAGATAGACAAAGGCTTAAAATCAAGAAAATTTAGATCAATGATATATTTACATTTCTAGAGAGAATCTACAAACATAGAGTCATAGAGTATTAGCAAGTGTAATACAGATTGAATTTTATGGAGTCTGATTCTGGAGTTGTAGAGAAAAAACTCATTACTTCTTTTGCTAGAATATTTGGTGCTCTAAAATTTCTCATTGATTTGGTCTCAAATCATGTTGAAATGACTCAATCTCAAGAATGGGTCCATTTTGACCCTCTAAATCAGAAAATGGAAATACTAGACTTGGATATGGAGCGACTGCAATTGGAAAACAAAACATTGAGTTTTCATCTGGATAATTTGGCTCATGCAAATAACGTCAATGTTGAGGAGGATGCTAATGAAAGAGATGATGATATCATGGCCAATGACTAAGGTTCCTCCCCTTCTTAGCTTGAGCCTTCCCATGTCACTTTTAATATCGAGGATATGTAGTAATTTAAATAGTTATTAGTTTGTTTTTTAGTTTTTTTCATTAATAAAGTAAATCAGTTTCCAATAGTTTTCCTTCTTCGATTTTTTGAACATTAGAACAAGAAATTTTGGCTAAATAAAATAAAAAATTAAAAATAAAATTAAAATTAAAAAAAAAAAAAAAAAAAATCCATGCATGACATTTATCTGTATTATTCTATTTAATTTGTTTCCTATACCCTACATCAAAGTAATTCTTTATTGATTTATTTTTTGTTTTTCTCTCGGTAACTTAATTTCAAAATATTTATGCAACTTAATCTGCACAATTGTCTATTTTCCTTTTCGACTAACATAAACATTTATTCGAAAAATCGACATACCTACCCCATATTCTACACAGTCAAAGCTCCGCATAATGAAACATAATAATAACAACGTATTAATATTAATATTTTAACACTAATTTCCCTATGCACACCCCCTTCTCCCAAAAATACCTCGTCCTGTGTATAATAAAAGCTCCACACAACAAAACATAATAATATTCCCCATTGCCAATATAAAATCTTAGCATAGTAAAACCTCTGCAAAATGAGGCATAATAATATTCATTATCATGTTCTCATGCACATACTCCATCCTCAGCAAAGATTCAATTCTATTACCAATGCTCAGAGTAATAACACATTGTCATAGCATCTGTGAAACACCATTCTCCATAACTCTAAAATCAAAGCTCTATGTAAGTACTCTCTCACACATACTCATCCTTTGCACAATAAAGGCTCTGCAAAAGGGAACATTTTAACATTAAGTTCTCTACGCACAGTGAAATTCACACATCACTGCCTCCGCACAATGGTTTAATGAATTGTATTTCAATAACCCAATTATAATCTTGTATTTTAACATTTAATTCTAAGGATATTAATTATTACTTTGACAAATTAAGATTTTGTCCAACCATGTCTTGAAAACAAAAAAGAACATAATCAAAGCATGACGCTAATGGTGTAACCTGTGCGGCAGATGCTAGATGCCAATATTTTAGCTTGTAGTAGATGTTTTATATGGCCCACTTTTTTTTTAAGAAATTAATTTGCTTGTGCGAAGGTTTTCTTGTAGAGGAGATTTGAAATTTTAGGTTCATGAGTTGCCTTTTTTATGTTTTTCAATGAACATAAATTATTTATCTATAAGAAAACAAGTACAAACCATGTTCATAGTGTCTTAAATCGGCAGAACATTTTATAAGCGAACTTGATGCAGAGGTGGAAGCGCGGAGGTTTGGAGCAAACACATCCTTATGTACACTTTATCCTGCATATAATTATGAATACTTGATATATAAAAATGGCTATTATAATATGGTTCAGACTTATACAAGAACGAAACAGACTACAAATACAAACATAAACACTAAGATGCAATAGAAATAAAACTTCATTTCATTAATATCAAACCACTGAAATATGCGTACATACAAAATGGAAATAAACTATCTCATGTGATGGTAGCTTATCTTTGAGAAGAGATTTTGCATCCACATGCCTCTGAACCATGTTACAATGAGGCTCAAGGGCCTTTTCGTTATTGAACAACAAGGGAAATCCATAAACAACCAAAACCATAACACTAGGACATGGAATGCTAAGAGTTTGTGGGCCCCATTGAGGTTAGTTCGGTAACCAACTTCCGGGGGTTGTAACTTGGTCATATGATCTCCATTTGGTGCATATGATACCTCGTTGGAAATATATCTCTTAGTATTACAACATTTTTAGTAGGCCCTTCCCTGTGGCTATGGGCCTCCCGCGAACCTCAAAACACGTCGTTTAAGGGGTCAAAACCACTCCGGAAGTTCAGGACCCAGAAAAATTCTAAAAATAGTAAATGTTGCTATAATCAAGGAAACAAATGAAATTGATTAGAGTTATAAGTGGAATATGTGGGTGGAAACCAATATCCACTTGGATCATTCCTCCCCCCTTAGGAAGAAATGGTCCCCATTGTGTGTAGAGCCTCCATGAGGTGAGGAAATTCCTATTGAACTTGGTGAAGGAGTTGTCCTTCTTTGAGTACTCTATATAGCGGATCATCTACTAGTGAGTGTTCTTGATCTGTGTTTCCATGATCCTATCAATTTTGGCATGTTTAATGTAGCTTGGGTTGAGCTCTGTTGGTGTCAGCTGCTCAGCAACGTTGGATGTGTCCAACAATGGGGGAAGTATGGTCACAGTGGGTCCACATTGAATATTGGGTGCAGGCCAAGGAACAATGGAATAATAAGCTCAAAAGCATTTTCCCTTACAACCTTGTTGGTGGTGTATGACCCATATCAAAGTGGGAGAAGTTCTCAGTGGGCCCCAATGAGGCACTCCTTCTACAAATGTAACCAAACTTTGTTTCCCTCTTAGAACCTGTGTGACACTTGATGTTGATCATGACGTTGTTTGTACTCAGCATTGGCTCTGTATAATATGGCATGGACCTGCTAGCAGACGTGTTGAATGTGCTCAATAAAGTTTTTAGCCCTATCAACTTTAGCCTAGACATGAGCCAAATCTTCTTGAGTAACTGCAAATGATATGGCCACATCAATGGGACATAGTGGTTGGAATCCCAACCCCACCTGAAAGGGATTGTGGCCAATTGAGTTATGGGGAGCTCTATTGTAATTGTCTTGGACATAGGGTAGGCTTTCATCCTATGTGTGTGGATGCTTCGATTTGTACATGCGCAGTATGTGCACAATCATCGTGTTGATGACCTCTATTTGGCCATGAGTTTGGGGGTGGAAGGCCGTGGACTTAGTGAGCTTGGTATCCAGCACCGACTAGAGGCTTCACCAAAATGTACTTAGGAATCTATTGTCCCAATATAAGATAATGGACTGTGGGGTCCCAAAGTGTACCCACACTCATTCAAATAAGAGATTAGCAATGGATTCTATTGTGATACTCTTCTTTCAAGCGACCAGAATGGCCATCTTAAAGATTTGTCGATGACCACATAAACAAAGTCGTTGCCATGCTTAGTAGAAGGAAGGCCCAACATGTCATACATGGAGATGGATTCCCAAGGCTGATTAGGAGTAGGCAGAGGAGCATATAGGCCTTGTTTCTTGATGGTCAGTTTGGAAACGGCGCAAGTAGTGCAGGAACTGATGTACTTCCCAACATCCTATCGAAGGTTCAGTAAAAACAAATAATTTTGCAACATTGCCACTCTTTTCTCTACTCCGAAATGTCTAGCAACCCAACATTAGTGCACCTCCAAAATCATCTTGGCACGCTCACTTGAAGGAACACAAAGGCATCCTAGGTGGCATAACAGTGCACCCTTGAGGTGACAATCAAGAACTTGCTTGCATTCCAGGAGCATCTAGTATGTGTTACCAACTTCTAGATTTCTCTTGTGAAGAGGCATCCACCCCAAAGTCTCATGTCCACATGAGTCAAGCACAGTGTTAAGTGCCATGACCAGTGGTCAACTGAGGCATTCTGCAACATTATTAGTGTTTCCCTTCTTGTACTTAATGTTCAAATGGAATTGTTGCAGGCATGTGGACCATTTCTGATGCTGATTGTTATGCAACTTTCCTTGTTTCTGTATGAACTGTAGCCGATGGTCTATGGATGATCATTTCCTTCCCCATAATGTAATGATTCCATTGTCGGTAGAACTGCACAATGAAATACATCTATTTTTCATAGGTGGGATACTTTTGGATTGTCTCTAAAAGTTTCTCACTATGATATGCCACTAGATGCCCCTACTAAGTAAGAACTGCACCAATATCATAGTTAGAGGCATCTATCTCAAACCCAAATGGTTGTTGTAGGTATGGTAATGTGAATATTGGTGCAAATCAAAGGCAATAATTCAACTTGAAAAATGCCTTTTTTTGGGATTCAGAACAAAAAAAAAAAATCTTTCGCTCCATCCTTGGTGACTTGACTCAAAGGCCAAGTGATATGATAGAAAACCAACACAAACCTATGGTATAAATTGGTAAGACCCAAAAATCTATGAAGCTATGTTAGAGTGTGTGGTAGTTTTTTTGTGGCAATGGTGTACCAAAAGACACCTCCTTAATAGTTTATTGTTCCCTACAAAGGATCACAAACATATTTGGTGTTGTTAGTGAATGGACTTAGATAAACAAAGCATTGCAAATAGTGAAAACAATGCATATACAAACATAAACTAAAACAAAGAGATGAATACACAAACAATTTTCAATGGAGCAAACAACTCAAAAAAAATAATGGAAAATATCCCTTTATTGATTCTTGGTAGTAGAGGTTGAATACAATATATGAATCTTAGGCAGAGAATTCTTTAATCTATGGTGCTCAAAATTCCTCAACAATGGGGGGTTCTTTTCCTCGATATCTTTGCAAGTTTCTCCTCTCTCTCAAAGAAGTATGAATACTCTCCACTGGTGTGTTAATTTTTACAACTAGGGTCAAATTCCACGTTGGAAAACTCAAATGATCAAGATAATATGTGCATTAAATTCCTCTTTTTGAGAGGACCAAAATAAACCTAAAGATCACAGAATTCAGTTAAACAGAAGTTAATATTTGAATTATTTTATTCATGCATACATTATGGAATGGGTCGACCCTAACCACATGAGTAACTGCTTGGTTTAATCTTAACCCCAATTTAACCCTCAGGAAAACCTATAAAAGGAAGTGACCTCAAGTTCATTTGATCACATCATCATGATATTTCTATTCTTCTATTTTGTTTTGGCTCGCACAGGTTCTTCAACAAAAGTTTGCATTGGGTCTGAAATTATAGGCAAAAGGTTTGCTCTGGGTTAGGGTTTTTTGGATCTCGGTTGTTGGCATAGATATAAAGCTTTTCATACTTGGTCATAGGTACAGAGTAAGCCAAAGAGTGACTTTGGCTCTTTGGTCACTCAGAGACAGTTTAGTGAGAGCGACACTGGGTTCAGAGGCAAATCGGAAGGATCTAGTCCCAAGTCTCTCACATCAAGTAGAGCTGAGAGTGGCCTGTCATTCCAGTTGCTCGCACAACTTAGCCAAGGTGTGATTTTGGCTCTTTGATCACTCACATAGCTCGATAAGAGAGCGACATTGGTTCTTTGCATTTCGGTGCCAAATTCGCAGGCATAGAGACCTCCTAAGTGCCACTCTGTAATTACAGTCGCTTGCACACTCTATTCATGAGAGTGACCCAAAAGCTTCAGCCGTTTGCAGATACTGTAGCTGAGAGTGATCCAATTTAGATATAAGGTTTTGACATCTTGACATCAATTGGCTTAAGTGATATGGTAGATCTAGGTTTATCTGTTGTTATAACGTATCTATAGATCTGTAGATCTAGTTCATCGTTATCACTGCAAATCATATGTATTGAGCTCATTGTACTCTTTGCTAAAATATTTTTATGACAATCTACTAAAGAAGAAGATTTGAAAGGGTTTCCCCCTATGGGGTTTTTTCCTTGGTCTTGGAACAATATGTTGTCTCTTACAGTTGTGTTGTTATCTTGAGTCTATCACTGCATCTATTTTTCTTTCTTCAATTACAATTATGATTGATTATACTGCCAACAAATTGGATTCATTGTTAATGAAAAGATAAATTAAGCTAAAGTAATTGATACAACATAGAAAAATCTAAAAATTTAACATGGTGGACTCTTCTTCTCTCACTAAGATGATGGATTTCTTAGAAGAAATATGTCCAACATGCTAATGCTCTTACTTTCTTTGGCTTCAACGATGGAATGTTGGTTTTCTCTGATAGTAATTTGGCCAACATAACAATGTCTCATATTTTGGTTCTTCCATGGCTTGTTTATATAGAATTTTTTGAATCCTTCTTCCCTCCCTTGGTTCATGCGTGGCAATGAATCATGAGTAGGACAAGATGATTCCATTGAGGGTTTCATATCTTCAAGGTGACTCGGATTCGTTGTCCTAAACTGAGATCCTATTAGGGAATCGGCTCCAAGTGTGTGGGGTGGTCCTGAATTGACTGAGTCATCCATTTCTTCGGTCGTGTGACATTCAAAGGATATTCCACGTGCATGATTATTGAATAAATAGTCGTGGCATCCTCAATTTTTTAACCTTATAAACTTTGGACCTTAGGAGAAATTAATTGTTTTTAAACTTCATGATGTCTTCAACTGGAAAATATTCACTTGTGTGTTTTGTTGGAGCTTTCGGAACCATACTTCCCACAGCTAACACGTGTCACACGTGGGGACACACGCGAACGTAAGTTGCTGCTATAATCCTCGTCGGCCATGTGAACAATTTTCTGGTGTTAGCAATTTCCCCCTAATGTATGAGGTTAGGACCAAACGTATAGCTGAAATATATCATGTTTTCTATTCTGGCGGAGAATCTGATCAACTTTTTCGAGGGAGATGATAGCTTGTTATGGAGATGATTAGAGAAAACACTTGACTGAGTATAAAGGATAACCATGCTCTGAAGAAAACCTAAAGAGTAAAAAAAAAGTGTCGATACGAGGCGAGCATGTCCCATGCTCGTTATGATGACTAGTGAAAAATGGTTACAATCAGATAGGAAATGGTTTTGCCCAGTCAATGTAATGGTGGTTGATGTGCTGATGGTTAATGGTGATAAATGTTGATGCCTTCAAGGGCGCTTCTTGGATAAATGGATTGAATTTGGTTCCCCCACGCATAACAAAGGTGAAGTTCTATTAAATGAGGTGATGAGGTATGCCTGGGTCTTCGACTTTGAGTACCTCCAACAAATCATGATGTGAGAACTATTGAATGAGGTTCTCAGTGATGCTGGGGTCTTCGACTAAATGAAAGAACTGCAATGGTCATTAAGTGCAGTACCACCTTGACATGAAGAATTGTGTTGGTGTTGAATTTCAAGGGAACCAATGACATCAGTGGGAAATAGTGATTCCCATTGTGCCACGCGAGGATATCCCTTTAAGGGGGGAGTACCCAAGGTACTGCCTCTATCCTAGAATACGAGTGTTGAAGTCAACAGGAAAGGAGCGTCAACCGCCAAACATGTTGTGTCAAGGAATCAGTATAAGATGTAAACAGACTGTAATAGTGTGGGTTAGATAAGGCATGATAATGAGAGCTGACGATATGAGTGGATATGGACAACTAGACAAGGTCAGAGCTATTATTCAAATGGAAGCAGTTAAAACATGTTTGATGATAGGAATGGCCTTGGAGTCAGTAGGATTTCCAGGCCTGAGTGTAAGTATGTTATGACAGATGTGAATATAGTAAATGACTGTGGGTGATGTGTGAGCTCCAACCAAGGGTGACTAGAAACTGTTTTCGGGTAAAATATGAAAATGTGCATGGGAGTATTTTTCCTAAAAGAAAAAAATAAAAGTTATTTAGATGAACAAACACGGAGATGGGTGCCCCATAATAATGGTGACCTATATGGAGGTGTGGTTCTTTTGTTGAGGGTAGGGGGGCCATTTGTTGGTCTCTGTTTTGGGTAGGTGAGGCGGATGAAGTGACGCAGATGGGCTATGTAATATGGGTGGATGATAGGCCAAATGTAGGACGTGGTAGATTCATCTCGATATTCCGTAAATTACCAGGGATGGACTAGGAATGGAGTACCTGAAATGAGCTTCTGAGCGTTCGGCAGGTCCAAAAAATGAGTTTTGGAAATCACTAGAATGGAGCGTTCCATGATGGATATGGTGTGGTATTGATCCTTATGTCTCTCCTGTTTTTGACAATGGAGGTCCTGATCTTCTATAATGGGCTCCAAAAAATGGTAAATAGAGCGATAGATAGGGCTGAGGGGAAAAATAGCACTTCATTTTCACTTTTGAGCTTGAGAGGTCAGAGCTACTTTTGGGAGAATTTCTTGACATTGTGGTTAGCCATGGGCCCTTCCATAGGGTTTCGAACTTCCCGGGTCCTACTACTTCTTAGGCAACATCGTAGCGGAGGACTAACTCCCCCTCGATAAATGTCCAAGGGAATTGTGATCAAATGAGTCTTTGACCATCTTCTTGTGTGCTTCGTTATTCTGGAGGGATTTTCGTCGACTTTCATTGACAAGCTCTAGCTGTACCAACCTTTGTTCCAAGGGTTTGGTGTTAGTTAAAAGCTCGATGGAAAAGTGTAATGTAGGGATCTCACACCCAATGGGAAGTACCTCTTTGATGCCATACACTAGTTGGAAGGGTGTGAACCCTGTAGATGCCTTGACTACCATGCGATATGCCCATAGGGATTAGAACAACATATGGTGCTAATTGGTTTTGTGAGTGTTCACCATGCACTACAACATGGTTTTGAGAACCTTGTTGACAACTTCTACTTGACTATTGGACTATGGGTAGTATGTTGATGCTAACTCATTAGAAAAACCAAAGTGTTGGGATTTCTTTTGAAATATTTTGTTCTTGAAATGTTTACCATGGTCTGAAACCAATTCCTTGGGAACACCAAATTGTGTTATGACATGGTTGAAGAAAAATTGTGTTGTAGTTTTTGCAATGTTATTATTCGTGGTCATCTCTTCTACCCATTTGGCAAAGTAGTCAAAAACAACCACAATGTACTTGTGGTTTCATGATGATGGGGGTTACAGGTCATGAAGTCTACGCCCCACTTGCAAAAGGGATCGACAATTATGGCTGGATGTAGGGGAGTGGGTGGTGCTTATTCCTTATGAGCGTATCGTTGGCATTGCTCACATATTTTGACTGTCTATATGCAATCGTGGAAGAGGGTGGGCCAAAAATAACCGTCACGGAGGATTTTTTGGGTAGTTTCCATCCCACAGAGGTGGTTGCCACAAGCCCCGCTGTGACAATATTTTAAGGTTTGTTCAACTTTTTGGTGGTTGAGGAAATGACATAGGATGGTGTCGATGCCTCGTCGATAGAAGACATCCCAAAAAAGAAGGTAACGGAGGGACTGGTGGCGTATGTGCCTCTGATTGTCGTAGGTAAGCTAGGGTTTGAACTTTTGAGTTCGTAAAAAGAGGAGGATATCACCATACCAAGGGTTGTTCGTTGATACTAAAAATAGATGCTCATTAGGGAGAGCCTCATTAACAGGAGAGCCTTGGGTCTCTGTGATGATCTCAGCGAGGATGAGTGTCTTTTTTCTCTTAGAATAATTAAATTGTAGATCAAACTCTTTGTAGAATAACAATCCATTGAGTGTATTTGTTGTTCATCATATGGAGAGTGAGCATATACTTCATGGGGTTAATAATCGCTATTACGGTAGGGGTCTAAAGGATGATATAATGTTGAAGCTTATGTACAAAATGTACGAGGGCTGTTGCATTTTTTTCTTCTGGTTCATACTTAAGTGTAGGTGTGAATAATTTCTTGTTGATGTAATAAATTACGTGCTCCTTGTTATCCGGTCCATCTTGGACTAACACCCTAGCGATGGCTACCTTTGATGTTGATAGGTGTAGGGTATAGTCTTTGTTGTGATCCGGTGGGTTAATCAAAGGAGCTTGAGATAATGCATCTTTTAAAGCTACAAATGGTTTTTTAGCTTGATCATCCCAATGGAAGGGGATATCCTGATGAAGGAAGCACAGGAAACCTTGTGCACAATTAGCATAAGCGAGGACAAAGTGTCGTAAGAAATTGGCCTTACCCTGCAAGCTTTGTAGTTGTTTTAATGTTTTTAGAGGTGGTATCTCCTTAATGGCTTGGACTTTGAGAGGGTCGAATTTGATAATTTTCTAGGAAGTTATGAAGCTCACTTGTCTTCTGGAATTGATACAAAATACACACTTGAGAGGGTTCAAGCATAGGTTATATTGTTGACGTCTCTGAAGACCACACAAAGATCCTCCAAATGGTTACCACACTTCTTGGAATGTATTGTGAGGTCATCCAGATATGCGAGGATGAGATGAGCTAGATCATGGAAGATGTGGTTCATGGCCTGCTGGAAGGTGGCGCCAACATTTTTAAGACCAAAAGACATAACTTGGTATGCGAATGTACCCTAAGGGAATGTAAACGATGTTTTGTAATGATTTGTATCACGAATCTGGATTTGGTTGAACCTTGATCCAAATTTAAACAGGAAAACAAAAAATTACAGATATAACCATAAACACAGAGATGCAGCTGAAATAAAAATTCATTTCATTAATATCAAAGAATTGAAATATGCTTACATACATAATGGAAATAAACTAGCTCGAGCAATGGTAGCTTATCTCCGAGAAGATATGTGGTAGCTACATGCCTCTGAACTGTGTTACAATGAGGCTTGAAGGCCTATTTATTATTAAGAAACAATGGAAAACCCCAAACGTCCAAAAACCTAACCCTAGGAGATGAAACACCAAACTATGGGCCCCGTTGGGGTAAATTGGTACATAAAATTCCTGGGGTCGTAACTTTGGCATGTGATCTTTGTTTAACGCACATGATACCTCGTTAGAAAGAACTACCTAAGGAATAAAACTATTAACAATGAATATGAAGTTGGAAACTCATATTCACCATTGGTGATTTAAAAAAAAAAACATCATTTAGGGCCTCAAAAAGGCTTTGGAAGTTCCGGATTCGAAAAACTACCAAAAATAGTAAACTATGCTACAATTAAGGAAACTGAAAGAAACAATGGTGGGGGTCCAAGAGGAATAGGCGGGTGGCCACCAATATCCACCTAGATCATTCCTCCCCCCTTAGGAAGTAATGGTCCCCATTGCATTGAGTTCCTCCATGAGATGAGGAAACTTCTATTGAACTTGGTCCTTGGTGAGCCACTTTCCCTAGTCAAGGAGTTGGCATGCTTTGACAACTCAATACAGTTGGATCCTTTGTTATCAGGTGTTCTTGATCTGTGTTTCCATGATGTAATTAGTTGTGGCTTGTTAGATGCAGTTTGGGTTTAACTATGTTGGTGTGAATTGTTCTGGAATGTTGGATGTGTCCAATAATGGTGGAAATTAGGGCCGAAGGTGGTCCACATTGAACACTAGGTGTAGACCAAGGAATGGTGGAATACTAAGCTCAAAGGCATTGTCCCCTACTACCTTGGTGGTGGTTTATGGCCCATATTGAAGTAGACAAAGCTTGCGGTGGGGCCCAATGAGGGGCTCCTTCTGCAAATGTAGCCAAAATTTGTCACCCACCTAGAACTTGTGTGGCACCTAATATTGATCATGCCGCTACTTGTACTTAGAATTAGCTTTTTCCAATATGTCATGGACCTATTGGAGGATGTGTTGAATGTGCTCAATGAAACTTTTTTCCTTGTCGGCTTCGTACTAGACATGAGACGAATCTACCTGAGTAGTTGCAAATGGTATGGCCACATCAATGGGACATAGTGGTTGGAATCCTAAGCCCACCTGAAAATGGTTGTGGCCAGTCGAGCTTTGGAGAAGCTGATTATAGATGTGCTAGACATAGGGGAGGCTCTCATTGCATGTGCGTGGATTCTTTGAGTTGTACATGCATAGAATGTGTATGATTGTCCTATTGACAACCTTTCACTGGCCATCAATTTGGGGATGGAAACTTATGGACTTAGTGAGCTTGGTGTCCAACATCGACCAGCGATTGGACCAAAATGTACTAAGGAACCTATTGTCCCAATATGAGATGATAGACTGTAGAATCCCAAATTGTACCCACACTCATTCAAAGAAGAGTTTAGCAATGGCTTCTGCTATGATATTCTTCTTGCAGGCTGCCATAATGGCCATCTTCGAGAATCTGTCGATGATCACAAAAACACAGTCATTTCCATGCTTAGTAGAAGGAAGGCTCAACATGTAATCCATGGAGATGGATTACCAAGGTCAACTAGGGGTAGGCAACAAAGTATAGAGGCCTTGCTTCTTGATGGTTGGTTTGGTAATGACACAGGCAGTGCAGGATTTGATGTTCTTCCCAACATCCTGTCGAATATTCAGCCAATAGAAATAATTCTACAGTACTACCAATGTTTTCTTGACCCCGAAATGCCCAGTGACCCAACTGTAGTGCACTTCCCAAATCATCTTGGCACGCTCGCTTGAAGGAACACAAAGGTGTCCCAGGTGGCATCATAGTGCATCCTAGAGGTGAAAATATGGAATGTGTTGACCCTTCAAGAGCGTCTGGTGTGTGTGGTCGAATTCTAGGTCACTTTTGTAGAGAAGTGGCCAATTAGAAGTCTTGTGCCCACAAGAGTTGAGCACGGTGGTTAATGCCATGATTGATGGTCGGCTGAGGTAGTCTGCAACATTATTGGTGTTGCCCTTCTTGTACTTGATATTCAAATTGAACTGTGTAGGTGTGTGGACCACTTCTGATGGCGATCATTCTACAACTTCCCTTGCATCTGGATGACTGTTTCCTTCCCCAAGATGTAATGCTTCCATTGTCGGCAGGCTTGCACAATGGAATACATCTCTTTGTCATAAGTGGGATACTTCTGCACTGTGTTTGAAAGTCTCTCACTATGATATGCCACTAGATGTCCCTGTTGACTAAGGACTCCCCTAATAGAATAGTCAGAGGCATCTGCCTCAATCTAAAATGGTTGTTGCAAGTCTGGTAATGTGATCATTGGTGCAGAGTAGAGGCGATGTTTCAAATTTGCAAATGCCTTTTGTTGAGATTCAGACCAAAATAATTTTTCTTTCACTCCTCCCTTGGTGACTTGACTCAAGGGCCAAGTGATATGAGAGAACCCCAACACGAACCTGCAGTAGAAATTGGTAAGACCTAGAAAGATGCAGAGCTCTGTCAGAGTAGTTGGGATTGGCCAATCCCAAATGACTTGGATCTTGGATGGATCCACATGAACCCCCCCTTAATCAATAATGTATCCTAGATATTGAACCTGAGTCATACCAAAAGTGGATTTCTCTGAATTGGCACACAACTTGTGTTGCTGCAGTGTTTGGAGAACCTGTCGGATGTGATGGAGGTGCTCTTCCCAACTCTTGCTGAAGATAAGGATGTCATCCAAGTATACCACTAGAAATGAGTTGGTGAATGGCCAAAAGATCTCATCCATCAGCCTCATGAAAGTTGTAAGAGTATCCATCAACCTTAAAGGCATAAAAAACCATTCAAAATGGCCCTCCTTGGCTTTGAAGGCAGTCTTCCACACATCAAAGGGTTTGATTGGTACTTGGTGATATCTGGAATTTAAGTAGATCTTGCTGAAATATTTCCCCCCTTGAGTTGGTCCAGAAGGCCATCAATCCATGGGATCAGGTACCTATTCCAGACATTGATCTTGTTCAGTGCCTGATAGTCAATACATAGTCTTCAAGTCCCATCTTCTTTTGTACCAACACGATCGAGCTCCCACAAGGCGATGAACTTGGTCGGATGTGACATTTTTGCAACAGCTCTTGAATCTGCCTCTTGATTTTGTCGTTCTCCAAAATAGAGCGTCGATATATTGGTCCATTGGGAAATGATGCACCTAGGGTCAGATCAATGGAGTGCTTAACCTGACAGTGCAGAGGCACCCCTGCGGGGGAGGTGAAGATGTCCTCGTACTCCTCCACGACCTTTTCCATCTATTGTTGTTGTGCGGAGGGGCCCTATCTAGAGGTCATGGCCACCATATTCTTCTTTCATTGGGGGCATATCATTAGGAAAAAAAAATTCCTGATTTTGGAAATGAGCTTATCACATTTTTTGCAATAACCAAAAAGATGGCGGTAGGTGGTGCTACCTCCGGTATCCTGCACAACTTATATTCCAAGGTAAAAGTTACAGCGCAAGGCCTTGTCTCATACACAACATGTCGCTTCTACAAGTATGGATGGACTAATAATACATAACAAACATCAAGAGGAGCAATGTCACATAATACCTCCTCCATGAAGGGCTTGATGTTGTATGGAAGGCAACACTGCTAGCTGATGCGAAGATGCCATCCTTGGTGAAGCCACCTGATGGTGTATGGTAGTGGGTGTGCTATGGTCGATAAGCCCAACTACTTCAAGACCTCTGCTGAAATGAGGTTTTTTTGGGTCCCACTGTTGACAATGAATTATAGTGGGGAACCCTTTACCCACATCTGGGAGTGGAAGAGGTGTTCCTCCTCCTCCAGATCTCTGTTAGGGTCCCACCCTAACCCCCTTATTTACGTAATGGGATCACATCATAGTCAAGAGTCAATAAAGCCCACATTAATAATTGTAAGTGGTTAATCCGCAATTAATAACGGAACCACAGTTACTTGCAAATGGGTCGTAGTATTAGGTAGATGGTATTATTAATACCACGGTATTGGCCCGTGGTATTGCATGTATGAGTCATATATAAAGGATAGAGACTCCCTGCGAGGAGCATCGTGTCTTATTTTGTAATTGAGCTCTGCTCTATTAGAGGTTGCCCCCTCGAAAAGGCAAGTGAACATTACTCTCTGAATAATAAAATCATTTCTATTCTGTGTTCTGGGTATCTTTTCTTCGCATATTCTGTATTTGGGTATCATTTGCAGGTTAAGCGCATAATAAGTGGTATCAGAGCACTTTCCAGGGCCAACAGGATCTCCATTTGTTAGCAATTTTTTTTTTTGTCTAGAGACGTGTTCCGGCATCTTTAAACCACGGGATCTGTTGTTGAGCGCATAAACCTCCGGATTTGGGGAGGCATGCATGCAGGAAATACAAGAGGTGGTCACGTCTGTTGGACTCCCTTGTAACCCTTGTGGGTACCCCTTCGAGTAGTAGCGCATTAGACAGAAACGCGCACGAACTGTCTTCCACGTACCCTCTGGGTATATCAAAAACACCCTAGGCTGCCTTGAAACCTCACCATAGATAAGCCGTCGGCCGTCTCACGGCTACAGTACATCAAGAACAGCACTCGGAGAGATTACTCGCCTGTACGATAGGGTAGTCAGGTTGTACGGCTAAGGGTACAGTCGATCCTCCTTAGTTAGAGCCCTGAAACATTGGGCTGAGTACTACTACCAGACCCTTATGTATATTGCAATCTGTAGCACCTGACACTCCTCAAGACCATAGTTCCCTTTTCTATCGGGGGATCACACATCATCTCTTCCATATCCGCTTGTGCAAAGGGGTGCAGCAGCAACAGACATTAATCCCAATCAGCCATTCCGATCTATTATATCCATCAGATCCGCAGAAATAGTCGGTTCTGCCGCCCAAAGCTATCAGATCCGCAGAAATAGTCGGTTCTGCCGCCCAGAGCTATCAGATCCGCCATTCAGATCTCTCAGATCCACTAGATCAGAGTCGTTGTGAAGGGTTCCTATACCGGGGTATAATTTTCGCAGGACTTTTGGCCGCATTCACATTTTGAGGATTTGGCCACGGTGATAGCATTCACTTCTTAGTGAAATTTTTTTTTAGGCAGTCCCAATTTTCAAAAATTCTGGTTGGTGTATAGTAGAAACTAGAGCTCAAGTGATGGCCAATGAAAGGATGGACAAACTTGAAGAATCAGTGCAAAACCTCCACATTCAGCTTACCGGACTAAGTAGCATGGTCAAGAAAATAGTCCCGAAGGGCAAGGAGCAAGCCCATGAGGAGGCGTATAATGGCCATGAACACAATGAGGGTGAGTCTAGCCACTCTCCTCACGTCTGGCACACCCACCCACAACCTAGTCAGGGACCTCCCAAGTTGGATATGCATAAATTTGACGGTTCTCACCCGTCGGCATGGATAGCACAAATGGAGCAGTATTTCAAACTAAATCACATCTTCAATGATGCGACTCAACTTATGTTGGGGAGCATGTACTTGGACAATGAAAAGTGGCAATGGTGGGAATGGCATCAACGTTGCACTGGACCTTTTAGGAATTGGCCAAATTCACCAAAGCTCTTCAAGACCGCTTTGACCAGGAATCATATTTTTGGGTCGTCTTACTAAGCTCCGACAAACTTGTACAGTGGATGAATATATTACAGCTTTTGAAGCCTTAGCCTTCCGCACTTGGGGTCTCTCAGATGTGTTCTACACAGAATGTTTTATCAGCGGTCTTAAAGAAGCTATCAAAGCCCAAGTCCTACTGCACCACCCTCCCACATGGACGGAGGCTTTCAAGGTAGCTCGTAACGTGGAACGTGCATTAGCAGCCCAATACAGTCGCCCAAATTTCTCTGCTAAAGGTCGCCCCCCACAGGCTCACAACACGACTCAAACACTTAAGGTCCAAAAGGTGTCACCTGTGGAAATGGCCAAAAGAGGAAAGCAAGGCCTATGTTACTACTGTGATGAAAAATACTCCCCAGGTCATAAATGCAAGGAGCCCAAATTTTTTCATATTGATGCCACTGACTAGTGCTCAACAGAGGAAGATCCACCACTAGAGGAACATGACCCGCTAGAAGAAGACAACCTAAAGGACAATGTCTCTAATGAACCAATTATTTCGTTGCATGCTTTGGCAGGGATTTCTTCCCCTCAAACTCTCAAAATCAGAGGTTTTATTAAACATCGCTCAGTAGTAGTCTTGATTGATAGTGGAAGTACACATAATTTCATCCATCAAAAAGTCGCAGAAGCAGTGCATTGTTTTGTACAAGCGGTTTCTAACTTCCAAGTTCAAATTGCGGATGGAGGCACAATGAAATGTGAAGGACGCTGTGAAAATGTCAAACTTCAAATGGGCGATTATCAGTTGAAAACCCACATGTTTGCCACACACATGGGGGGTTACGACATTGTCCTCGGAGCTGACTAGCTCCACACTCTTGGGCCAATCACAATGGATTTCCAGGAGTTATATATGAGTTTTAAGCAGAACAACTACATACATACCCTCCGTGGACTCCAGGCGGGAGCCCCCTCTATCATCAGCTTGCATAGGATGGAAAAATTGTTAAAAAAGGGAAATCATGGAGTTGTATCTCAATTTAATGCCATCCAGGCAGTCGAAACCAAGCCTCCACCAATTCATCCTGAGATGCAACAGATTTTAAATAACCATCTGCTGGTCTTTGACAAGCTTCATGAGCTTCCACCCTTACGAGGGGAACATGATCATAACATCACCTTGGTTCCAGGGGCCCAAACGCCAAATGTGCGCCCATACAGATATCCGTTCGCCCAAAAGAATGAAATAGAAAAAATCATCAAGGAACTTTTGGAAGCCAGTGTCATTCATCCCAACATTAGTCCTTATTCATCCACAGTGGTCATGGTGCTCAAGAAATATGGGGAGTGGCGGATGTGTCCTGACTTCAGGGCCCTCAATAAGTTGACAGTCAAAGATAAATTTCCCATCCCGGTGGTTGATGATTTGCTGGATGAACTCAATGGGGCTCAATTTTTCATGAAGCTGGATCTTTGCTCAGGCTGCCACCAAATTCGCATGAAGGAAGTCGACATCCCCAAGACTGCTTAGAACTCATGAAGGCCACTATGAATTCCTGGTCATGCCATTTGGTCTTTGTAATGCCCCCTCTACTTTTCAGAGCCTTATAAACCACATTCTCAAACCATATCTCAGGAAATTTGTCCTTGTCTTCTTCGATGACATCCTCATCTATAGTTGCACTTGGGTTGCACATCTTCAGCATGTAGATCTACTCTTGCAACTGCTCCGCAAGCATAAATTATTTGTCAAGATGTCCAAGTGTTCATTTGGCATGGAAGAAGTAGAGTATTTGGGCCACATTGTGGGGTGTGAAGGTGTCAAGGTGGACCCCAAAAAGCTCCAAGCAATGCAGGAATGGCCTCAACCTAAGACCTTGAAGAGCTTGCGAGGATTTTTGGGTCTCACAGGCTATTATCGTATATTTGTCTACAACTATGGTCGCATAGTGAAGCCCCTCACCCAACTCGTAAATAAAAATTCATTCTTCTGGAATGAGGAAGCACAACAGGCCTTTACAGCTCTAAAAAATTCCGTGTGTTCCACTCCAGTTTTAGCACTACCTGACTTCACCAAATCTTTTGTCATTGAATGTGATGCTTCAGGTACAGGTATTGGGGCGGTCTTAATGCAGGAAGGGCGACCGTTGGCCTTCACAAGCCAACAAATCAGTGGGAGGAATCAAGGCCAATCTACCTACGATGATGGCCATCTTACATGCAGTCGACACCTGGCGACCGTATTTATTGGGGCGACATTTCCAAATCCGCATAGATCATCACAGTCTTAAATATTTTTTGGAGCAACACCTATCCTTCCCACAAAAAAATAAATGGCTAGCCAAAATGCTGGGATATGATTATGAGATCATTTACAAGAAAGGGAAAGACAATAGTGTAGCAGATGCATTATCTCGCCAATTTGAGGAGGAAAGTAACCTGCTAGCTATTTCCCTCCCCATTCCAGAATGGATTGAAGAAGCTCGCA
>APFE030588574.1:53267-75215 GCA_000404065.3 Pinus taeda
CTCATCTCCCATTGCAGGACATTCGGGCTTTCAGAAGACGTATGCTCGCACCAGAAGATCATTTTTTTGGACAGGCATGAAAAATGACATCCTTACTTTTGTAGCAGAATGCGATGTCTGTCAATGCCACAAAGGGGAAACCGTCAACACACCAGGCACATTACAACCATTTCCCATTCCAACATCAATTTGGACGGAGGTTTCTATGGATTTCATTATAGGTCTTCCAAAGTCAGGGAACAATTCAATCATCATGGTGGTTGTGGACCGATTATCGAAGTATGCTCATTTCTACGCTCTACACCACCCGTTTACACCAACTTTGGTTGCTCAACCTTTCATGGATCAGATCTTCAAATTGCATGGCATGCCCACTTCTATTGTGTCCAACCGCGACCCGATCTTCACCAGTAATTTTTGGCAGGAACTCTTCAAAATACAAGGCACTCAACTAAAACTCAATACTTCCTATCATCCGCCAAACAGATGGTCAAACCGAAGGCCGTCAACAAATGTCTAGAAAACCTACCTTAGGTGTTTCACTTCAGAAAAGCAACACCTTTGGGTACAGTGGCTACCTCTGGCTGAATGGTGGTATAACACCAACTATCATGCCACCACCAAAATGACTCCCTATGAAGCAGTATATGGTCAACTCCCACCTTCACCTACTTCTTATCTCAAGGGATGCTCAAAAGTACAAGTAGTGGATCAACTCTACAACACCGCGCACCATTCTCACCCATCTTCGAGAGAATCTTCATCAAGCTCAGAACCGCATGAAGCAACAAGTAGACTAGCATCGCTCAGAGCGCCAATTTCATGAAGGGGATCAGGTATTTTTATGGCTCCAACCATATAAGCAAACATCACTCAAAGACAAGGGGTTTCAGAAACTCTCTCCCAAATTCTATGGACCATATCAAGTACTTCAGCGCATTGGAGAAGTGGCCTACAAGTTGGCCTTGCCACCTACTGCAAAAATCCATCCAGTTTTCCATGTCTCATGCCTCAAGAAAGTGATTGGGAACAATTACAGAATTTAGACCAGTCTACCTGAATTGGACGAAGAAGGGTCCATCTGGCTTCAACTAGAACAGGTCCAAGACACACGAGTCAAGCAACTGCGTGGCCGCATGATTAAGGAAGTCCTTGTCAAATGGAAAGACACCTCTCTGGAAGATGCAACTTGGGAACCAGCCACTATTCCTTAGCAGTTTCCGCAGCTTCAGCCTTGAGGACAAGGCTAGTCTTAAGGGGGGGGGCATGTTAGGGTCCCACCCTAACCCCCTTATTTATTTAATGGGATCACGTCATAGTCAAGAGTCAATAAAGCCCATATTAATAATTGTAAGTGGTTAATCCGCAATTAATAACAGAACCACAGTTAGTTGCAAATGGGTCGTAGTATTAGATAGATGGTATTAGTAATACCACGGTATTGGCCCGTGGTATTGCATGTATGAGTCATATATAAAGGATAGAGACTCCCTGCGAGGAGCATCGTGTCTTATTTTGTAATCGAGCTCTGCTCTATTGGAGGTTTTCCCCTCGAAGAGGCAAGTGAACATTACTCTCTGAATAATAAAATCATTGCTATTCTATGTTCTGGGTATCATTTCTTCGCATAATCTGTGTTCTGGGTATCTTTTCTTCGCATATTTTGTATTTGGGTATCATTTGCAGGTTAAGAGCATAAAAACTAACTGAATAAATAGTATGGGAAGCAGTACTACTCATAGATGTTAATGCCTGGTTGACATCATGAGATGGAACATCCTACTGTGGTATCCATCTCCAGATCTTAGTATTGGCATGGCATGACTTCATGGTGTGGGTTTGTCTTAGTGCTTCTCTCGCTGCACAAAAATGTTGGAAGTACTGATAATTCCTCGTATAATGAAATTGAGAGAAGATGTGACAATAGAAAAGTGTGATCTTCTCTTGATTGGAGAGATGGATCTCTGTAATTTGTACAACTAAGTGAAAGATGTCATTGAACTTACTCAATTTGCGGCATTGATTTACCAAATGATGGGGTTTATCACATAGGGCACATGTGACGGGTGGTATTTTTTGCCAGGTGGCTTTAGATCATCTTTTTCCTGATCTATATTGATGATGGTGGGGGGAGATGAAATGATGGGGGCCTTTCTATACTGTTGGCGACTGTTTGTCCTCAAATACCCATAAAATGGACCTAGATTCTTCATTCCCTAATGGTGGGGTATGATTTGATGGTTTAGTATCCGATCCGACTAAATCAAAATTCTTAGCGATAAATCTCCACATGAATCCTAACAAAGAATGGAATTGAGAAAGGTGGGGATAGTGTTACACATGATGATTTCCTGCAAAAATTTGGAAAGTGTGACATTTGTGTCTGGGTATAGTGCTTTGAGCGACGCTGGGAACTAAATATAATTAGTTAAAGGCCCTTAATTCGGGGCATTGGTTGATCAAATGATTTGGTATGTCACATAAATTACAAGTGAGCACTGGTTGGGGTGTTGTTGGTTCAGGTTTCCTCTGATCATAGTGGGAGTTTGATGGGCCAGAGGAGGGATAACAGAAATATGCTTCTTCCCTTATGACATAAAAAATGTTTTTCGATTCATTCTCTATTGGGAGTACTAGGGTATTGGCTGGTGTGAGTGCACCTAATTCATCTTGATATTAAGGAATTTTAGGGCAATGATGAGTGTAATGCATGTACTATGTGCATATGGCATGTGCATAATTAGTTTGCAATGCTTTATGACGCGTGGATGTGCTCTTTTCTTTGGTGGGGGGATGAGGGTTCAACATCGCTTTTGGGGCATGCATAATATTTTTGAGCTCATTTAACTTGGGGCATATGTTGGTGGGGTGCCCCATAGTTTCACACAACGCATAGGGTTGAGGGACCCTAGAGGAGAGAGCCTTTGAAGCTTCCACCTTTCTACCTCTTTCTCTTATCCCTTGCTCTAGCACCAGTTAGTG
The DNA here is from genome assembly GCA_000404065.3 of Pinus taeda. NCBI lineage: Eukaryota > Viridiplantae > Streptophyta > Pinopsida > Pinales > Pinaceae > Pinus > Pinus taeda. Next base: position 56,250 of record APFE030588574.1, read on the forward strand.
TCGGTGCAGGTGTTTCTTCTGGTGTAGGCACTACTTGAGTAGGTGTTACTTGTAGTTTCATGTTATCTTGAGGAAGAATAGGATTAACACATAATGCAGTGATTCATGTGCTTACTTATGCCACTTGAGGGGCCAAATACCAAATTGTTTTCGTGAGAGCCATGTAGGGAAACAAGAGCATTGTGATGACTTGGTGTGAGATGAAACCGGGTGGGGGATATAAGAAGGGTGTGTGAGTGATGGAATTTGGTAAGAAATTTGGATCAGTAACAACATTGTTGTTAGTATCTAGAATTGGTTCTTAAGCTTTGGGGGTGTTTATTGTGGTCATTATGCACACTGGTTGTCCTCTGGTGGGGAAATTTCCTCTATCACTGAAGGGTCTCCTGGGAATGTCCCTAGGAGTGTGGACGACTTAAACTAGCCAAGTTTGAGTTCAATGTAAGTGGTGATCTAATTGTGAGAAGATGATACTAAAGGTAGCATGTCATTAGGTGCAAGTAATGTCTTCTTCTCTTAATATGTAAGCCGATTTATCGTAATTATTTTTCCATCATGGGAGAACATAATTATCCTAAACACATACAAGGGGACCACTAGCATATCGTATATGTAACTTCGGCCCAGAAAGATATTATAATCTAGTTGGGTGTCTAGTACTTTGATATCTATTAGCATAATTTTGTCAGCTAGCTGAACTATCATTTTAGGGTATAGTCATACAAGGGCAGAGGGGTACCTGTCATATGCTCTAGGCATGATGTCAGAAGGCTTGAGTTCAGGGGATCCTAGTTTCTTCCAAACAGATTTGGACATTATACATGTGGATGCCCCTTCGTAAACAATGCAACGGTGGATTGAGTCATGTTTTTGTGGAAACCATTGAAAAAATTAGTTTGCATTTGTTTTATCTTGTCTTTCACAAAGTTGCTTTCAAGTTACATTAGCTCATTTGCATTTGGAAATCATATTTGTTTTTAATCAAGCATAGATTACATTGTTTGATTTTAAAACTAAAAGGAGTGAATTGTTTATTTTGTTCAAAAGACAGAAAAGTGAAAGTTATTTTCATTTAGGTGCTTTTGAAATAGATTTGGTGTTGATTTGGTTGATGCATTAGTTGCAACAGAGAATTTGAATCAAATTTTCATTTTTCTTTAGTTGATACTTTAGTTGAATTAGAGCATTCAAATATCAAAGAAAAAACATCATTTATATAAGTGCATATTAGTTAAAGTGAAAATCATTTTTCTTTGGAAAAGTTGCATTTAGGATAGTGAAAAGTGAAGATTGTTTTTACTTTTGAGCATTGCATTTGGAAAGCAAAAGTGAAAGTTAGTGGAATGCATGTTGTTTGATGCATTATTGATTGAAATTTCTTCCCTTGATTAGTACATCTTTCATCGAAGTGGAAAGTATTCCTTTTCCCATATAGTTGCATCTTAGGGATTCATGTGACATAGTTTTGAGCCCAAAATTGAAATATAATTCAAGGTAAACATTAAATATACTCAATTAACCTAAGGATCATTTGGAACTTAATGCAAACATTTAGAGGTCTGGGACAGAGACATGTTCCAGAATCTATAAACCTAGTAGTTTTCGTTATCTTCCATCATTGTATTTTGTGGCTGAAATCCCATTCGACGTATGGAAGTATATACAATCATTCTCCAGTACTCTTGGGTATATCGTAGGTGCTCCACGTATGGAAAGTATGTGTGTTGGGATGGGGTTCCCTGGGTCAGTTTTGGGGTTAAGATAACCCCCGTTTTGATACAATTTTGTAATTATGTAAAGTCTCTGTGATTTGTGGATGCGGAGCGAGTAGAGGATTAAGAGTCAAAGGGGTTTAACCCTTTGTTTTATGTAAAGTATGAGTCGGTTTTGAGATCCACCCATGGTCCGCGAACCATGGCATTGTATGCAAAAGGCTATAAATAGGTGTTTCTTCAAGAGTCTAAGGCATGTTGATAATAGATTGATAAGCAATGAGTCAATTGAAGAGAAGTGATAGCGAGGAGAAGTGGGTCAAATAGGGGAAGAAAGGCTCTATGACTAAGTGCAGAGAGGCCTAGGTAGAGTCCGCAGTTGAGTGCGCGGACCCCTATAGCTGAGTGCATAGGGTATTTTTGAGTTGTAATCCTAAACTGAAGATCAATAAAGAAAGTTCTGAATAAATACTGTGTATATCTGTTTTATCTCTGTTTCTGTTAATGATATATGGTGCCTATGAATAATGTGGTTTTATGGAATATTGATTGAATATTGAACGAATCTATTGATAATTGTTAACTGAAATACTTAAGCACATTTATGTAATTTTGTGAAGACTCTGATGAATTTTGTTACATTTACGAATAACTTAAGTATATCTACGTGAACCCTAATTTAGGACTGCTTTTTGATGTGTGTAAGTAGATAGATTGACTGTTAAAGGTCCACAAAGACTAATCGTAGAACTTTGCGAAGACCTAAAGGCCATTTTGACAGAGTTGCAATAGAGTGCCCTAAGAGTGTATCGATCTGCACAAAGGCAGATATAAAGAGCTAAAAGACGCCACACTAGTCTCTGGATGCAGAAAATTTGTGTCCCCCCATACTGCTTCGGGTGAGACTGCAGCCTGCACTCTATGGGTTGTTGCCAAAAGGGCCAGTAGTGTAGGGTTTTGTTGGTTGGTGCAACTAACTCTGAACTTGGGTCAGGACCCCCTAAGACAAAAAATGGTTCTATTGCAGGGACTAGGATCTACTTGAAAGAGATGAGTGATGTCGCATCATTGGGATCCGACAAAGAAAGAGATTGAAAAGTGGTTGGATCAGAAGATTCACAAGTTCACGGTGCAAGAAAATAGGAATTTGCACCTATCAAAGGAAGAGTGGTTGAAAATGTTTCTGTATATAGAGATACACGAGATCTTCTTCTACACTTTTTGCATTGAATTATATGAGTGGTTTGCCAAATTAACAAACAACCAAGGAAGGTGGAAGCTCGATATTACTATAGTGTTGAATCCAGAATTAGTGCAACAATTAGAAGCCTCTTAAGACAATATTGTGCATGTTGTCAATGATTGGATCGATCAGATTCTGGGATGATTTGTTACAAAATTCGTTGTTGATACATCAATCAGCTACAATGAAGTGGAGCGACAATTTTTCAAAGGACTGCGAGGTAAGTATTTAAGATCTTTGGATACCTGGATTAAAATGTTGTTATGTGAAAAATAGGTTATTCCATTGCCTTGATGTTCGAAGTGACACGAAGTGGAAAACTCTTTAGAGATCGAGAGAGATTAGGTCCTGAATATAGTCCATTGATCAGACCGCCTTCAAGCGATGATGAAGGATCAATGCAGGCTTCGCCGCAAAGTGTTGTCCAACTGATAATGCAAGATTTCCCATGAATACATCATCTATCCACCCAGCCTCCACCTCCACCCCCATCGCATACACCTTCATCCACACCTCCACCTCCACCACCACCATCCAACATGGCGACCACGATGAAGTTGCCAATTTTCAAAGGCATAGGGAGTGAAGATACGAAGCAATTTTGGTTTCTTGTGAACGTTGTGTGGACCACGCAGCAGGTTACTGATGACAATATAAAGAAGGTACAATTAGTTATCACTCTGCAGGACTGTGTCCTAACATGGTATATCAATTATTGTTCTGATAACCATATTGCTTCACTAGCAGAAACTAAGGCCGCTTTAAACAAAGAGTTTAGTAAGCCTAAGTCTGAATCGCAGTCAGTAGTTGGATTCAAAGAAATCATGATGAGGGTCAATGAGAGAACTTGGGAATTAGATAAAAGGTTGAAGTGTCAGATTCGAGAAGCTAACATGGAGCTCACGGATTTTTAGCATCGTGAGTAGTTTATAGCTTCGGTTCTGCCCCACCTTAGAATTGCTTTGTCACAACAGAAGATAGGAACATTGGCGGAAGCCTTGGAAATTGTGATGACGTTGCATGCAACACCTATTCAAGATGTGACCTTGTGGGTACAACAGATCCACTCTTAGTTACAGAGCCTATGCTTAGAACTACAAAGCTTGAATAAAGATAGGGAGACTAAACCAGAGGTGCGCGCAGAAGTCTGGTGTCTAAAGTGGAAGAGCCAATGACACGAGGACCCTTTTCCCATATTTGCAAATTATATTACAGGAAGGGGGCCAATTCCCCTGAAGCCAAAAGCCCCACCAAGGTTGAGCATGGCGGTTGTGCTATGGTGTGCTATTTTCTAGGTTGCAGGACAACATGTGACAGATAATTTCCATTTGCTTCAAAATTTCATCAAGACACCTCAGTAGTTGTTCTGTAACTTCTGCAAATCTATGGGCCATGATGAGCGCCACTATCAAAGCTATGAGCTGATGATGGAAAGAACACCTACATACTAGATGCAAGTAGAAACTCAGCCTCCAGATCAGGGCGCCGGAGGGATGTGCGAAGGTTATCAGGGAAGAGGATGAGGTTGAGGAGGAGGAGGACCTGGTAGAAGCCACAGTCATCTCATCTACTACAACTATGGAATGCCAGGGCACTATGCACGAGACTGCCAGAATCAGACACACCCATCATGTCAATATTATAGCCAGTTTTACCATACTATAAAAGAATTCTCGGTGTTGATAGCTAAAATGCAAGAGAAGAAAGCACAACCTTAGCAGCCTACGCAGAATTTATAGATGATGAGAGTTGAGCCCCGTAAGGAGGATCAAAGCGTGAAGTGCTAAGGAGTGGAATAGAAACTGGTGATGATAATGGTAAACAGCTTGGAGAGGACAAATGGGTTTGCAAGGCCCTAGAGAAGGAAGTTTTTTTTTATCTAGAGTGTGCTAAGGAAACTTTTATGGAAGCCAAGAAAATCTTCGCCAAGGCCTCCACCTCAAGAAGCCAGAACAAGGTGCAAGAAACCAGTGCACCTATAGAGGTTGATCCCTCTATGCTTACTACGGTTTTGGAGACCTGCATAAAACTGTTGCGCAATAGAAAATTTGTGGAAGGCTTGTAGGATTTAATAAAAAAATGTGCCTGCAAAGAGAAGGTCCCTGATGGGCATCGCGTAGTCTGGAAAAGTTGGCAAAGATAAGGCGCAAACACGGGCGAGATCAGGCTCACTGCATAGATAGGTGACTATGAGATGCATCAAGTCATCTTGGATCTGGGATCTGATGTGAATGTCTTTTCAAAGCAAACATGGGAAAGGATGGGAAGACCTACGCTGCAGTGGTCTCAGATTCAACTCAGAATGGCGAACCAGTAGAAAATCATCGCTATGGGATGATTATATGGAGTAACAGTTGATATAGAGGGTGTGATCATGCTGGCTGACTAATCCAAGAGGATTCCATTGATTCAGTTGTATAGGTGTTCAAGTGTCATCATCAGTGTTCAGTGTCATCGTCACTTCAGTTCAGCTTCAACAGTTTGACAGTGTTGGTTATGGATCAGGTTGTACAGGTAATGTTTATGGTTTCATGGCATTCAGTTGAGATGGTTTAGTGCCTGTATGTCGACTTCTGTTCATCAACAGTACCGCTAGGGTTGGTCGACGACATGTGATCTGTCGTTCGTCTTTGCAGGTTTCGATGTGTCGACATGGGTGTTGTCCGTTGCAAAGGATCGATATGCTTCACCTTCTCTGAATTTAGGGTGTCGTTGTAAATGCTCTTGTGTCGACGATATGCATTTGGTTTTGTCACATTGTGACAAATGTATTACAAAAAACCCTAATCTACATCAAAAACCTAAACCTAAACCTATCATACCTATCATACTTCAATATATGTTACAACTATGTAATAAACCTAACCTAATGCTATGCCTAAGTCCTACCAACCCTATCAATATAAAATAATGTATTAAACCTTCACTAATACACCCTTGGTCTAATGTATTACATTACAAACAATGTAAAAACAATTAAAAACACAGTCCTAACCGTCGGGCTTGTTGATCGTAGCGGAGGACATGTGATCATAGTATTATAAACCATTGGGTTAGCAAACAGGAACCGTTGAGTTTTCATCATAGCGGAGAAAATGCGACAAGTGTGGGAGTTCACCACCAGAGAAGTTCACCGCGCGGGGTCTCAAACCACAACAGGTAATGTGAATTTTGGGGATATAATTGTCAATCGTGGAGGTAACCGTCGTGGGGAAGAGCTGACAGTTGTCACATGTAGGTGGTTAATGAAGCCATCGCCAAAATTGCCGGAGAAGACCACTAGGAGGTAGTCAGGAAGTCGACCACTTGGCGCTCACATGTGACATTTTATCCTCTACCTGGATAGTAAGCCACCAGTGGTTCTGAGCTTTATTATATGGTTAATTATGGGTTTTTTTAACATTTTCATGAAAACAACTAATGTGAAGACCTAGAACCTAGTTATGTGTCATGAAACAACTAGACCGAGTTCCCAAACTCATCCAAGAGCAACCAAATCCATCTCGAATTTAGCGAAGGAGGTTTTCATGAACATGGAGGCCTTTAAAAGGCAAACTTTTCCTTCATTGAACATTAGAGTGGTTTTGGTTTTCATTTGCAGTTTCTGGAGGTCATAGGCAGATTTGTTTTCAGTGTAGCAGGAGCATCTGGAGTCGGAATTGGGAACCGTGACAGGCGTTGGAAAGTTGGTTTAGAGGGCTATCTATTGATAATGATCAGAAGTGCTTGTGTGCACATTCATTATATTATTTTCTCTATGTAATAAAATTCTCCTGTTTCAATCCTAATAAAGCGGTCACCCATCTTGAAAACAGACCTAGAGACGTAGTCCATCAGGGACGAACTCCGTAATCAAACTTGTTGTCTGGTATCACTGTGTTTTTACTATTTTCATTTCTATTTTGCATCTATCTTATGTTTAATCGGCTGTCGTAAAGTAATTTTTCTCAAATAGTTTTCCTCGATTTTCACACTTTCAGTTAACATTCAAATGATAAATGGTTAATCACTTCTACATCAGTTTTAATGAATGATCATTTCAGATCACCAACTTTGAGGTTATAGAGATCGTCGATGGCAGTAACCCATATCCCAAACTCCTTAGAATTGATTGGTCCATTTGTATGTGTTATCACTCAGGTTGTTCCCTGCTTCCTAAAGGGAATACGACCGAGGTAACCACTAACCAGTATTTTAGTTACAGGTCCTAGCCTACCTGCAACCAAAGAGGGCTCTCTCTTTATAATTTAGTTTTGTTTGTGGGTGATTTTAGGCTAGTTATGGTGCACTGATTTTGTTTCAGATTTGGTTGGTTGGTGAATTCAAACAGAGCTGGGCTATAAATTACAGAATAGTTTGAGCCATTGGGCAATGGAGTTCATGACTGTGTACTGCTGAAGTATGTGTTGAGGAAAGGGTATTGCTATAAAGCCAGATAGGCATCTGTGGAACAATTTTTCAAGATTGGGTGATGAAGTTATGGAATCAGTGAGTGAAAGGCAGTTAAGAATCTTTCACTATGCTAACAGGTGAGAAAGTGGGAGTATTGTTCAAGAGCAGTTAAGAATTCCTAAACAATATTCATAGTGAGAGAATTAGTTTAAATATGAGCAATTAAGAATTCGTATCCATGGCTAATCCTGAAGAAAACATATTAGAAACAGAGATTGAGCATAGGGTGTATTTAAACAAGTCCTAAGCTATTCTTTTTCCCTATTACTATGATTATGAAACATATGTGAATTTCTTGCACACACAGAAAGATAAAAACATAGTTGAGAATAACTTATTGTTCCATGAAATGACACAAGAATTCTGCAACATAACACAGTCCTTCATTTCCACCTTCAGACAGTATAGGAACCAGGAACTCCACCAACAATTTGTATTAGCAAAAAGTCTAAGATATACAATGCAGCTCTTCTGAGAGAGTTTCACTACAACCGACCCTCAATACTTTCTTATGAGGGGATATATATACAAAAATAGGAGATAAAATATCTAGACAGTGAGTTATTGTGTAATAAATTACATCACCAACTCTCTTACAGAAATAAATGAAAGAAATAACTATAGCAGTTAATAATAATATGGCAACTGTCTTTCTGTCAAACAAATTTTGACTTTTTGGATCAACAAAGTTGGTTGTAGTTGCGTTTATGAATCTGCGTTTGTTGAGCAAGTTGTCTAAGTTTTTTGATGAGTCACTGCACTGATGCTTCATGTAATACCTGTGTGCTTGATTCTTTGTTGACCTGTACTATGACTGAGATATGAAGATGAACAAAAAAAAAGGAAGAATATACCTAAATCACCTGGGCAATACTTCCAGCATTGCTTGCCACCAATCAGCGGGAGGTAGCTGATGTCTCCTTATCTTTATAAGCATTTCATTTGCTTCAGTATATCTATAGAAATTTGGAGGCACTTCAAACAGATGATCAATCTCATGCTCAATAAAAAATAAATTCTCCAATTTATCATAGAGTGACTGCCCAGAGAGAGGTCATGTTTCTTCTATGGAGCTGGTGGATGTTATAATCTGATTTTCAACATAATTAATGATCCTGGTGATGTATTGCTCATATGACAGTAGTTGTCCAGCACCAGTCACTAGGCTGGGCAATCCTCTATCCTGCAATGTTGTTATTTTTGCCCTGAAATCATCTATTTCTGCCTTCATATCCTGACATTTCCTTTCCAGAGTCTGTGTGAAATTTCTTAAGGCTAGCACTTTCTTGGCTATCAGGATAGTGTCTATTCTACTGTGTATATCCAGTGCTGCCAATTCTTCCTTAGTGTGAGTATTCAGGAAATGTATCATCTTATTAGCCTGCTCAGGCATAATTCCCAGTGTTGTTCTGGCCTTTTGTATTTCAACATGAGCTATGCCTATTAATTCAATTTTCTCATGTATTACCTGTATTGACCTCCATTGGTCATTAATTGATTGGCCAATCTTGGACCATATAATCTTTTTGATCTCAGCCAGAGTTTTGCCCAGAAGTAGTTCTTTTTCTAAGGCTTTTACTCTGGTCTCTAAGGCTTTTATCTCCCTTTTCTTCTCAGCCACTGTCATTTTTGACTTATCGTAGCTGGCCTCTAGCTTCGCCAGTCTTTCTTTGGCATCATTAATTTCTGTCACTTGAACTTCAAGTTCCTTGACAGCTTTCATTAAGTCCTCCATGTTCATACTTGATTTTGGTGCTGATGTTGTTGTTGTTGTTGCTTTTGTAGTTGAAGTTGTTGTTGTAGATGTTGGAATAGCAGGAGGGGCTGTTGCTGCTTGTGTAGTTGGAGCAAGCCCAAGAGTTGTAGAAGTTTGCGGGGGTTGGGAGGTTGACTCCCCTTGCTTGTCTTGCAATGCCTTTTCCAATTCTGCTTCCATTTGTAGTATTCTCTGATTCATCTTAAGAAGCAGATCCATGGTCTCATCAACTTGCTTTTCCTGTGCAAGTTTTGTTGTTTGAGGGTGAATAGTTGCAGGCAGCTTTGCCTGCTTTCTAAGTGCAGCAATGTCATCCTCCTTTTTCTTCATAAGGGCCTTAATACCCTTTGGATCTTTAGGATCATGTCCTAAATCAATAATTATGTCTTCCAAAGATTTTATTCTATTTTCCTTAGCAGTGGAAGAAATCCTTTCCAAATCTAACTGTGTATTGGTATTTTTTCAGTGACTCTTTTAACTAATGGGCTAGCATGGCCCTGTCTGCAAGTGTGGCATACACCATTTCCCCTGTCTGCTTGTGCAGTTCTATTTGATCCATGGGATGTATGTGCTTGGAGAGGACCTCTAGATTTTTCTTTGTGTAGTCTACAGATGACTTGGGCTTTGGAACCTTAGGCTTAAAATGAGTCAAAATCATTTTATCCTCCTTGATATCATATGCTGCCATCAATCTTTGTTGCTTGGAGGGTGTTGCCTTTAGGAATTGATCATAAAGTTGAACTCTCAAGAGTTCATTTTGTGCTTTGATTTCCATAAAGGTTCCTTTGATTCCAGCTGGTTGCTTGCCCTGCTGCCTAGAAGAGGACACTTCTGTACTTTGTTGCATGCCTTGTTCCTGCTGGAATGAGCTGGTAGCAGTTTTCTGGCTGGATTCTCTTTCTCTGCTTTGGCTTTCTACCCTTTCTTCACTGATGTGTTCTTCTTCAGCCTGAGGGTCAATCCTTTGCCTCTTGGCCTCTGGTTGTTGTGTTGATCCACTTGGAGGTGTGGTCTCCTCTCTATCACGTTTTTTGCCTCTTTCCTCATTGAGAGGAGTTTGTAAGACTGGAAGTTGTGATGCTTCAGATTGCTGTAGAGGGGCTTGCCCTTGACTTTGATCTTTCAAAGTGCTGGATTGTTCTGCCTCTGTTTCCTGTTGTATATCCATCACTTCTTTTCCTTTTATTGTGGTTGTTGTTGTTGTAGATGCCTGCTGGACGTGTAGGTTTTAACCCCGTACAGAAATTACCTGCATAAGAATTCTAAATCACAGGAAAAATAAAAATGCGAGAGCATAACACATAAAACGCGTATACACAGAGATTTCCCATTGGATCTCAAAACCGAGACTACCAGCTTGATTTTTTCATTATTATCCTTTCAATGTTACAATACATATTTATACATGCCAAAGCATCCAATACCATGGACCAAAAAACCATTACGTCCAATGCCATGGACCAAAAAACCATCGATCCAATACCATGGACCGAAAACCATCGCGTCCAAAAACACATGTGCGAAAATCATGCACAAAACCATAGGTGGGTCCGCCCAACCTAACATAGGGTCCAAAACTAAAATTTTCCGGGGCGCTGCCCCGGACCCCATAAAGTGGGGTTACAGGTACCCCTCAAACCCCCTGTTAACTATGTGGAAAGGATATAACACAACCCAACAATCTGCACCCTCTGAAGCACCTTAAATGGCTGGCGCTAGAGTGCTCGAAGGAGGAAATTACAGATGGCGTAGTGGGTGACATGACAGAGATGAGGACTCTCATCCTAAGGATGTCACATATGAAGGAATTACCAGAGGACATGAGAGGTATGGTAAAGCTAAGTAGTCTCTTTGTGGAGTCCAACGTTTTGGGTAAGATCCCATCATGGATATGTGGATTCAAACTGCTAAATTGTCTAGTACTAAGAGATTGTCCCCAACTGGAGGAGATCCCTACAGGGTTGGAGAATCTTGAATGGCTTAGGAGGCTGGATATAGTTAAATCCTTGTCTTTAAAAGAGTTACCCGATGCCTTTGGAGAGGCGGGTGCCTTTCCACGCCCAGAAAGTTTCTAGTTGGAGGAAATTGATGTGGTTGACAGTTTTCCTTCGATAAGGGATGGGGCTCTGCCTCTCTTGAAGAAGTTCGGCTTAGTCTTTTGCTCCAACATCAAGGCCATTCCTCTAGGACTCGAAAATTTATAGAATCTGAGGGCACTGCATGTGTATGGCAGTCCCTTAATACTCGAGTCTATTGAAGAAGAAGGTGGTGAAGCATGGTCTGCAGTTCGAGCAATGGAAGGAGAAAAGCACGTAGAGATACTAAGGAAGTTGATTGATGAGCAAAGATGGGATGGGTTGCTCAAGCATATGCAAACGGGTTTTCCCATCAAAACCATGGTCATGGTGTTGTCCCTCGTGGTACTACCCATAATGCTTTTTTATGTGAGATGCCTTATGGTCATTTTCACTCAATGCCTTATATTTGATAGTTTCTATTCGCCACTCATCCCACTTTCACATAGCTGGAATCACTTGAGTTTCGAGACCATGTATGACTCTTCTAATTTTCTTTTACGCAAATTATCTCTTCTTTCAGGGAATCAAGATCAAGATCATGATCTTTCAAGGAAACGGTTCTCTCTTCCTTTAGGGAATCAAGATCATGTATAAGTATAGTGAAGATTGAAATCTCCCTGTCATATTATGAAATAAAATGTGACATTAACACTTTGCATTGATTTTTTTAAATGTTTTTGAAATGGGAACCAGAAGATATAAATTACAAGTTAGAACTTAGTAAATTCAATATTTTAATGTTATTTTCATATTAGAGCCAGATGTAGTTGAAAGGTTTACACCACTAAGTACATGGAGGTTGCTACATTGGTGGATGGGAGGAAAACTCATATTCAGAACCAAGGAGGTGTTGGAAATAATAATTCAAGTCACTGCAATAAAAAACTTGACAGTAACCATATTTGTGAGAGGCATTTTTGTAGGTTGCATCTCTGTTTGAAGATGGAAGGACTGAACCAAGGCATGAACCATTTTGAAATGAAACAAGGAATTTAAAGCAGTCAATGTACTTTGGTAAATAGATATGGGCAAGCATTCATTTAGAGAATACTGCCCACACTCCAGAAACATGTGCACGATTTTGATTACACTGAAGAACAACATCATATTAATTACTTTGCTTTTTCATAAATTAAATGTAAAATCCTATGTTGTGTTATATATGAATGTAAAAGGCATTTTGTAATATGTTAGAGAGTAGGAGCTTAGATAAAAAGAGAGTGGGGAGAAAATGGTGGAGCAAATTTTGGTCGGCACGTGAAAACAACAATTACAGTATTTTACTGTGTGTTATTGCGTGTGAAATTTTAGTTTTTACTTGATGAATGAGCCGCAGCCTCATGTGAATGTATTTTCATGTTTTAGAATTTAATACTAAGTTTTTATTGCATTGCTCAAAACCTAATTTTTTATTTTTGTCGTGAGTGAGTATTATTCATTAAGTCTATGATGAGCCGCAACGTCATGTGAATGTATTTTCATATTTTAGAATTTAATACTAAGTTTTTATTGTGTTGCTCCAAACCTACTTTGTTATTTTTATCGTGAGTGAATATTATTCATTAAGTCTCTTCTCTATGGTGTGCGAGTGAATATTATTTATTAAGTCTCTGAAATAGCTTTGCGGTCCACGGTGCGCAAAGCTAGCTGCCCAAAAGTAGCTTCGTGAAAGTCATAAGTCTCTGCCTCTCGACTATGCTCAGAAATGGAAACATCAAGCACAAGCTTGACTAATCCTAAAAATACCTCAGTTTAATGGAAAAAATTATGATTATTGGGCTATTACAATGAAGACCTTGTTTTCTTTTCAAGACATTTGGGATTTGGTGGAGAATGGTTTTCAAGAACCACCAAATGCGATAGCATACAATTCATTATCTCAACAAGAAAGAGATTTATTAAGGGACAACATGAAGAAAGATTCAAAATCCCTGTTTTATATTTTCCAAGCAGTTCATGAAAGTATTTTCCCAAGGGTTGCAGCATCAATGAAGTCCAAGCAAGCATGGGACACCCTCTAGAGAGCTTACCAAGGCATGGCAAAAATCGAGACAAAAAAGCTGTAAATGTTGAGGTGAGATTTTGAAACACTTAGTATGAAAGAGTCTGAGAATATAGACTTGTTTTTTACACATGTAAGTGGATTGGTTACTCAAATCAGGTCTCATGGTGAGACACTTGAGGAAAGAAGAATAGTTGAGAAAGTTTTGAGAAGTTTTCCAGCAAGGTTTGAGGTCATTGTCGTGGCCATAAAAGAGACAAAGGATCTCTCACAGTTCTCAATGGATGAGCTTAATGCATCATTGATTTCTCATGAACATAGACTGAATAGAGTAGTAAGCTCCTCATTGGAGCATGCCTTCAAGACACAAGTATCATTTGGTCAAGTTCGAGGTAGAGGAAGATCATATGCTAGAGGAAGAGGAAGAAGCAACCCTTCAAGCTCAAATGGAAGAGGAAGCAATCAAAATCCAAGTCAAGGCCCAAGCCAAAATCAAGCACAAGGTCAAAGGTATGATAAATCTCAAGTTCAATGTCATCACTATTAGAAGTATGGTCATTATGCAAAAGAATGTAGAAAGAAGCAATATGATATTAGTAACAAGCCAAGTGTAAATTTCACAAGAGAAAATTAGAACCATGATAGCATGTTTTTAGCTTGTAATGTAGCACAAGAAAAATAGAGTGATATATGGTATCTAGATTCAAGGTATAACAACCACATGTCAGGAAACACATAAATGTTTTCTGATCTAGATGAAAGTGTGAAATCTGAACTGACATTAGGGACTGATAGAAAAGTCTTTGTCATGGGAAAAGGAAGAGTTAATATCCTAACAAAGAAGGGGGAGAAGAAATACATCTCAGATGTTTACCTTGTCCCCGGTTTGAAACATAATCTCATGAGCATTGGACAACTCATGCAGAAAGGCTACAATGTCTTATTCAAAAATGATGTGTGCACAATTTTGGATAGGCCTCCAAGAAGACAACTGATTGCAAATGTTTAGATGACAAACAATAGAATGTTTCCCCTAAAAATAATATCAGATTTGCAGAAAGAAGGTGCACAGGCCCAACTATTTATGAACTCACAAGAAGATGGAAGAAAAGACGCAACTTTCACACAAGTAAACTTTTAAGCAGAGGTAAAAGATGAAAACTAGTTATGGAACTTGAGATTTGAACATCTCAATTTTGGAGGTTTGAATTTGTTGCATAGGAAAGACATGGTGAATGGTTTGCCACTCATAGAAAAACCAGACAGCATATGTTAAGGATGTATCTTGGGCAAGCAACATAGAGAGACATTTCCAATAGGAAAGTTAGTAAGGGCAAAGGCACCTTTGGAGATTGTCCACTCAGATTTATGTGGACCAATGCAGACACCATCAATTGGTGGTAGTCGCTATGTGTTGACCTTAATAGATGACTACAAAAGGAAGACATGGGTCTTTCTCCTAAAACAGAAAAGTGAAGTGTTTGAGCACTTTCGTCAATACAAGGCTCTTGTTGAAAAGCAAAGTAGATACTACATCAAAGTCCTCAAGACTGACAGAGGTGGCGAATATATCTCAAATGATTTCCTTCGATTTTGTAGGGAGCATGGAATTCACAAGTAATTTACAACAAAATATACACCTCAGCAAAATGGTGTGGCAGAAAGGAATAATAAGACCATTATGGAGATGGCAAGGAGTATGTTGAAGGCAAAGAATTTACCAAATGACTATTGGGTTGAAGTTGTCGCTTGTGCAACATATATCTTGAATAGATGTCCAACCAAAAGTGTCCAGAACATTGTTCCTGAAGAGGCATGGAGTGGAAAATAGAAAATGTCACTCACATGAGAGTTTTTGGATGTGTGGCATATGCACATGTCCCAAATGAGTTAAGGAAGAAGTTGGACAACAAGGGGGAGAAATGTATATTTGTTGGATACAGTGATGAATCCAAGGCATACAAACTCTACAATCCATCAACCAAGAAGGTTATAATCCACAGAGATGTGCAGTTCATAGAAGGGGAATCATGGGATGGAGGCTTAGAGAAGACAGTCAATGTCAAAGCATGTATACGACATGAGGACCGAGAGGAATTAATAGCATCAAGTAACTCCTCAACAGGACTCCCTCTACTCCTATTCAAGCACAGCCAAGCAAGTGCTTCTCCAAGCACACCACAAAGCGCAACTATTCAAAATAGCAACAAGAAATGCTAAATATAGAAGTGCTAAAACTAAAATTTCTATAAATAGCATTTCAGGATACATTCCAATTTTAGTTATTCCCTGAACTAAAATTGAGAACTAAAATTCGAATTTGATCTAAGCAATTGTTTGTAAAATAATTAATTCATTCATCTTGAGTTAATTAGTTGGAGAAAATCAAACATGAAGTCTATGTGAAGATATGCAACAGTTATCCCTTTGATTGAGGAAGTTAGCCTTTAATTAAGGAGATCAAGATGAGTTGTACTTTGAGTTGTAATTAGTTAGCTCAGTTAACTGAGTTAAGTCCAGTTAGGTTAGTTCCAACAGTTTTTGGAACTAATTGTGAGTTCAGTTAGTTAATGCATGCATGCATGTAACTAGTTTAATTCAAATAACTGAATATTCTCTCATAAATAACTCATGCATCTCAGTTCAGTCAAAGACCCAGTTGAGATCAGAGGATGGGACAATATACTATCAGTTGCAGGAATATTCCATTGAAGATATCTCTTGCATGCAGAAGGAATTCATTCCTTGAGGATTGCAATGTTATTTCTTAGTTTGGGAGTTGTGTGAGAGGTAAATTCACACAGGTGGTAGCCAGAGGACCCAGGAGAAACTACGCAAGGAAATAGGAGGCTTGGAGGACTGAGGGAAGGCATATGTTGTGTTCATTCTGTCTATGAGCAGCATTGAGGGATTCTACTGAGAGCTGGATAGCTTGTGAGCTAAATCTTTGTGTAATCCAGAGATATTTCCACTTGTATGATAATACAGATAGCGGGGTTTTCAGTTGTGGATTTCCCCAGAGTATCCTTTTGTGTTCATGTGTGATTGATTTCTCATTCTTTGTTATGTGTTCTATTTGATCTTGCTCAAAATTAATTAAGCTTTTGCAAGTTTGTTTGTAGAAGTAGATCAAGTATTTTGCTTTAGTATATTGCATTATCAGGTGATCTACTGTGAGAATTTCTACATGGTATTAGAGCAAAGGTGATCAAAGCAGAGAACAATATACAAAGAAGGGAGAGGTTCGAAGCTTGAAGTTTCTGATTATAGAAATCGAATTCTTATCACATTTCAAATTACACCAATGGCATTCAATGGTTTGAGACTTGAGTATGCCCTGGATGGCAGCTCAAATTATAGAGCCTAGAAGGATCGCATGGAAACAGTATTAGAGGAAAATGGTTTGAAGAACTTCATTGATTAAGAATTCCCCAAGCCAACAACAGCTAATGCCCAAGAATTGGCGAAATGGAAGAAATGTGCGGCTAGAGAGAGGAGGATCCTTCTTGAGGGAGTTTGAGACCATATTGTCTCGAGTTTCCATGGGAAGGAGACACCGTTTTCAATGTGGAAAACATTGAAGGATATATATCATAAGAACAATGATAAGAGGAAGTTGGCGCTGAAAGACAAGCTTCAGAAAATCAAGTGTGAAAAGGGCGACGTGATCTCTCCATATCTGAACAAGCTCACCACTTGTAGGGATGAGCTTGGAAGTGTAGGAATAATGACAGATGATGATGACATGGTGAGTCTTGCTCTCCTTGGTCTTCCTAAGAGCTGGCATAGCTATCAAGACTTAGTAAATGGAAGAGAGAAACTACCAAATTGGGAACGATTGTGGTTGGATTTGATGCAGGAAGAGATACGGAGAAGTACCAGAGATGGTTCTTCATCAAAGCATGATGATGAAGAAAATCTAGCCTTAGCGAGTAAGGCGACGAAAGGGAAGGGGAAGGCTTCCCATTCCAAATCGAGTTCTTCCCATGGTGGGAAGAAGATTGACAAATCAAAAGTGTGATGCTTTCATTATCATGAGGTGGGCCATTATGCGACGAATTGTCCACAGAAGAAATCCAAGAAGGGATCCTCGAAAGGATCAGATAGTGAGGCACTGGCCTCACAGTTCGAATTAGATTTTACCCTCATTGCATGCATGGTTTCATTGATGGTGGGTCGTGTTTAGTACCTGGACAGTGGAGCCTCATTCCACATGACCGACGACAAGAGTTTATTCAATACCTTGGACGTGAAGGACCTCCATATGCACATAGAGATGGGCGATGATGGAAAGTATTGTGTTTCAAATGAAGGTACGGTTGTGATTTAGAGGGAGCATGGAGCTCCTCTCACCCTGAATAATGTAAAGTATGTTCTTGGACTAAAGAAGAACCTGGTGTCTGTCGCTATGTTGGAAGACAAAGGCTATTATGTAGTCTTTAGTAAAGGAAAGGCATTCTTGAGGCACATTGGCACATGACAGACCAAGAGGATTTGGATTTGAGTAAATAATCTCTACAAGCTAGAGATAGATGATTGTGCTGCATTGAGTTCCAAAGTGGAGTTGGTGCAAATCCAAGATGTTGGCGATCTATGGCTTAGAAGATTGGGCCACTTGCACCATGGGGCCCTGAAGATCATGCAGCAGATTCTTACTGGACTTTCCAAGGGTAAACTGGAGTAAGTGGATACATGCAAAGGTTGTACTTTGGGTAAGTATGCAAAATCTTCCTTTTAGGATCGAGACAGTCGAGCTGGAGCAATCTTGGAGCGAGTTCATACAGATATGTGTGGGCCATTCTCGACAGCCTCCATCACTAAACAAAGGTACTATGTTATTTTCATTGATGATTTTTCTCGTAGATGTTGGATCTACTTCATGCAGAAGAAGGATCAAACCTTCTCAAGGTTTTGTGAGTTCAAAGCCTTGGTTGAGAAAGAATCTGGAAAGAAAATAAGGGCGTTGCGAAGCGACAATGGTGGAGAGTATGTCTCTCAATAGTTTAAAGACTTCTGTGCAGTAGAAGGAATTAAACGGGAGTTGACGGCACCCCATAAGTGTAGAAATTTGAATAATATAACACTTATTCACAGATATTATCCTGATTATACACTATTTGTGGAATGCATGCATAATACATAACCTCCTCTACCATTGATCATCAATTTGCGGAATTAAAAAAACAATCGCATGCACACATTGAAACATCAATCACACATATCATCACAGTATGTAATGGGGAAAGCATACAGCTGAAAACCCCCAACTATCTGTATATTATAATGATAGAGAACATGTAACAATACATAGTACAATACTCCTCACAAGTACTCAGTACTATCTCCACATGCTACACACAAACTAGCTCAGATCTGAACAAGTCACGAGGTCAAATCTTGTTGGCCGGATAAATCGTTCTTGCGGACAAGACCGATCTCCCTAGTATCGAATGATATCTAGCAACAAGCAACACAAGCAAATATACTTTTCTCTAAACATGTTTCAATTCATAAATGAAACCTAAGAGGTGTAATAGACCCTACCTTGTTCCAACACTTGTTTGTGGCAGCTTTTTTTCAACAACTTCAAGCAATTCCCTTTTAATAACCTGCATACACAAAAAAACACACATCAAAGAACACCTACATAGATACTATAATAAAACATGTTCATTATGAAGATCAAGGAGCTCATAAAATAAACCATTAGAGACAGTTCATTG
>APFE030588579.1:0-10377 GCA_000404065.3 Pinus taeda
TTGTATGTGAGAGAGAGACCTCTTTGACTTGGGAGATTTGCTTCAAAGGTGAATGCTTGGAAGATATGCTGGCTGGACCCTCTAGAGAAGGACTCAGCGTCAGGACTCCGATTGTACCTTACTCTATTTTCTGATTAATAAAGATAGATGACTATTCTTATGGTTCCATTTCCATTTGTCTTATGAATGATTAATGCAAATTGTATCTTTCCTGACTTATACATAGTTGTTGTTAGTAGATTTTACGCTTGTGTTTTCTCTCTTTGCTTGTGCAGGTGTTCATCCGCGGGGATAGCGGAGAATTGTGATCGGCTGGAGCGAAGGAGCGAGAGGATCATCTCTTCGACAAACATAGCTTTGGAATCCAAGTAGGTTTCTCTTACCCACTTGTTAATTACAATTAGGAACCTGCAGTATAGCATTGTTTGATTGTTGCTAGACCCCCTTTGGGCTAGTAGGGATCGCCTCTATCCGTAGAGGGGATTTACCTCTCCAACAGCTGGTGCAGAGTATTGTTTAAAAAAAAAATCCATGCCTCCAACTTGCAACATAGCTTCATGGGGGTGATTGGGCCTGAGTAACATTCTTCCATGCCTAAATTGACACCATGAAACAGTCTGAATGAATCAAGAAGACTCAATACAAGACATCAACTTGACCTCTATCGAAATTGTAGCTATGCTTCATATGAGAATTTATTACATCATGACAAATCTTCTATAGACCTCCTAAGACTATGACAACATTTTACACCATTATGAAATCCTTCAGAAAGTATACAACAAACTCAAGATGATACATAGTGACTCATGAGTACATGAATTACATTAAGTGACATTAATGGCAACATAAACATGCCAATAAGAAAACATTTCTCATTTTGTCAAGAAGATGGAAGAAATTCCAAAGGTCAATTTTTTTTGCACCGTAGTTGAGAACGAGCCCTGCAACTGGCTAAAGGTAGGATTCACAGGCCAATTCATGGGGATCTGACTCTCCCTGCATTTGGTGAGGTTGTGGGTTGAAAAAAATTGGAAACCCCTGATCAAGGGTTTTGTCACTTTAGATTTCTATGGAAAATATTTTTTTACCTTCTTTTTTTTAGAGCAAGGATGATTGGGACCTAATATTTTCAAGTGGGCCTTAATTCATGGGGGACCAAGGTTTATATTTGGATCAATGGAGCCCAAATTTTAACCCTAAAATTGATTTCCCATCTGCTGCCATGTTTGGGTAAATCTCCTTTTTTTGCCCCCACACTACTGGAATCATACAACTTTCAAAAATATCGGAAACACACTTGGGAAATACATTGATTAAGCTGAGCCATCAGAGGGGATATTCTCATGTGTAAAGATATGCGTGGAGGTAGATATGGATAAGGTGCTCCCAACAAAAATTACCCTAAATATGGATAGTTGAACCCATATTCAGGAGGCTGACTATGATCGACTTCATTTTAAATGCAAATTTTTCCATGAATATGACCACTTTGTAAGATTTAAAATGAAGCAGGAGGAGCAACAAAAAAAAGGGAATGGAGGAGAACAATGGAAATTACAAAAAAGAAGAAGAGGCCCATCTTAAAAATAGAACTATCTTCCAAAGTTTCCATGTCAGAATGGGAACAAAGGGAAAGTACCTACTTCCCCTAAGTGATCGACTCCAAAGGAAGGGGAAGGAGCTAGTAAAGGCCACATTGAGAAAATAACAACTTTGAGGCTCTCAATTCAGTGACTAAAGAAGGCGAAATTCTTGAAACCAATGTACAAGAACATGTACAAACTTCAGGACCATGGCATGAACCAGAGAAAAATGATGAATCCATGCCACCATTAGAAAAGGATCCAATACTAGAGAATCATACAGTGGAATCTTTCGGAAGAGGAACAATTCCTCTCCCCTAAAAACTCCAAATTTGGGCCTTCCTTTTTGATCTCATATAATGAGAAGTAAGAGGCAGAGAAGGAAAAATAATTAGAAAGGCTCCAAATGGAAGGTTGGTTAATGGACCAATAGAAAGGTAAGGCACAAGAAAACATAAAAGGATAATTGAATGGGAACACAAGCAATATTAGATCCAAAACTAAAGGGTCATGGAAACACTAGAAAATGAGGCAACTCATCCCCTCAACAATGGTCTACTGATACAACAAGTAATGAGGTTCCTCTCTTGGAATTGCAGGGGATTGGGGTCCACAAAAAGGATAGAGCAAGTGAAATATTTGATTAAGAAAGAGATACAGTTAGTTCTCTTGCTCCAAGAGACAAAAATAGGGGATCAATAGGTCCTCCAAAATAAAAACAAGATTTGGAATGGTAGTGGGATTCTATTTTTTAGTGCAAGAGGAGCTTCAGGTGGGATATCCACCATGTGGTCTCAATCCTAGAATCTAGTTCGACATCCCATTAGTTGGCTACTCATTTTCGACATACTCCTTCAAATCAGGTATGCTCCTTTGTCAATATTTACATGTCTGTTTACTTGAGATAAAAACATGATTGTTGGAATTATTTAGTGGCCCTTGGGGACACATTTTTTGGATCATAATGCATATTGGGTGGGGACTTTAATACAAACTTGCATCAGTAGGAGAAAAAGGGGGATCTCACATTCTAGATTAGATCCAAGAACATTTAGAATATAAGAGCATCCAAATTAACCCCTCAGAGTAATGGTTCATAGTCATGAATAGGCCTCCTCAAGACTCTAATAGGTTCATAGTCATCAAGGAATCTATTATCAATCAGTAATTTTATGTTTTGTAAATGTTGTGTTTTGTTGGGGAAATTTTGTAAGATACACACCTACAAAACCCCCATTTTTGTCACTCAATAGTATGTTCCTCAGGAAAGTTTAGCATATCTCTTGGATAAGAAAATAATGATAGAAATTTTAAAGAAGTTTCTATGTAATTCTTGATGTATTTTCCGTGAGCCATTCATAGATTTATATAGTATAAGTATTCTTTCTGGCTAAACAAAAATCTCTTTTTCACCCTATATATTCCCCTCTTCCATTTTTTTTCCATTCATTTGTTTTTCTTTAATTTCATCTCCCATTAGTTTCCATTCTACTTTCATTTTTATAAGTTCAATTAATGTGTCCACCACCCACACAACCTAGTGCCTAGTTTCAACCTCTAAAATTGATTTTCACCCCTTGCCCATTTTTGTTAATCATTACCTTGTCCATGATTGTGCCTTAATTACTCTTATCAACACCTCCATGCCGTGGTTGATTTATGTAACTAGGTTTGGTCTTAATAATGACAAATGTAATCATGATTTTATGTATTTGATGTAAAGAGAAAATAAATTTATTATTGTTATTCTTGAGGCATGGGTTTCATGCTCAAGGGAGATTTATTTTATAGTTCAAGCACCCATTGAGAGCTTCTAGGGACTGTTATTGAGTCTACAAGTCAACTGAGTCATTGTCATGTATGGAAGACCCTTTGGGCATGCTATATATTGTAAAAGAAAAATTATTTGAGTAGAAAATAGAGTCAAAGACCTCCAAGACATTATCATAGTGCTACAAACAAGTCGACCTTCAAAAGGAGCAAGTCGGTCTATCTAGAAGGACATGTCAACCTATTAGGGACGCACCCAAGGAAACCTATATAAAGGAGTACTTGGTCCCACTCAAGGATCATTCATTCAACATCAAGAAGTTTGATCAAAGCAAGAAGAGGTGACCTAATACCTAGCGAAGGGAAGAATAAACTAAGAGGAAAGTGAAGTCTTAAGGATTGTTTTTGGGCTATACACTTCACACATGCGAGATTTTTAGGGCTAATTTATGCTGCAAAAGCACCAAATTCTAGTCTCGCAAGGAAGACAATATTTGTCTCTAAAGATGTCTCCATTGTAGGTCGATTTTCCTAGGAGAAGAAGCCATCCCAAGTGAAGGAGAAAAGGAGGGTAAAAACACCATATTCTCCCAAACGTGCAAAAAATAGGGTTTCTATAGTAGCCAAAAATTGCAGTCCCAATTGTGGATCCAAAGTTGAGGTCGAAGCATAAAGTTACAACAGTTGTGAAGCTAGATTGACTTGGGTTGACTATGCAAGAATAAATTTATTCAAAGGAGAAATTTTGAGTTGCTCTTAGAGGGGTCTTGGTTAAGGGTCATAGTTCTTGGAATTCGTAAATTGAAGTTCTATAAGAAGAGAATACTTATTTTGGCTTTTCCTCTCAAGAGGAGAGGTTTTGGCCTGATTGATCGCCTATATATTGTGTCCCCTTGTCTCATTGTTCTTTATGATTTGGTAGTTGTTTGATGATAATAACACTAAATACAATCAATTTAAAGAAGAAGTTGATTAAGTTAAGTAAAAATACATCACAATAAATTATAAAAGTAAGAGAAATCACTTAATTTTACGCCACTAGATTTCTCAACATGGTTTCAGAGCTAAGGTGACAAGACAAGGAAAGATGGCTTCAAGAAGGACCATCAAAAGGATCAAAGGGGATATCAAACTATCAAGAAAGGATACGCAAGGGTCAAGCACAAGGAAATCATCAAAGGAATAATCCACTCATCATCTTGAAGGAAGGAATATCAAAGAAGACCTCAAAACCCTAGCTTATCCAAAGAAGGATTCCACATTCATGAAGCTTACACATTTTACTATCGTCATCAGAAGGAGAAGAAAACCTCAAGGACCCTACATTCACTTAAAGAAATAACACTTACACATTGAAGCATCTTTAAATCTCTACATCCAAGGGAAGTAAGAAGAAGCATTTTTATCATCATCAAATACATCAAGGTGATCTCCCTCTCATTGAAGAAAATATCACATCTCAAGCATATTTGAAAAAGGAAGTCTCTTGAAGAAGTATTGTCATCTTCATGGAAATTATCATAGTAGAAAGCATTGTAAGTAAGATAGGGTGCATCATATTAATAGATGGCATCATAGAAGCACACCATTGAAACAAGAACTCATGACATTATTATAGAAGCTTGAAAGGATAGTTGAAGTACAAGTATACATGGATGCAAAATTCATTATAGAAAGGAAGTAGCTCTTGGTAATGACATTGAATGCATAAGTAGTGTATATGGTTGAAATAACACCATCTAGCATGATAGAAGATACAAATAATTCATCATACACCCTTATCATTTGAGAGGAACATTTGTAGGATGAGGATAATCAAGATCCTTTGTTGGAATCTCCATTAGAAGGTTCACCTCCACTTAGAAGAAGCAAGTGTCTCGTTGATCATTCCACTGTCTGTGGGATCTATTGTTTAGAAGGATGATGGTATGATGACATAGGAGTGCATCATGGCTAAAGTACATTAAACCAAGGAACGAAAGCTGCCGAAGGAAGTCTATATGACCAAAGGTATGTATGCATGTATTTGATAGATTAAGGCATGTCATCATATAGTTGCAGATAGCGTGGTTGAATGCTCTATCTCATGAGCATGATCGAAGAAGAAGGATGTATTCCTTTAGAAAGGTGCATGAAGGCATATACGTTGAACTAATTCACATATTGATAAGATGAAATCGACATAATATGTCCTCATATGAATATGAGGTGGTTGACAAGATGAATGAACTATGTATAGAAGTTCTTTGGGTACAATATGTGAGGAAAGGAAGAAGGATTCATGGAAAATATGCAACTATGGTCACAAAAGATAAGAATCAACATCCGATGACTAGTATGATATCTCCACAGGAAATGTATGAAGACCTTGATCAAGTCTGAAAAAGAAGAAGACCCTTGACATTGAAATCTTGGAGATATGTTTATGAATGTGCAGAATGTTGATGTTGTATGAAGTAGATGTCATTATGAAAGTTCATCCTAAAATGTTAACTCTGATTTGATTTTTGAATTTTGAGTAACATCTGGTTCGGTTAAAATAGGATTATTGAAAGAGAGTTGTAGATGCCACCTACAACTAGTACTCATGGGAATGGATGGAAGATCCTGAAAGAAACATGGTGTGGAAAAGATATCTATGTGAAGAAAATAAATATGTTGACTGGAAGATCATTTTCCGATGAAAAGAAGGATGACATGACTGAAGGTTCAACCATATGGTTCGTTGAAGGAAAGTGATGGATGGATGATGCCCTATGAAGAAAAACCTAGAAGATGAAGGCTCCATGATAATGAAGATGAAATTCATGACATTGAAAGGAGGAGCTCTACAAGCAGCTGAAGGCACCATGATCTCCACCAAAGAGCAAATCGATGCTATTGGAACAAGTCCCTAGTTGAGAGGGAGCTTGGACAAGTCCTTGGATAAGAGAGAGCTTGGGTATATTCCTTTTATATGAATGGATATGTGGATATGTCTTCCCTAGTTGTGAGGGAGAGATAAACAAAACATTCTTGTCTTCATATTGCGAAGAAAGAATGGAGGATTGGGTAAGCATCTGAGACTGATTCTGATACTCTTTGAGGATGAGGTAGGGCATCCAAGATAAGAGTAGTCGAAGAGGAAAATCCTTGAGGATGCCTTATTCCAAGATAGGAATTGTCCTAAAAGGACATACCCTATGAACACCTAGGTGGGGTATGTGCCTTGAGAGACAATGATGACAATGGTTGTTAGTCATTAGTCTCGCTAGCATTGTGCTCTGATCTTGTGGAGAGATAGAGTTGTTAGTCAAGGCCTTGCTATGTGACGATGTTGGTTAGTATGATGAGATGATCTAGCATAAGCTAAGGAAGTAGCTTATGACATGGCTTACCAATCCGACTCTTCTTATGAGAATTCTTTAGATTGAGAATGTCCAAGTACCTTGTATGGATTAATAAATACCTTCATAGTTAAGGGGGAATGTTGAATTATGTAATTAGGTTCGGTCTTCATAATGACATATGTAATCAAGATTTTATGTATTTGATGTAAAAAGAAGACAAATTTATTATTTTTACTATTGAGGCATGGGTTTCATGCTTAAGGGAAATTTATTTTATAGGTCAAGCACCCATTGAGTGCTTCTAGGGATTGTTATTGAGTCTACAAGTCAATTGAGTAATTTTCATGTATGGAAGACCCTTTAGGCATGTTACATATTGTAAAAGAAAATTTATACGAGTCGTAAATAGAGTCAAAGACCCCCCAAGACCTTTTCATAGTGCTACAAACAAGCCGACCTTCAAAAGGAGCAAGTCAATCTATCTAGAAGGACATGTTGGCCTATTAGGGCACCCAAGGAAGCTTATATAAAGGAGCACTCAGCCTCATTCAAGGATCGTCCATTCAACATTAAGAAATTTGATCAAAGCAAGAAGAGGTGACCTAATACCTAGCGAAGGGAAGAAAAAAATAAAGGAAGAGGAAAGCAAAGTCTTAAGGGTTATTTTTTGGGCTACACACTTCACATGTGCGAGATTGTTAGGGCTACTTTCTAATATAGAAGCACCGAATTGCAATCACTCAAGGAAGCCAAGATTTGTCTCTAGATAAGTCTCCATTGCAATCCAAGTTTCCTAGGAGAAGAAGCCATCCCAAGCGAAGAAGAAAAATAGGGTAAAATCACCATATTCTCCCACATGTGAAAAAACTAGGGTTTTTGCAATAACCGAAAATTATAGTCCCAGTTGCAGACTCGAAGTTGAGGTCGAAGAAAAAAGTTGTAGCAATTGTGAAGTTAGATTGACTTGGGTTGACTTTGCAAGAAGAAAGTTATTCAAAAGAGAAATTTTGACTTGGTCTTGGAGGGGTCTTCGTCAAGGGTCATAAGTCTTTGAATTCGTTGATTGAAGTTCTATAAGAGAAGAATTATTGTAGGTTTTCCTCTCAAGAGGAGAGGTTTTGGCTTTGGCTAACCACTTATATCTTATGTCCTCTTGTCTCATCAATTGAAATAAGAAACTAATTAAGTAGAAACACATCACAAACAATTATCAAAGTAAGATAAATCGCTTAATTTGTTGCCCCTATATTTCTCAACAACCCTAACTATATGATCTTGGTATTAACATATTTTTTATATGTGTCGACGCTCTCTTAAGCTTCTAGGTCACATAACATTATTATGACATAAAATTGGCACTTGTCATGCTCTTCCCCTACATAGTAATTTCCCATCCCCATTCAACAAAGTAAAATTTCAAACGAAAACTATACCGAGTTCTCATTTTTTTTAGGTAACAAAAAATCATCTGATTTTGAAAAGTGTTGATTCAGAAATACACCTTTTTTCGGAGCATATTTTTGACACTTACAAATTTTCTTATGTATCAAGTATGAACATTTTTTTTTAAAACGTTAGTGATTTTCATGACGATTTTGAAAAGTGTTGATGCAATATCAACATCTTTTTTTAGAGGGTTTATTTTTTACACTTTAAATTTTCTAATGTATTAAGTGTGGATAATTGTTTTAAATGTTGGTGATTTTCATGCAGATTTTGAAAAGCATCAACAATTTTTTAATGCATATTTTTTATACTTTAAATTTTCTTGTATTCTAAGTATGCACAATTTTTTTTAAATGTTGATTATAACCATTTTTCAAGTTGTCATATTCCTCCACTTGTCTTCAGCCCTAAAATGTTTTCTTTTTAAGGGTTTTCAAAACTTGTTTTTTTTGTTTTTCTTTGCAATGTTTTTTTTATAGTGATTTTTTTTTTGAAAAGTTTCAATCTATAATAACATTAATATTTTGAGGTTAGGATTTTTTATAAATTTATATATCATTAATTAATGTTTCAGTACACAAAATATTTGTCACTAAAAAATAATAATTTTAAACATTCAACAAAAAATATACATTTTGCATATAGATATAATTAAAAAAATACGTCTTTCGGGACCTTTTCGCTAAATATGACATGTTAAAACCAATTTTTTTTATGAAAATTGAATTAAAAAAGATGGAAAAATAACAATTTTATTGAAATGTTTATATATTTGTATGTTTTAAAATAATGATATTTAATTTTTTAATTATTATTGTTTTTCCAAAAAAAATGATCTGATAAAAAGTAAAAATAACAAAAAAACATACCATTTATATATTATATATATATAACATTAAAATAAATAAATAAAATGAAAATAAACAAAAAACATATAAACAAAAAAAAAAAATAGAGAAGAAAGAGCAAATCAAATTAAATTAAAAAATAAACATTAAAAAAATGCCACCCCAAGGGCCGCAGGCTAGGGAAGGGGAAGTTGCACGAAGTTGCCCCCACCGTAGCACACAACTCCTTGATCGGCTCTAGGGGGAGTGGGGGGCTTGGCTAATTCCGAGAATCGGCCAAGCCCCCCTAGTTGCCCGAGGTGTCACTGGGTGGTTTGGCTGATTCTGAGAATTGACCATGTCCCGCCAGTTGCCCGAGGCGCCGCTGGGGGGTTTGGCAGATTGCTTATTCCCGGAATCGACCAAGCAACTCTAGCTACTAGCCAGGGCGGGACAGCTTTGTGCAACTTGCTCTACCCTTGCCCACGACCCCTTGGGCAACTAGGCAGAGATTTATTTATTTTTTAAATTTTTAATTTGTATTTTTTTTTTAATTATTATTATTATTTTAAATTTTTTTTATTCTTTTCCTTTTTTAATTTTTAGTTTTTCCAATTTTCAAAATTTTTTTTAATTTTAATTTTATTTTTATTCATTTCTTTATTTATTTTAATGTTTTTTATTTGTTTGTTTTTTTAATTATTATACCTGTCCTAGGCATGATATTACACATTCAATTTTGTTGTATTAGTTTATTTTTACCAAAAATTTATGTTACTTATTCTTAGTTTAACATTGAGAATTCAATTTTTTTAGGCATGGTATTCCACATTCAATTTTGTCGTATTAGTTTATCTTTGACCAAAAATTTATATCACTTATTCATAGTTTAACATTGAGAATTCAATTTTTTTTGTTATTATTTAAATTTATTTATTTGTAAGGTGATTGGTTGAAGTCTTATTATAAGTTGTTTAATAACTTCCATTTCTATTAGTTACTAATCTTTTTGTTTTATTCCTTTTTATTTTTATTTTTATTTTTTTAAACACATTTTAATATAAGCAATATTATTTAATCATATTTCTTTAATTTTTAGTGATGGCATTCACAATACAATGTTTTATTAGCTTGTTTTTTTTTGTGATGAATTGTCTTTATTTTTTTAACATAATTAGTTAATATTTAAGTAAGTGGGATGTATGCTACTATGTAAGCCTTTTCTAATTAGGTATTATTAATCTTGTCTTTATTTGTTGTTTTGGTGTTAATTTTTTATTTGTTTTTCTTATATTTATGTTTTTTTTCGAAATATTTTCTTGTGTTTTCATTTATTTTTCATATTTTGTATATTAAAATACTTTTGGAAGAAATCACATAATAATTTCAGAGTCTACATGTTTTGAACCATCCAATGTG
>APFE030588581.1:847-136234 GCA_000404065.3 Pinus taeda
CCTTTTCCCTTGATGTCAAAGGGGGAGAGTGATTGGTTGTTGTTGCCATCAAGTCCAAAGGGGGAGATTGTTGGCATTATGATACACATGTTGTACTTGATGGCAACCCACTCATCTCAGATGATAAATTATAGTGCAGCAAAGTTATTTTCTGGTTCGACAGGTGCTCAGATCAAAAGGTGCGAACTGAAAAGTTCACGCAATTTCATGCAAAGAAAAGTTCATGCACTTTCATGCAGAGAAAAGTTCCTGTCATGCAGAGAAAATTTCACGCACTTTCATGCAGAGAGAAGTTCCTTTCATGCAGAGAAGAGTTCACGCACTTTCATGCAGGGAAAAGTGCATGCACATGGGAAATCTTATGGTTGGTTCATGGTATTTAGTCCTTGGTATTTGAACCTATGGTTTTGGGCCATGGTATCTCATCATAAGTGTTGATCCCAAGTATTGGGTCCATGGTATAAAATTGTTATGGTTTTTGGTCCGTGGTATTGTGAAAGGCCTAAGGCTATAAAAGAGGAAGGAGATCATTTGGCAAGGCATCTTCTGAATTATTGAATATTTGATAAAGTTCTAGATATGGAATACTGTGATTGGGTTATGGTGCAAATCTAGATCTGAATGAAGAAGGAACCTGAGTGCAAAAAGAAGGATAAAGTTCTATTGATGGGTGAAAATCTTAAGGTTGGAATAGTGGTATCTCTATATGATTTTGATTTATGATATGTGGCGCATGCTTGATCTATAAATCTGATAATCTGGGTTAAGTAATATCTGAATGTTTGAAATAATGAATTTATAGATCTGTACGCAGGTTTCTGAATAGTGAAGTAGTGTATATCTCTTGATTTATGTTCTAGTTGCTTCTATTTATTGCTACAGTGTTCTGGGTTCAAAAGTGGGGTGTGATTAATTTTATTATGATATGAGTACAGTCGTCAAAGAAGTGTTTATTTTGATTCAGTTTTGATTAGTGAAAAGGTGATTGGTTGATGCAGAAATTATTGATGTTTGATTGATGTTATTTGTGGATCCAGTCTTAAAATTTATGAAACGTGGTCCTTGGAAGGAAGAGAAGGTTGTAGTCTTCTGCAGATAGCAGCTTGCGTACTAGTATCTCAACTAGTACAAGAACAAAGGGGGTTGTAGCTCCCTTCCAAGAGAAGCTGGAAAACAAGAGAGGGTTGTAGCTCTCTGCAGGTAACAGCCTGCGTACTGGTAAAGGACTGCACCAGTACAGAATCATTGTAAAAAGAAGTTTCTAATTGAAAAGATAGAGACGTATTGCAGCAAGTGGTTTTCACCCACATTGGGTTTCCACCTTATATCTTGTGTTCTTGTGTGTGATTGTCTTCTGCTATATTTTTTTGTTCCTGGTTACTGTTTATATGATCCTGATGCACAAATTAATGTTCAACATCTGTAGAATATTTTAAATTATAAGTCTGTATGGTATATGCAGGTTTCCTTATCTGTAGTTTCATATATACATGGTTTTCTCTAACTGAAGTAGTGTATATGTTCTGGGTTTGAAAAAGAAAATACTTGAACAGGTAATACTGGTTCACCCCCCCACTCTCAGTATTATTTCCAACATATTGTCCTCGACATCCAGAGAAGATTGGGTGTCAAATTCCAATCAAGCATGTGGAAATTCTATCCTTGAGGATTTATCTATTTACCAATGCACAGGTAAATGGGTCAGCTTCCCTGCATCAGGCATCACGAGTATCTATGAGCCTGGTAGTGGAATGTATTACCACAATATTTGACTAGTGCACGCCTCTTTAGACTAACACGAAGAGTCAATTGACCTTTATATAGAAGGGTCAAACGAAGAATTTTGGATATGGCACCATCTTGTGTTCATTCTTCTTCGAGAAGTACCTAGGCTACATCCCAAAGTATCAGTGTCCATCAACAGCCCTAGAGATCCACAAATGGGTAGATGGGCGGACCTGATGAAGCGCCTTGGGGGCGGTGACGTGCCCAGAATGACCTTTGATGATGATTTTTTCACCTGGTGGGATCAACAGATCATCGTAGTCGATGACTACCCATATGCTGGCATGGATTTCCGAGGAGATCGAGACTTAGTGTTGTTGGACACCTAATCCTAAATGGGTTAGTGTGGAAGCTGAATAGACAAAGTAGTCCAAGAGACCTTGGGATGTGAAACCCAACGGTCACAACAATGTACTATAAATTTATATCTCCTGTTAATAAAAAATGTATTCTCGTGTTTATCTTTCATATTGTTCTAGCTGTCCATGTGTGTTTAACATGGTATCAGAGCAGGCGTATTCCCGCCCTGCATAATTATTTTGAGCCATTTGTTTTATGGCCCTTATGTGCAGATCATTCAGGAATATTTTCTCAGCTAAATTATAGCTGCAACCTCTGTCATTTCTCCAACGCCATTTTTGGCTTCACTTTGCTTTGTAACTCCCTATTCTAACACTGAATCCTATGCAGACTAGCTAGCCTGGCAGCTCTGATGCTTCCACTGGTCTGAATGCACTATTCACTATTATTCTCTGCTCCTGATGCTACTCCACCTGCTATTCATTATTATTATCTACATACAAAACACTATTGCATTCAATTTGATCTTACCGCCATTCCTCGGGTCTCCATCCCACGCACCATAAACACAACATTGTTAATAATGTTGTATAATACGGCATTGCACTTATGAGACTGAGCATGACACCCACTCCAGCCATTAGATAAGGAACTGAGGAATTTGTTGCTGATATTTGGTTCCTTCCTATGCTCATATCATTTGTCATCGAACAAATGACAGAGAACACTCAACCCAAACCGAGACCTCGTTCTGGTGAATGGTTGAAGTTGTTACAACTGTGGATAGTTTGGCCACTTTGCTAAAGACTACACCAACAGTAGCGGTGCTGGTGCTGGTGGTGACGGCGGTAGTGAAGGGGACAGTTGTGGTCCCGTGACAGTCGAACGAAGTTCAATTAAAGGTGGAGGAGACCTCTCCTACGCAAATGTGGTTTATATATGGTGTATCGACTTAACGTTTAGCGGTATCGACCACTGGTTCTCGCCATTGAATGGTATCAAAGCGGTATCATGTATTATGGTATTACCATTTATTTGTGCACTCTCAGCAGTTATATAACATTTATTTGTGCACTCTCAACAGTTAAATGGTAGAGGGACTTATTGACAAGTTTCTTGTTGTGAAATCTCCTTAAATGCCCTTGGACACAAACATATGCACCATTGTGCACTTCAGCATTTCTACAAATTCCATTGTGTCATTAGCCCATCGTTTCACTTCTAATCTCCCTGTACCGTCATCGAGATAAAACGACACATTAGTAACCCTCTCTTCCTTGTTGAAAACCATCCCAACAAGGGTGACATTGTTGACATCCACACCATCTATTGTAAAATTTGAATTCTCATCCAAGAGCTTTGCCTGGCTTATCTGTCTTACTGTCAGGAAAAGCGGTACCAGCACCTTCATTAACTTGGGTGGCCTGAGAGGGCATAAAGCCACCTCTGGAGAATACGTATCCTATTCGAGCTCATAGTATTCAAATTCAAGCTATTTGAGCACTTGGTAACAATTGTAACAGATAGGGTGCAGGCTTGATAAGTCTGAAGAGACAAAGAAAGATGTCGAGGCGTTACAACTAGGGTAGATAGGTGAGGGTGACGAATGATCCAAGAACATTCGTGCTGACATTTTCTACAACTAGAAGAGGCGGATTGGAGTTAATGGTGCATAGAAATCGAATGAAATTGTGTGTTGGCTCCTTTTAATGTTGTGCTAATTCTTCTTGAGCGTGATTCTACATCCTGTGCATTGTCTTAGCCTCCTGCGTTGAGGTTGGAAGCAGCGTGAATATATTATTGATGGAACTAGTGACATATGAATGCCGTATGATATCCATTGAGCTGGTTTCCATGAAAATTTCCATGTAATTGAGTGTTGAAGGTTATGTGTGTTTAACAGATTTTGGTAATTGTTGTTGTTTTTCCAAGAGAAGGTTCAATTCTCTAAGATTGGTAGAAAACACTCAAGTTTTACTATTATTAAGCGCTTTGCTATAGCAGCATGAAGATATGTATCCTCGATTGGACGATGATGTTGCTTGCAGTATATACAAGGAGTCGGCCCAACTACACACATATTAGGAGACTGCTTTATTTCCAGGTGATTCGAAGTTTGAATTCGTGGATCATCGGTACTGGTTCGAAGTCATGAGGAGACCTTCGAATTGAAGCCTTTGAAATCGAAGTTTTGAATTTAAGTCTGTGTTTTAAGATCATCCGTTGTTGCATTTCAGAAGTGTTAGCTTTCGAAGAAATGGCAGTTAGATTAATCAAATGAAGTTTCTTGAGAAATCTGCTTCACGTGTACTGTACTGTTCAAAGTTATGAAGAGAACAACAATGGATAAAGCTTCTAGAATAATAATAAGCTTAGCTTTGTGGGGATTTTACTTTTAGTTGACGACAAATCAAAGCCTTTAAAATCGAGGTTTTGAATATCAGTCCATGCATTAAAATCATTGGTTTTCATATTTCAGAAGCATTAGGATTTGAAGAAATAAAATAATGCTTGACAAATTTTCTTCAAGTGATTTGAACTCAAGGCAAATTAAAGATTGCATCGTGGACCTTTGAAATCATCAGTTTTGCAGTCAAGACGGATTCCAAGAAGGACACTGGGAAAACAAATAAAATTCCTCAAGAGTTTTACTTCAAGTGAATTCTGCAATTTGTATACAACAATGGATTAGTATTTGATCCTAAGGTTCTTGATCTCACAGAGGATGATCTAATAGAGAAGTTTGCTGCTGGTATTTCTACTGTGACAGCGCTTTCTAGTATTTGAAGGATTCAAGCAAGTTTGCAGTTGTTGCTGCCCCAGTGTGGCTTTGTATTTAAAATTCATTATAGTGCATTAATTCCTTGCTTCAACAGCTGCATAAAGAGTTTGGTGGGTTGATTGTAATATTTTATGGAGAAAAGTTTTGTCGGTTGTTTTGTCAGACATAATGTTGGTCAGGAGTAAACTCTTATTTTCATGTAATGGATTGTAATCGGTGCTTGCTAGTTGAACTTTGATCATTTGCTGCACATGTATAAAGGATATTGCTGGGTATTGTGAGTAGGTATTACTTTTCGGCACTGAGTAGTAGTTGTAAGGTGCAAATCTGACATTGAAAAAAAAAATGGCTAGAAGCAGTGAAGTATTAGAGTTCCTCAAAGCTCTGATGTCGTCTACTACTCATGATACATTAAAAGTCAACAAATTTTCTCTCACAGATATTCAGGTCTGTCTACAAAATGCACAGGAAAAGCTCGATTTTTTGCAGCTTGAATCTCAGCTACAGCAGGAAGAATTACAGCAGTGGAGTCATCATTCTAAATCTATTTCTGTTCAGAAGATTGAAACAGACTCCCATAAACAGCAAGACAATAATGTTACAGTTGATTCAAATTTAGTACCTAATAAAGCAGCAGTTGTACATGCAGATGCAGAAACTCAGTCTGCACTTACCAAGCCCATCATCAGACCTTGGGAACAGCTTGTCCACAACAAGCACAAAACTGGTCTTGGATATGATAATGACTTGTCCTTTCATATTCCAGACAATGCCAAGCCCATTCAGTTTCAGAGTGCTCGATTCATTCATGATAGTTCACTTGCTCCTCGTGATAGTTCAGCTTCAGTTGTTCCAAACTCTGCCCCTCTTCCACAACAACAACAACAGATTGTAAAATGCCAACACTGTGACCCAGTTGGCCATTTGAAAGATCACTGTTTTGATCTTCATCCATGTAAGCACTGTCATAAAACTAGTCATTCTTCACATAGATGCTTTAGAAATAAACGTCTTGCAAGAAAAAAGATTCATCTTGGATGGATCGCTTCTTGGCAATGGGCATCAACAGCCAAGAAGATATTCCAAACACATGTCAGAACTTGTTCTAGAGTATTGAACAGTCTTGCAATTGAGTTTTCTCCATTTTCTCACCTTGTATCTGACAAGGGGGAATGATGGTCATCTACAAGCTTCAAAGTCACATCAAGCGAGCCTGAGCCACAACCTGTCACACCAGATTTAGAGTTGTAGCCAGAGACAAAGATGCCCCTGAGCATGCCTTCAGTTGGAAATCTGGGACACTTCCTCTAGCAGAAGACTTCAGCTTCTTGCCAGTTTTGGAAGAATTCCAGGAACAAAATTGAGAACACTTCCTCTAGCAGAAGACTCCAGCTTCTTTCCAGTCTCGGAAGAGTTCCAGGAATTGCATTAAGAATTCCAGAGTTTTTGGTCATCCTTAAACCATCACAGGTTGATACCTCCCTTTTCAGGTTGAAGTTTTACCTTTTATGTGGGGTGAGACCTCCCTTTTATGGTTGAAGGTTTCCCTCTTTAAAACAATAGGATCACTTCCTCTAGCAGAAAACTTTAGTTTCTTGCCAGTTTTGGAAGAGTTATGGGAAATACACTAAGCGTTCCAGTGTTGGTGGTCGTCCTTAAACCACCGCCCTTTATACCAACATTTCATAGAGCACATTCAGCCTAGTTCTGCCATGCATTTTTGCACATTTTGTATTACAACTCTCTTCTTGGACTCATACATAACCCTTCGGATTAAAGGGGGGAATGTTGGACACCTAATCCTAAATGGGTTAGTGTGGAAGCTGAATAGACAAAGTAGTCCAAGAGACCTTGGGATGTGAAACCCAACGGTCACAACAATGTAATATAAATGTATATCTCCTGTTAATAAAAAATGTATTCTCATGTTTATCTTTCATATTGTTCTGGATGCCCATCTGTGTTTAACAAGTGTTACCACCAAATGCGGCATGGGGAGACATAGGTAACAATTTTTAAGTTTTTGTGAGTTTTTAAAAAAAATTGGATTTTTTAATATATTTATATATATATATATATATATATATATATATATATATATATATATTATATATTTATATATATATATATATATATATATATATATATATATATATATATAATATATATAATATATATATATATATATATATATATATATGATGAGAAAAAATACTGACAAAATATAATGACCATGTTCCAGATGTGGATCCAGTGAGACTTGATGGATTTCCGAGGCACGAACATTGTGGAAGAGGGGCCAAGAGACAGCATCTGAGATAGAGAGAGTCCTTTATGCTACTCAGAGAAACTTAGTGAGACTAACTCACTAGGTACCTATGATAGCTGTAGAGGATCGACCTGAGGAGATGCAGTGTTGTGTGGTAGGGGTACCACGGGACTGGGTCCGGATACTTCAGCGTGTAGTCAACGTTGTGGTTAAATTTTTAACCGCTCATCCTGAACCAGCTCGATAGATAGATCTATGTATGACTAGACATGATTATGGGCATAAGCGTAAATTTTGAGGGTATCCTGTCCCAATTTTGTATATTATTTTTTGACACTCCATCTATAAACAGGCAATTTTATGATATATTTACAGATTCGATCTTTTTGATGTTATTTAATTTGATGAATGATTAATGTGCCAATCTAATGCTTGATTAGCACTAGAGTCTGCTAATGAATTCTCAGATCATGGAATGTGAACATATGTGATATAAATAAATGATCATTGCAATACTCTCACTCTAAAAAATTGGTGATATAAATAAGGATCACGAACCCGATAAGTGTTATTTAACTGTGACACCACCATTTGTGAGTCTAGATAAACTACCAACGAATCAATCCCATAAGATATTGCTTCAGATAGTAAATTAAGAATGATAGTATATTCGGCAATGTTGGTCGAAGTAGGGCCAATACATACTCCCCTAGACACCATCAACTGGCCAGATAGATAATAAATCACCCAAGCTGCGGAAGCAAGATTCTGAGTGTGCCTACTTGCACCATTGGTGAATACAAAATATATCAAATCGTCCATAAATACCTGCCAAAGAAGATAAAAAAATATCGATATCAAAAAAAACCAGACGGATATGCACAAAGATACAATATATACAAACAAGCAATTGCTCGGCCGAAGCCTAAGCACAATACTTCTTAAGGTAGAGCCCATTTCTGGGCTCCGCCAACTTGTTCCCTTCAAAGTCAATTAATTCATAAGCCCCTTTTTTCAAAATACGCTTGACTATAAAGGGACCATACCACATAGATTTGAACTTGCTTGCCCCAAGGGCATCTTTGTCTTGGTCATAGACTAAGACAAGGTCACCTTCAGAAAAAACCCGAGGATGGACAACTTTATCATA
Organism: Pinus taeda; assembly: GCA_000404065.3. NCBI lineage: Eukaryota > Viridiplantae > Streptophyta > Pinopsida > Pinales > Pinaceae > Pinus > Pinus taeda. The sequence goes on from APFE030588581.1 coordinate 9,134, forward strand.
TTAAGTTTTAATCCTCTTCTTATGGGCTTCATTTATTATGGCTGCATCTCGACGTTGCTAATCAAGATGTTCCAAATGAACGAGGTGTTCTTCGAGACTAGATGTCTCTAGAAGAAGTTATACAACTAGCTTAAGGGATGGAATTTCACATTCGATAGGGAAGATAAATTCCAACCCGTAAACTAGTTGAAAAGGAGTAAAACCAGTGACAATTTTAACTGAGGTTCGGTATTCCCAAAGTGTCGGATATAACATGATATGCCAATTGGATCGAGTTTTATAAATTGTCCTTTGCAGGATGGTCTTAAGGGACTTATTCATGGCTTCAACCTGCCCATTGGCCTAAGGATAATATGGAGATGAATGATCCTACTGGAAGCCCAACTTGAGAGACAATTCGGTCATCAGTTGATTTTGGAAGTGACTGCCATGGTCAGTGACAATCTCTCTTGGGATACCAAATCATGAAATAACTTGGTTGAAGAGAAACAAAGCTATTGTCTCACTATCATTTTTGAAAGTAGTCATGGCCTTAGCCCACTTCGTAAAGTAATCTACGGCCACAATGATGTACTTGTGATTCCCTACCAAAGGCGGATTACAAGTAGTAAAATCAATGCCCCACTTCGTAAATGGACCGACAGTGATAACCGAAAAAGTGGAGTTGGATGTGTGCACATTTTTTGATTATAAACTTAACAAGGATGGCAATGCTTGACTGCTTCAATACAATCTTTGAAAATTGAAGGCCAAAAGTAGCCTGCTTGCAAAATTTTCTGGGCTATTGCAAGGCCTAATAGATGACCACCACATGCTCCACTGTGGCAATAATTAAGCACTAACTCGACTTCTTCCAAATTTAAGAAATGACTAAGGATTGAGTCAACCCCTCTGTGATATAATGTATCAGCAATAATAACATAATTTTTGGCAAGGTGACATAACTTTCGACGCTCATCTTAGGAGAAAGCAGGTGGAAACTTCGAATTCTGGAGATATATAATGATATCTCCATACCAGGGATGCTGTGAAGAAATGAGGAATAAATGTTCGTTGGGAAAATTTTCCTCATAAATAATAGCTTCCTCACAAGGTAGCTCTGAAATCAATTCCACAAAAATTAATGACTTCTTAGAGTTAGCTGACAAGAATTCGAGATCGAACTCTTGCAAAATAAAAATACATCGATTATGCTTGCCCCCAATCACTCGCCTATTGAGGAAAAACTGAAAAGGAATGACAGCCGCTAAGACGAATGTTTTGTGAAGCAGAATGTAATGACGAAGTCGCTGAACAGCATGGACAGCTGCTAAGGCCAATTTCTCGATGGGAGAATAATGTAGCTCAGGTCCTACTAAGCCTCGACTCAAGTAGTAGATTACATGCTCACTGATAGCATCATCCTCCTGAACCAGAACCATACCGATGGTTGATTCTGCCGTAGCGAGATACAAAAGGAAATCTCTGCCATAATCTGGTGGATTCAATAATGGAGCAGAGGTTCAAAATATCGTTGCACAAAATTGTCCCATAAAAATGGAACTCCTTTCTTAAGCAAACACATAAATCCTTTGGTAATCTCGGTGTAATTTTCTATAAATCTCCTCAAGAAATTTTCCTTTCCTTGGAGACTTTGAAGTTGACGAATGGAAGACGGGGGAGGCAACTAAATTATTGCCTCAACCTTGAAAGGATCAACTTGAATCGCTTCAGTCGATACAATGAATCCTAACAGCCGACCAGATGTGACCGCAAAAACACACTTATTCGGATTCAACCGGATTTTATAAAAACAACATCTTTCAAAGACTAACCGAAGGTTCCTGAGATGATCAATTATCTTGGGAGAACGAGCAGCTAATTCATCCAAGTATGCTTCGATAACATGTTTGATGTCATGGAAAGCACAAGACATGGCCCGCTGAAAAGTAGCTCCAACATTTTTAAGGAAAAAAGGCATCTTCTTGTATGAAAACATGCCCCAATGACAAATAAAGGCTATCTTGTGCTGATCCTCTGGACAGATAGTAATTTGATTATAACCAAAGAATCTGTCCATGAACGAAAAAATTTCATTACCTTCACATTCATCAACAGTTTGATCAATAAAAGGCATGGGGTAATTGTCTTTTGGACAATATTCATTTAAATCCCTAAATTCGATACATACTCGGATCATTCCTTGTTTCTTATCTACCGGGATTGGGTTGGAAACCCACTCAGTTAGAGGAATGGGGTATATGAAACCCGCCTTAAGCAGCTTTTCAACTTCAGCTTTAATAGTTGCCGCTTTCCGAGGATTGATTAGTCGAAGTTTTTGACGAATAGGTTTGCGTTTTCATATGTCTTGATCTCATGTTGGACTATAGATGGATCAATTCTAGTCATTTCCTCATAAGACCAAGTGAACACATCTCAAAATTCTTTGAAGAGATCGGTGCAGATTTGAATTTGTTCAGGGGAACAATCAACTCTGATGAAGACAATTTCGATTATGTTAGGATTCCTAGAGATGTTCACAGGTACAATTCATGAGATAACCGACATGTTACCTTCAGCAGAAAATTGTGTTGGAGCCAAAGGGTTTGAAACTGTATAAACATCACTAGTAGACAGATTGGACAAACTAGATTCAACTTCATGCAATGGAGGGAGAAAATATGAACGATGATGTAAATCATCCCATGGTTGATGCACACCCATCATTTCTTCCAAAATTGCTTCTTCATATGGTAAGACTGTATCCAAGCAATCCATAGCTGAAGTAGAATCGAGGGTCCAAGTCGGAGCCACATTGCCATCTAACTCCTCTAGTGAAAAAGGATCGGGACGATTGTCTGCAGAGTTAACGATAGATTGATAAGCGAGTTCCACTGTAGACATGGGAAATGACATTCCACCTACCTACCCTCCATCTAATGTGGTGGTAGATGAAGGGAAGGGCCAAGGGTCCGAAAGATAATGAGTTCGAAAGAACTATTTCCGAGAAGGTCCCCTAGAGGATGAAATCGCATTAATTCTAGTTGTAGGAGTAGGGAGGTCGAATATACCCATTAACAAAGAGTACATCCCAACTCCTAAATTCCCAATAGGTTGATGGGGATTGTCCACCAATGGAATGGTATAATCTGAAGTTGCGTGAGAGTCACCTGGAGAATAATCTAACTGATCAACTCTAACAATCCTCCCCTCATGAGGAAAACAGAGGATGTGGAATAATGATGAAATTGTGGCATCCATCTCGTAAATCCAATTCCTGCCTAATAGAAGGTTATAATCCAGGTTTGTATCGAAGATTTCTACCTCAATATTCACTAACTTTCCCCCAACACATATAGGAAAGGCCAGGATAATCCTGTGCGGCCTATGAGAATGTCCATCGAATGCCATCAAAAGAGTCGGTGAAGGAACAGTTGAAGGTGATCCAATGGCCTTCCAACATGACAAAGACATCACGCATGTGGAAGCTCCCTCATCTATAATAGTCTGAAAAATATTGGTCTTTCAGTATGTGGACTTTATCTGGAAATCCATATGGTGAGGAAGTCTCTTTTTGACATTTAACATATCAAAAGTGAGCACTAAAGAATTCTTTGGGTCTACTGCGCCGATTGCTGAAAGCAAAGCACTTCTTTGAGCAGGGCACGACTGGAGTACCTCCAATGCTAACATAGCAAAAGGATTTTAAGCCAGATCTTCTACAATCGAGTAGTTCTGGGCTGCCCTAGCATTAGTGTTAATAGTTGAGCATTTTGCGGAGCCTTTCGATATCCGAGGTATAGACTCAACATAGGGTCGCTCAATATGAAGTGGTTTTGTGGCTTCAGGAACATATTTAGCCTTAGATGTTTTTGATTCACCATAATCACATGCTCGCGTAGCGACGTCAATATGAGAGCTCATCATATAAATATTTGACAAATTTCCCCCTTCCTGGTTGCCTGCGGCGGAGGAACCAGCATTAGAATGCATGCCAGCAAGTAATTGCTGCCCTTGGGGAAAAGGGTTAGTCATAATAGATTGGGAGCTAGAGGACCCTTGTTGTACTAATAAGCGCTGAGCGTCTTGCATCTTAGGGCAGAGGTGAGTTAGATGATCTCCATTGCATAACTTGCATGGAAATTTTACCTTTTTCTTGGACTCTTTCCTACCCTCTCTGGCATCATTGCCAGGTTTGTTTGCATTGCCTTTTCTTTCCTAGTTCTTCCTCTTACCTCTTCCCTTCCTCTTCCCATCGCATTGTTGATTTCCTTTGGGGTTAGTGGTTTGGACGATGTTTATAGAGGTAGGTTGGGAAGGTGTAGGTACAGACGGTGCTGCTTGGATAGAAGAAGCAGTTTGTAGAGACAATTGTTGTAATTGATTCAATTGGTTCACCACGCTAACATCAATCGATCTGACTATACCATTGGCATGGTGACTTGGTTTCGGTTTGGCTAAATCAACCTTAGATTTAGGAGCATCAGGTAGAATTTTTTGAAGAACCCCAGACTAAGAATATATTAGTTCCAATTGCTAGGCTTTGAAAATGGCCTGCTCTTCCGCATAAACGTTGGAGAGAGACACATCCTTTAAGATATCAGGTTGTAGTGATTTGAGAAACCATTCGAGAAGGAACTCTGATAGGATTTCAGCTTTGATAAGCCTTTTCCTCCTCCTCCATTCCTGGATGTGATCCAAAATGTGAGTTGCGGTGTCTTGCTGAAAGTTAGCCAGAAGTTCAGTTCCAGCTTCATATCGGATGGGCAACTAAAAATGGTTCAAAAAGACATTAACCAAATCAGAAAAAGAAGTATAGGTGCCCCCTGGAAACTCTATATACCATTTGGCCACATTTCCAGTTATGGTACACTGAAATTACCTCAACCTGATCGAATCATCTATTAGGGAGTTGGATGAGCACCATAAGTGAAATGTGGTTATGTGGTCTCCTGATTCTTCACCACTCTTCCCTTCGAATTTTGGGATATCCGAGGGAAGTTTAGTTGGGACCGGAGGCTAAGCAGGATTGTACTGAATCAAATCATTTTTCAATTTAGTTAAGTCTGGCAAGTTCACTGTGGCCAGAAAAGGGGGTCATGGCATACCTTAGGAATTCCATCTAGTGCAGGTAGGGTTCCCAAAGGTCTGAAAAGAATGACCTCGATTTTGAAAAACACTAGGTTTCCTGAAGTAACTCGTAGAGCCTACCGAACCAAAATGTGCTCCTTGTGGTCCAGCAAAATTCAGAGTTTGACCAACTCCTGCTGAAAATCTTCCATAACCAATGAAGTTACCCCCTAACGAAGTGTTAAAAGGCACTGATAGCCCCTGATAAGGATTCCATGCATTAGCAAAGGGTGGAAAATTCTGAAACGAATTAACTAAAGAATACAACACATTCCCCTATTGGCCGGAATAAAATTGATTCCCAGCTCCTATCCCACTAACCGTAGGGTTTGTCCAACTCTAGAATGAGTTATTACCTTGACCTGCAAAGGAAAAAAGCAATGACCCTTGTTGGATTGGAGTGTGGTATATGACCACTTCCAAATGGGAAACCCTAAAAGAAAGTCGATCCACTCATCATGGATTTGGAGGCGTTCGATGGTATGTTCAAAGGAACTGAAGGAATCTCGTGAGACGGCATTCCATAAGGGATAAATCCAAAATTGGATGCAGTAGCCTAAGAACTTCCACTCGTTGACGGAATGGAAGTAAACCCAACTATAGCCGTGTTGGGAGTAATATAAGGGATGGAAATAGTTCCTCCTCCTTGTACAGATATGGGAGTCTGCACACTCTCAACACTCGTTGTAGATGCCATGCTTCCAGCAGTGGTCATCGAAGGAATAGATGGGTGTAAACATGGCTCGAAGGCCTATGAGTCAAGGTTCCAACGTACAATAAAACGTCTGGATGATCAGGAGGAAGAGGAGAATTCGGAGCCACAACCGACTTTGAAAGATCTTCAACTTCAATATTATCTTCCGACTGAAAAAGTACTCGAGAAAGAACTGGTGTGTTCCTCTCTAACTCTCTATCGATACAAGTTACTCGTTAATTAGATCTATATTGGCACTATAAGCACAGATGGGTTTGAAGATACATCGGATGGATGTGAATACAACCTTCTTTAATGGAATGATTGAGGAAGAGGTGTACATAGAGCAGCTTGAAGGTTTTGAAACCTTTGACCATGAGTCACATGTGTGTCAGCTAAAGAGCGTGTTTTATGGGCTGAAGCAAGCACCCCATGCTTGGTACACCATGATAGATAGCTACTTCATCGGGTTGGGCTTCACGAAGAGTGAAGCGGATGTGAACTTGTACCACATAGTGGTGGAAGGTAAGTTGTTGCTCATTGTACTTTATGTTGATGATCTCATATTGACAGGTGATGATTAGCTGATCAAATCTTGCAAGGAGGACCTTGAAAGAGAGTTTGAGATGAAGGACATGGGGTTCATACATTACTTTCTTGGCATGGAAGTATGGTAGGGAGATGGGTAGTTGTTTATGTCTCAGGGAAAGTATGCCAACGTGATACTCAGGAGATTCTAGATGGAGAGCAACAAACCCATGGAGACTCCTCTAGCAGGTAACTGGAGGAAGGAGGATGCTACTTCAGGGGAAGTAGTGGAAGCTACTATTTATAGGAAGCTTGTGGGTTAACTCATGTACTTGGTGAACACATGACTAGATATGTGCTATGTAATTAACCATATTAGTCAAGTGATGGTTAGGCCTACCAAGTTGTATTGGAAGGCGACAAAGCATGTGTTGAGATACCTCAGGGGCACTTCTTAGTATGGATTATGGTACAGATGGACAGAGGGAGTGAAACTTCAAGGCTTCACCGATGCAGATTAGGTTGGGAATCCATCAAAAAGGAAGAGCACATCAGGAAGGATCTTTAGTATTGGGTCAGTGACAATTTCTTGAGGGTTCTTTAATCCATTTTTTCAGAGCTCTCTTGGTTATTTTTATTTTCTTCTCCCACACAAAGCTGGGAGATCCTGTCACAGGTGTGGACCATGCCTCCAGAAAAATTTCCATGAACCCTTCTTTTCCTGACCAAAGCGGATTGAATCTAAAAGGGATAGGGCCCAAATTTTCTTCCTCTTCTAGCTGTAATAGGATAGGTTTGTGGTCTGAGGCCCACTTTGGGAGAATTTTCAAGGAGATCAATCTTTTTCCTAGCAAAAAAGAGCTTTGTGCTAGGAAATGATCTAGTCAGGCAAAGATGTGTTCTGCCCCAACTCTATTATTTGTCCAGGTATAAAGACCTTTCTTTCGTTTGAAGTCAAGAAGATCCCAATGAAGTCTTAGCTCTTCTAATAATGGAAGCATTTGGTCCATGCCACTATTGCCACCTCTCTTTTCTTTTGGATCAAATACGAGGTTGAGATCTCCAACCACTATTATATTTTGAGGGGAGTAAATGTCAAAGAAATCAGACAAGGTCTGCTAGCATTCTTTCTTCTCTGTAAGGAGGATTGGGACATAAAGGTTGAAAAGAGAGATGGAGAGCTTCCTAGATAGTTGTCGAAGTTTGGTGTATATCCAATGTTGGGTCTCAAAGGAACTTTCTAATTGAAACTTGTCCTCTGACCACAATGTTTCTAGGCCACCAAAGGAACCTCTTGAACTAATTGCCTTTCCTGCATTTTTTTCCCATTTTAATTTGCTGATCTCAAGAAGGGTTTCCCCTTCAATCTTAGTCTCTTGGAGCATGAGATCTTGGGAGTTTCTATTTTCAGGAGGTCTTTAATTGCTTCAGCTTTCACAGGGTTCCCCAAGCCTCTGCAATTCCAAGAGACTAGTCTCATTATTTAACAGGAATGGAGTGAGTTGATCCTCCCTTAGGGGGCCTTGCTTTGGTATTTCTCCTGATAGACATTTCAATGATGGATTGGTTGCCTTGCATATTTTTTCCTCTCCTCCTCTTCTTCCCTAGCTTTCTTATGAGATTTCCTCCAAACTCTTTTGGTGGGTCTCGTGAATGTCTCATCTTCCGATGACCCAGAGGTTTCCGGAGGTTTTTTCCTCGTCATTTTTGCATAGGTAGGTGAGGAGGAGGTTCCTGCTGGGGAGTCAAGTTGGGTTACTTCTATGTTCTTCTTTTCTGCTTCGAGTAAAGGAACTTGGCGTTCAATCTCCTCTATCTCTGATTCTGGAATTTCGGTTGGTGTGCTTAGGGTTTTGAATGGGTTTATTGAGGCTGTTGTGCTTGGTTGTTCTCCTCTTCCTTCCGCTTGCACCATTTCTGTTAAGGGAGCTCTAGATTCCGTCGGTGCCTCTTTCCCTTTGTTCCTGTTGTTCACCTTGGCCTGGACTGCTTTTTGCACCTGGGTCCATTTTTCTCCTCTCAACTTCTCTAGATCTTCCTCCTCCTCCTTTTTTTCGGTATCTTGTGAAATGCCCGTATTCATGGCAATTTCTGCATTTGAATGGTAGCTGCTCGTAGTCTAACTTTTGGATATAAGACCAGTCTACTATTGTTAACTTTACAGCTTCAGGTAACCCTATTTCCAGGTCAACTTCGATGCATATTATTGCACATGGGTACTAATCCCTTCTCTCTGCTCGATCTATGTATTTTCCTATGGTGTTACAAATCGATTTTAGTGACTTTGGGTTCCAACAGTGCAGTGGTAGATGAGGGAGACGCACCCACACTGAAACTACTGTCAACACATCTTGTGTCGAATCGAATTCTGGTGACCATGAGTTTAAATACAGACCCTAAGGTCCCATGAAATATGGTCCATTCCTAAAAATGAGATTTATGTCTTCTACCGAATCAAAAACAAAGACAAAAAATCCCTTACCAACCGGAAAATTTCTGATGCCTTCCTTTGTTAATGGTCGCCAATTCCTCTGTACCCAAGCCTTGACAACCTTAGGGGAAGGCCTGATCCAAAATGGATCTTGGAAAAAACCTCTTAAGTCTTCAATTGTATTTAAATGGGAAAATATGTTTTAACCATGAAAAACAGGGTATAAAGGCAAAACCTTCCTTGCATCCATGTATATATATATATATATGTTGCAACGAAGACTTTTTATCACATCCAGAGAAAATATATGGTTCATCGCATATATGCATATATATATATATATATATATATTATATATATATATATAATATATATATATATATATATATATATATAATATATATATATATAATATATATAATATTATATATATATATATATATATATATATATATAGATATAATATATATATATAGATATATTACAATTGAGTTCATTATCGCATCGGGAAAAACCAAGGTTTAGCGTTAAAAGACCGTGGCCTTTTGGAACTGCTACTGTGATTAGCGTGAGTTAACAAGGGTCATTGATCGAGTGCACAGATCAACGGTCCAGATCAACTACCATATTGCATCGTGGGGGACCAAACGGAAGTTAAACTATGTGCATGTTGAACACCCATCGACCACACGGTCGTGGGAATGCATCATTCGACGGATATCGGGCACAAAGGTAATAGGGCGTTAACTCAGAGATCATACGCAAACTTTTATGGACTGGGAGTTTATAAACCCCATCGGGTCCTTAAGGATTGTTAAGATTCGGGAAATTTGTCTGTCGAAAATCGCCAGGGATCGTCAGATCTACTAAGCGTAGATCAACAACAGAGGTCTGTCAATCAGATTTGTTTGTGCAGAGGAAGATCTCAGCCGTCGACGAAGATCTCAGACAGATATTTACTCTCATCGTAGCAATACAAAGGAGTGGGCGATATACGACGTGTGATACACCCGGACCCGATAAGGATTATAGATCAGGTTTAAATAAATTTGAAGTCCGGTTTCTTTGGATTTCTTTGTATTTCCCCATGTATAGATATATAGCTACATGCAATGTGATATTTATAGATGTGGCTTCATATCTTTTGAAATCTGGCTTGGTCGGATTTTCCATGTTTTGTAGTGTTTCTGTTTTTAAACAGAGAAGTGATTCTTTGGGATTTTCACCCGCACTGGTCCTTTCCATTTGGAAATAGGTGGCCACCATACCTAAGAGCGTTTTGCAGTGATTGTTTAACGCTCAAAAGGGATTTGAAAGGATAGAGACCTGGAGCCAGAGAGCTCGAAGAGGGATACAAACCAACAACGCAGATAGGCTTAAAGGGCCATCCGATGACAGAACAGACATAGCCAGAGAGTTGGAGAGGAAGTCATAGGTCAGAGACAAATTGAGATAGAATAGCTGATCAGAGGCACTAAGAGGGGGAGTTTGTGCACTCTTTAGACTTGAGGTTTTTGAGTATCCTTGTGTAATATCACTATCTGTGTGTTGAGACTCGGGTTGAGCTCACACATTGTAATAATTAGCACGCTTGATAGAGAGCTCAATATATTCACGCAAAGGCTGAGAGAGCGCAAAGAGTTTTGGAGTCACTTGGAGGTCGAGTGAACCAGAGAGCTCAATTGGTAGTAGCGAAAAGTTGCCAAGGTCGCTGGAAGGTTGCTGAGAGTTGCTCAGAGGTCAAGCAAACTACAGAGGCACGCAGAGGCCGAGAGAAGCTCAGAGAGCTCAAGATTCGAAGAGCTAGAGCCAGAGCCAAGAAGAGAAAAGATATCAAATGATCAAGCTGTCACTGGTGTCCAGAGTGTGCTAGAGACAGAAGAAGGAGTTCTAGGGACAGTTAAGAGAATTTTGAGGCAGTTAGAGAAGCCAGAAGCTCAAGAAGCTCAAAGCACTGATTGAAGGAGTCAAGTCCAAAGAATCCTAGATCTTTCTGCAAAGTGAGGACAGCCAGGGGTAAGATGGCATTATAAACCCATAGATTCAGTTGTAAACCAATGGAGTTGAGCGTGGAGCTTGTAAAAGAATTTAAGCCATAATCCCAGAGAGCCTAGTTGAGTTGACTAGAGCTCAAGGAGATGTAGCCCAAGATATTAGGGTGAACTCCATATTAAACTTTTTGTCTTATGTGTTTGCTTATTTGCTACTTTATTTACTGTTATGTGTGTTTTACATCAGTATAAGAAATTGAACATAAGCACATGAATAGTCTAAAAACAAACACCAACATACACCTATTTCAAGCACTTTTTAATTCCGCAATTGGTTAATCATAAGGTCTTGGAAATATATAAGCTTTGGAAGTGGGAGAGGTTCTTGTAAGCATGACAAGAAAACTTTAGTGCCCCATTTCCAAATCAAGTGGTGTTAGAGCTTAAGTTTGATTAACCCCACCTTCAAAGAAGGTTATATCAAAACTGGTTATAACATGAAGCAGGTGGTATCATGATGCAAGTAGTATCAAATCAGAATGCTTGATTGATATAGCAAAGATTGCTTGTCTGAAAGGTGTTTAGGTAGTCAAGGATTGATTGTCTGATTGATTGTATGCTTGTTTGCAGACTGACTATTGTTTGAGTTTGCAGAGGTGAAGGGAAAGCTATTGATAGCTCAGTCTAGGAGAGGACAAGAAGGAAGAAGGGTTGAAGGCATTCTTCTTATCCCAAAGGACCTCAAAGAAATCCTTAAAGCAGAAGGGGTTTGTTGCAAAAGGTTGCTTGAATAAAGCTCTTTGTTAATCTTGTTTGAAATTCTTTTGTTCATTGGCATAATGACAACTTCTACAAGTGAGTCCTCAAATTCCTCCTTCATCACAAGATTCTTTGATGAAGACATGAAGTAAGACTTTTTCATCATGATGGACAAGGTGAGAGAAATGTATGAGGATGGAAGGAAGAGAAGCATACTTAAAGAGCAGTTGAATTCCGTGGAGGAAGAGAAGCAGTTGCTTTCTGAGAAATTGCAGGAAATGGAGAGGCAACTTCATATTGCAAATATGAACCTGAAAAGGATGAATGAGTTGGAGACACAGGTCTTTGTTGCCAAAGAAGCCTTAGTCAAGTATCAGCTTGAAGAAGAGGTAAAGAATCCCTGTTTGTCTTCAAATTCTTCTAAGAATGCTTATATTGGTTCTTTTGAAAAACATACTAGAGGCATAGCTTCCAAGTTAATGTCCAAGATGGGCTATGAAGGAAAAGGCTTGGGAAAACATGCACAAGGTATTGTTGAGCCAATAATAGTTGAAGAAAGACCTAAGTATTTGGGTCTTGGATATGGACAATCTTATGGAGGAAGTTCCAAAGCTGCCATGAAGGCCATTGAAACAGTTCCAAGAAGGAGTTTCATTTCAGGTCTTCTACCTCAAGAGTGTGAAGATTGTATTCATGGAGAATGCAATAGCTTGAGACATCATTTGCAAGATGTAGGTTTTCATAAGCTTACACTTGAACCAGAGTGTTGTGGAAACTCTGAAACCATTGAAGAGGTTGATGGTGTTCCAAAGGGAGCTACTTCTTCATCCAATTCACCCCCTCATGAAGGCAATAAAGGTGAAAGAGAAAGGTATAAATCTGGTTCTAACCATATTCCTTTTGATTCTGTTCAACATGGTAAAGTTCCATATAAGTATGGGAAAAGAATTACATGTTCCTTTTGTGGTTTGGATAACCATAATGTTTCTAGATGTTGGAAGAGAATGGCCACATACAGGAAACTTTGAAGGAAAGGAAGCAAGAAGCCAAAGGTCCATTGGACAAGGAAAATCATGCTGTCAAGAGGATGCACATGTGTTTCACTTACTGCCATAAGCAAGGACACATTGCTGAAAAGTGTTGGACTCTGAATCCAACAATGCTTCCGTGAAACTTGAAGAAGGTGGAAAGAGAAAATGGTAGAAATGGAAAGAAATATTCCATGAATTATGTGTTTCAGGATGATTCACATGTTGATGCTGATGTGTAGATAAAGGGAGCACCTTTGAAATGGATTGGTAAAAAATGGTTAGAGTTCTTATCCAATTAAAGATTGCATGTCTTTTGATTTGATGCATCTATTTGCATTTCTCTGTTAATGGAATGCAAGTTGCGGGATTTTACCAAGAAGGTGAATGAAAAAAGTTGAGTAGGAGACTCACTTTATTGTTGCAACATTATATTCATTTCAGCTTTGAAAGTACAATGTGCTTAAGCGAAAGTTGAAGGATGAAATGCATGCATGAGAATGATGTGCATGAACACAGGGATGTTGATGATTTCCTTGTATTTAAACATGTATGTGTGATTAACTTGAAGGGTTGATTGCTTTGTTTTAAACATGCATGTTGATATTGACATGGGAAAAGTTGATTTGGTCTCCAAGATGGAGATAATGATGAAGTGTTTCATATTTGGAAAAGCATGTAGAAAAGATGTAAAGACATCCTTGAATTGAAGGGTCATTGTTTTAAAGGCACGTTTTGTGGGCTTGTTATCTAGTCCATCATTTGTATGCAGATGTAAGACATGGAGGTGTTCACAAGATGTGAAAAGCTATTTGTTTTGTTGAAGCAAGAGTTTAGGCCATCCAGTTGTTGTCCGTATTTCTATTCTTGTTAACAGTTGTTGTTGACAACGTGTCAAACAGGTACAAATGTAAATTTTTGTGAAGCAAATGTAACTTCCCATTGGTTTGAGCCACCTTGGATCAATGATCAAGGAAGAGAAGTTCAAACTACCTTTTGTGACCTTCTCAGCAGGAACTCTGCATGAAGTCAAGGAGGAAAACAGTTCTTCCCAGGAGGACTAGCACATCCAGGAACGAAAGTGGTGAAAGGCTTTGGTTCAGAGGCACTATGCAAGGCAAGTGTATGGAGGCTAAAAGAAGAGGGTGTTGTTACTCTCATTTACTGTTCAGATCAGTATGTCAGTCTTTTGGGGTCCAAAATATTTTTAGTGGGAAGGCGTGATCCAAAATGGATCTTGGAAAAAACCTCTTAAGTCTTCAATTATATTTAAATGGGAAAATATGTTTTAAAATCCCTTTAAAGAACTATCGCATTGTGGCCTTTTATCACACCAGAGAAATATATGTTTTAACCATGAAAAACAAGGTATAAAGGAAAAACCTTCATCGCATCCATGTATATCTATATCTATATATATATATATATATATTATATATATATATTATATATATATTATTATATATATATATATATATATATATATATATATATATGTCACAACGAAGCCTTTTTATCGCATCCAGAGAAAATATATGGTTCATCGCATATATGCATATATATATTACAATGGAGTTCGTTATTGCATTAGGAAAAACCAAGGTTTAGTGTTAAAAGACCGTGGCCTTTCGGAACTGCGACAACGACTAGCGCAAGTTAACAAGGGCCATTGATCGAACGCGTAGATCAATGGTCTAGATCAACTACCATATCGCATCATGGGGAACCAAACGGAGGTTAAACTTTGTGCATGTTGAATACCCACCAACCGCAGGATCGAGGGACCGCATCATCCGACGGATATCAGGCGCAAAGGTAATCGAGTGTTGACTCAAAGATCGGACCCGAACTTTTATGGATTAGGAGTTTATAAACCCCATCGGGTCCGTAAGGATTGTTAAGAGTTGGGCAAGTTGTCCACCCGAAATCACTAGGGACCATCAGATCTACTAAGCGTAGATCAACGGCGGAGGACTGTCGATCAGATTTGTTTGTGTGAAGACAGATCTCAGTTGTTGATCTAGTGGCGGAAGACCAACGGTGGAAATTTACTTGCATCGCAACAATACAAAGGATTGGGCAATATGCGACATGTGATACACCCAGATCTGATAAGGATTATAGGTCGGGTTTAAATAAATTTGAAGTCTGGTTTCTTTGGATTTATTTATTTTTCCCCATGTATTGATATATGGCCACATGCAATGCGATACAGCGATAATGTGATAAAACAATGGACCCGGTAGGTTTATAGATGTGACTTCATATCTTTTGAAGTCCGTCTTGGTCAGGTTTTCCATGTTTTGTAGTGTATTTCTATTTTTAAACAAAGAAGCGATTCTTTGGGATTTTCACCCACACCGGTCCTTTACGTTTGGAAACAGGTGGCCACCATACTTGAGAGCGCTTTGCAATGATTTTTTAACGCTTAAAAGGGATTTGAACAGACAGCGGCCTGGAGCCAGAGAGACTGAAGAGGGATACAAACCGACAGCGCTGATAGGCTTAAAGGGCCATCCGATGACAAAACAAACACATCCAGATAGCCAGAGAGGAAGTCAGAGGTAAGAGACAGATTGAGATAGAACAATTGATTAGAGGCACTAAGAGGGGGAGTCTGTGCACTCTCTAAACTCGAGGTTTTCGAGTATCCATGTGTAATATCACTGTCTATGTGTTGAGACTTGGGTTGAGCTCACACATTGTAATAATCAGTGCGCTTGACAGAGAACTCAAGATATTCACGCAGAGTCTGAGAGAGCGCAAAGAGTTTTGGAGTCACTTGGAGGTCGAGTGAACTAGAGAGCTCAATTGACAGCAGCGAAAAGTTCCCAAGGTCATTGGAAGGTTGCTTAGAGTCGCTTGAAGGTAAAGCAAACTACAGAGGCACGTAGAGGCTGATAGAAGCTCAAAGAACTCAAGAGTCGAAGAGCCAGAGCCAGAGACAAGAACAACAAAGAGATCAAATGATCAAGCTGCTGTTGGTGTCCAGAGTGTGTTGGAGACAGAAGAAGGAGTTCCAGAGACAGTTAAGAGAATTTTGAGGGAGTCAGAGAAGCCAGAAGCTCAAGAATCTTAGAGCACTGACTGAAGGAGTCAAGTCCAGAGAATCCTAGAACTGTCTGCAAAGTGAGGACAGCCAGGGGTAAGATGGCATTATAAACCCATAGATTCAGTTGTAAACCAATGGAGTTGAGCGTGGAGCTTGTAAAAGAATTTAAGCCATAATCCCAGAGAGCCTAGTTGAGTTGACTAGAGCTCAAGGAGACGTAGCCCAATATATTAGGGTGAGCTCCATATTAAACTTGTTGTCTTATGTGTTTGCTTATTTGATGCTTTATTTACTGTTATGTGTGTTTTACATCAGCATAAGCAAATTAACGTAAGCACATGAACAGTCTAAAAACAAACACCAGCATACACCTATTTCAAGCACTTTTTAATTCTACAATTGGTTAATCATAAGGTCTTGGAAATATATAAGCTTTGGAAGTGGGAGAGGTTCTTGTAAGCATGATAAGAAGCCTTTAGTGCCCCATTTTCAGATCAAGGCCATAGCCCTGTAAATTTTTTGATGAGCTCTCTTTCAGCTAAGTTCATAGCAGATCTGTAGGAATCTTCAATGGGCAGGGAAACTGTGGGGATGCTGTCAAGTTTCATTACAAACTTGCGCTGATTTTCCCTTGCTGGGAATTTGCTACTATCGTCGATCAACTTCCTGAAAGCAAGGATCTCTAGTGGAGGAGGCAAAGGAGGAGGGGCCTCGGGACCCCCTTCCGGGGCCATGGCGATGATGGTAGATACTCAGTTCGCAGCAGGGGTATGCGCGTGCAAAGCGGATCGAAATCTATATCTATTCGGTCAACTGCTTCCACCTTTTAAATGTGATATAAATGTGATATTTATAGTAGTTACTTCTAGGGAGAACTATATTTATTTTATTTATCCATTTTATTGAAACAACGGTGAAAACAACAAAAAAGACGAAGGTTGTCCAACTAGGGTTATGAATTATTGTTGCTGGGAAATGAGACAAAAAAAAACTACAATTAATTAATAAAAAATATGGTTGGGTTTGACCATAGCATGATCTTCGTTGGGTAAAAAGCCAAATCATAATCATAATCATATTAGGTTGTGTTTCAATTATGAGTGTATTGATAGTTGGGGGGTTACATGAGAGGTAGATTGTTAAGCGAGAAGATAGGCTCAGTAAAGAGGTTGTTGGGTAAGAGAGAGGCTCGGGTAGAAGAGCATCAGATACGAGAATATGGATATATGAGGTTACAAAGATTTCACCAAGTGGAGGAGGAAAATCCTAAAAAGAGTAAGGTAAGAAAATCAATGAATGAGAGGAGAAGCAACCAATTAGAATTGACGTTACAAAGATTTCACTAAGTGGAGGGGAAAAATCCTAAAAAGAGTAAGGTAAGAAAATCAATGAATGAGAGGAGAAGCAACCAATTAGAATTAGGAAGTGTAACACTAATGGAGATAGAACAAAGGAATCATTTTGTATGATCAAATTAATACTAATTAAAATAGAGAGATGTGTTTACAGGCATGTGAGAATTAATGAACGAAGTACATCTACATCATAGAATGTAATGAATGAGTGAAGTGAATTTTTTATCTGGTAGCCATGGAGGAGGGAAGATTTAAATAGTACTTGTTCTGTGAAATGGAGGACTACTTGATAGACTATTTTACTCATATTAAAACAAATTTGAAGTATTAGTGGCTGAATCATATCAAACTGTCAAATTTTCAAAATCTTTTGCTTAGCTCGATCGAATTTGGTAATTTTCCCCATGCGACATTATGAAAACAGACTTGTCCTACATGCAGGTCTTTATTTTTCTTCTTTAGAATCTAGAGCGACAACATGTGGAGCATAATAGGGTGTAGAAACTAAACAAGAACATCCTGAAACAGAATGTGGGAGGTGGGATTTTAGTTTTTTTTGTGTTTTTTTTCACCCTGTAACAATAATTTTAACAACAACAATTTCTATTTTTTTTATTTTTTTGTATTTATGGTTTTTTTTTTTAAACATGTGGATAACTGGGGTTACAAGCCAATGTTAGATCTCTAAATGCATTACAACAAGGTTAGGAGTAAAATATTTGTATGGCCCAACATCAAGCAAGAGTTTAAGTTTCTCTTGCTACTGCTTCCTAGTATGCAAAATTCTTTTGTATATCCTGTAGCATAGACAACATAGCTGATTTGTGTATTTTTATCCTGACATGTTTCTCAAGTAAGAAACATAAATATATGTACCATTCTTTATGCGGTTTTTCATAAGAAGGTGTGGAAATAACTTGGGCATACTTCACAACCTAATTAAAGAGTATCTTTACAGTAACTTGGTAAGTAGTTGTGTGTTGGTATGATGCCTTGAATATGTTAAGGTTTAAACTGTATATTGCAATCCTTTTTTCTATTAATATATACAACAGGAGCCAAAGGAAGGCTAACTGATCTTGACATTTGTCCTGGGTAGTTTTATAGGGTATGTATTTTCCCCCAGAGATTTCACAGTGTCTGATTATTGGAATGACAAAGATTTCAATGTGTGATTATTGGAGTGAATCATTTTTGAGAGGCTAATTTTCTCTCAAACTAAATCAAGATCCGTTGGATTCAAAAATTATTTGAATGGTCCAATTGTTATCATGTAATCCTTCAACAGAGAAATAAAGAAAATTTTATAAATTGGATGCTTTACAATGAACCTTGAACACTAATCTATATCAGGATTTCTTTTTATTTGCAAGTAAATTTGATTTTCCATATCTTAAGATTGTATGTGTTATGGCTTATAGAGAACCTAATTGTACTATTGTTAAATGTAATAAAAGTGAATAATCATATCATATGCCTTTTGGAATGGAAATTTTGTTTGTAATTTTACTTTCCAGTAAGGTTTTAGTTCTCCTAGATCCCTCTGAGGAGAGTCACAACAAGATCAATATTTTTTTCTTTGTGGTACTCAAGAAAATTCAAGACAAGTACTTCCTAGAGTTCTCTCGAGCATTCACCAAGCTAACTCACAATGTCTAATTTTGGCTAGTCACAATGTCTAAATTCAATGATAGAAAATCATAAAGAGAAAAAATAGAAGCAAATCATTGATATCTAATTTGGCTAGTCACAGTGTCTAAATTCAACTCCCCATATTGTGTGCAATTGTGTCTACAAATTGAATGTAAGATGATCATATTTTATCTCTGAATTTTCATTTTATAAAATTTAAATCCCAATCTAATCTAAGTACTCACAGGTGTAGTTGGGCATATCCATACAAATTGTTTGAAGCTACTAGGCATATACTACATTATGAGTTGGCCAAGCGAAAATGTTGTAGGGTCTTTGAAGAAGAAATTGACAAAGATTAAACATGTGAGCTAGCCAATTCAACAAGCTGTTTGAACCTGGAGCCTAGTGCCTACTACTGCCTTGATGGAGAAGAATTGATGGTTGATTCTATCTATGATGTCAGGCTATGAAGGCAACATCATGCTTAGTAACATTTCATGCTTCCTCTACCATTGGTTCAGGTTCCTATTCTAGTTAATGCTAAACAACTGGAAAGGATACTTGATGCACACTATGTTTAGAATCCATTAGCATGTTCGCCTATCCTTAGAGATGAATTCTTTAGATAAAAATTGTCAACGGGATCACTAATCCCTCTATAACACTTTGTTTGTCTTATTGCATAAAGAATTCAATGGCTACATATATAGCTATTTCTATGCAATCTAACACACCTCAAAGGTGATTCAATGGCTACATATATAGTTATTTATGTGCAATCTCACACACCTCAAAGGCGATTCATTTTTAATATATAATTTATGTGTGTATTCGTGACTACTAATTGACACATCATTATCTGTGTGGCTTCCATGCATCTAGGCACTGATAAAAAAATTATGTCGATATATTTAATTAAAAGTGAAATTGGAAAAATTTAGTCTTGAGCACAATCAAAGCAAATACACCTATCCCTCTGCAATATTATGTTCGTCCTATCGCAGAAAGAATTCAATGATTGAACATATATGTGATGGATTGGTGACATTTAAGAGGGACCCAAACTTTGGTAGTGGAAGGTCCTATGGAAGATTAATTCCCCTCTCAAAGAAAAAATTACAATTTAGTTCCTCTTTCGTAAATACATTAGATGTCTCTCACGCCTTCCTTCCTTCTAATTTTTTCTTGGAATTTCCAACAACAAAAACATATCAGTTGTTTCTTGCATACTTGTTCTGGACAACAAGGAGGATGATAGAAGGAAGAGGACGAGGAGGCTGACAAGAGGAAGAGGAGGCTGTGGAATTCCTCCAGCGATGACGATGAATGGCGATAACCAATCTTGCAAAAAACCATTAAAAATTAAAAACAACCGTAAAAAACCAAAAAATCTGAAATAACCTCCATGCCAACACATATGCTGTCGGCAAATCAATTCCTCCAGTGCACCAACAACGAACAAAATTCCTCCAGCAATGAACGAATTATAACGATAAACTAACAGTGTATAAAATATTTTTGCAACATCAGGGTTGTGATATATATAAACATTAATTCGGCTGAATTATTATTTTAGCTGAATTATTATTTCGATCGAATTAACAACTCGACCGAAAAAAAAATAAAATAATTAATAATAAATAATTAAAATAAATAAAAATAAAATAAAAAATAAAATAAAAATAAAAATAAAAAAATTTAAAATTATTGCCACCTTTTCCACCTCCAGTCAAAAATCCATTTAATGGTCAGTGACAATGTAAATGAAAATAATAGTTCAACCGAATTAATTTTACTAATTCGGCTGAAAAAGTGTGATTATGAATTTTTCAAGGATCACAAAAGTGTAACCCAACTGCACATGGTTACCCTCAATTCTTCACTTTGTGAATTCATATGGAACCAACCACAGACTTGTTCTCTGGTCTCGAAACCACCTCCCATAAATGTTCTTCATGATGGAGTCATGCTCCTCCACCATGGAATCAACCCACACTGGATGATAAATTTCTTCTTAAAATGAGTAAGGATTTGAACCATATATCCACTGTACATGTCTAGTGACCTCCTCTACCTATGCTGAGACGTAGGATCTCCCACATGATCCTATGTGTCCTACATCAATCTGTTAGCATATCTGGTTCTCTTTCTCCCCTCTCTGGAAGATTCTTGTTGAGTGAGTGCCTCCACTCGACCTCCTGTCTGCTCCTCCACATGTGGATGCTCCAAAACATCTTGAATCTCTACATGAAGCTCATATTTTGGAGCTAGATGCTCCTCCTCTCATGGGATAATCAACTTTATCTCTAGAGATCATCTCACAGCCTTCTCCTCATCAAATTTGACATCTCTCCTCACCACTATCACCCTGAGTGATGGAAAATAAACCTGGTAATTATGTGGTGTCTTTTTGTATCCTACAAAGACTCCCATCTCATTTGTAGGCTCAAGTTTCTTCCTTCTATCCTTAGGGACATGACAATACACAATAGATCCAAAAGATTGAAAATGAGATGCATAGAGTAGAGGAACAATGACTTCAAGGATGCAGAGAAGTGATTGTGAAGTTTCAATGAAAGGAGCAATTTCTCAATACAATGGTAGTTGGATAGTCCAATCAGAGTTGGACGATGATCGATTAATCGTGTCGGCTTTCAGCAGATGGTAGTCTGTAGATCTGTGGAGAACATGGTCTTCACATATGATCAGTAGAATCGAGTCTCCAGTATGATTAGAGTCAACTGATTGTATATGAGGTTGAGTCTCCTAACTGATGAGAGTCAGTCATCTATGTAAAAGACATGTTTTTCTTAATAGAATATCTAGAGCAGCGCAACAGTAGCAAGGGTCATTTTTTTCACAATGAAGGGTTTCCCACCAGATATCTTGTGTCGTGTGTTGATGCTATCTTGTGTTATTGTTCATGGTTATGTTTCTCATATGGCGTATTTGTTACTTATGATTTATGCATTGATCTACAAATTTTTAATGAGTTGTTGCTAATTAGTGTGTGTGATACAACAAAGTAAATAAAATGAAAATTTTCGTAATAAGAAACACTATTGATTCAACCCCCCCCCTAGTAATGCTCAAAGGTTTCCAACAATAACATTTTGCACTAGTGCGTATCCATAACCTTTTTCACACTGAAACAAAACATTCAAGTTAACGAATGCACTGAGATCTAATTTTTTAATATTATTCATGCGGTGTGTTTGGTAAAAATATACACACCGGGAAGTAACTTTTACTAGATGCACCACCATAAAAATTATAAATTTTCCCGGTTTATTGTAATTTACCAAATGTACCAACAAAATTGCGGTGCATTAACATAACGCATCGATTTGTCATGAACCCTGTAAATTTATAGGGTGCACCGTAATTTGTGTGAGTTGAACCTCTCGAATGCACCATGCAGGAAAAAAAAATTCAAAAACAATGGGTTTCTTACCTAACTTTCAATTCTACACAACTAAAAAATTAAATTTGAGAGAAACATAGACATTACCTGGAAATTTTCTCATCAGGAATGCATGGTTGCCACGTAAATGGAAAAAAAAAAAATTGACCACCGTTTGAGAAAATTTGAAAGCCACATAATGAGCAATGGACGGAGAGATGGCAAGAAAGGGAAGCATCGATGGCAGGGCATTTTACATAGGCAAGAGTAGCACTGGTGCTTGAGAGCTCTACAACACTACAAATGGTAAAGACGAATATGTTTTCTTTTATTTAACCTTGTTTTGTTGCACTCTGTTGAAAATAGCAACAAGAAATGCTAAATATAGAAGTGCTAAATTTAGTATTGCTATAAATAGCATTTCAGGATACCTTCCTATTTTAGTCAGTCCCTAAGATAAACTAGAGAAGTAAAATTTGAATTTGATCTTAGCAGTTGTTTGTAAAATAATGAATTAATTCACCATGAGTTAATTATTTGTAGAAAATCAAACATGAAGTCTATGTGAAGGCATGCAACAGTTTCTCCGTTGATTGAGGAATTTATTCATTAGTTAAAGAGATAAGGATGAGTTGTAATATTGAGTTGTAATTAGTTGGATCAGTTAACTGAGTGAAGTCCAGTTAGATTAGTTCAAATAGTTTGTTGAACTAATTGTGAGTTTAGTTAGTTAATGCATGCATGCATGTAACTGCTGCACTTCAAATAATTGAATATTCTCTCATAAATAACTCATGCATATCAGTTCAATCAGAGACCTAGTTGATATCAGGTGATGTGACACTGTAATATCAGTTGTAGGAATATTCCTTGGAGGATATTTCTTGCATGCAGAAGGAATTCATTCCTTAGAGATTGCGCAGTTACTTCTTTAGTTTAGTGAGTGTGAATGAGGTCAATTCACACAGGTGGCATCACTGGACCCTAGGAAAAAATGTGCAAGGAAATAGGGGGCTTGGAGGGCTTGAGGAAGACATATGTTGTGTCTATTCAATCTATGAGATGTATTGTTCTATTGCAGAGAGAGCAAGACAACTGGTGAGCTGATTCCTTTTGTAATCTGAACATATTTCCACTTGCATGATAATACAGAGATTGGGGTTTTATGCTGGGGCTTTTCCCAGGATTATTCTTCTGTGTTCATGTGTGATTGCTTTCTCATTCTCAGTTATATGTGTTCTTATTGATCTTTCTCATATTCAATTAAGCTTCTGCAAAGTTTGTTGTAGAAGTAGATCTTGTATTTTGCTATAGTATATTGCATAATCTATAATTGATCTATAGTGGGAAATTCTACATGGTATCGGAGCAAAGGTGATCAAAGGAGAGAACAGTATACAAGAAGGGAGAAGTTCAAAGTTTGTAGTTCCTAAATATAGAAATCGAGTTCTTATCACATCTCAATTTCACCAATGGCGTTCAACGGTTTAAGACTCGAATATGATCTTGATGGCAGTTCGAATTATATAGCCTGGAAGGATTGCATAGAAGTAGTATTAGAGGATAATAGTCTAAAGGACTTCATTGATCAAGAAGTCCCAAAGCGGACTGATGCTACTGAATTGGCAGAATGGAAGAAATGTGTGGCTAGAGAAAGGAGAATCCTTTTGGAGGGAGTTTGAGACCACATAGTCTCGAGTCTCCGTGGGAAGGAGACACCATTTTCAATGTGGAAAACATTGAAAGATCTATATCAAAATAGTAGCGATCAAAGGAAGCTGGCACTGAAAGACAAGCTTCGAAAAATCAAGTGTGAAAAGGGCGACACAATCTCTACGTATCTGAACAAGCTCACCACCTGCAGGGATGAGCTTGGAAGTGTAGGGATCATGACAGCCGATGATGACATGGTGAGTCTTGCACTCCTTGATCTTCCTAAGAGCTGGCATAGCTACCAAGAATCGGTTAATGGAAGATAAAAATTGTCCGATTGGGAACGACTTTGGTTGGATCTGATGCAGGAGGAGATAAGAATAAGCACCAGAGATGGATCCTCATCAAAGCAAGATGATGATGAAAATCTAGCCTTAGCGAGTAAGGCAAGGAAGGGGAAAGGGAAGGCATCCCAATCCAAATCCAGTTCTTCCCATGGTGGGAAGAAGTTTGACGAATCAAAAGTGCGATGCTTCCATTGTCATGAAGTGGGCCATTATGCTACTAATTGTCCACACAAGAAATCCAAGAAGGGTTCCTCGAAGGGATCTAATGGTGAGGCACTGGCCTCACAGTTTGAGCTAGATTTAACTCTTATCACATGCATGGTTTCATCCATGGTGGGATGTGTTTGGTACCTAGACAATGGAGCTTCCTTCCACATGTCAGGTGACAAGAATGTCTTCAGTACCTTGGAGGAGAAGGATCTCTAGATGTGGATCGAGATGGGCGATGATGGAAAGTACCACGTTTCAAGTGAAGGTACAGTTGTGTTTCAGAGGGAGCATGGAGCTCCTCCCACCCTAACTGATGTAAAGTATGTACCAAGTATAAAGAAGAATCTTGTGTTCATTGCTATGCTAGAAGATAAAGGCTATGATGTAGTTTTTAGTAAAGAAAGGTATTCCTGAGGCATATCGGCACTAGACAAACCAAGCAAATAGGGATTCGAGCTAAGAATCTCTACAAGATGGAGGTAGACGACTATGCTGCTTTGAGTTCCAAACCTGAGATGGTGCAGAGCCAAGATGTTGGCGAGCTATGGCATAGAAGATTGGTCCACTTTCACCATGGATCCCTGAAGATCATGCAGCAGATTTCTATTGGATTACCCAAGGGAAAACTGGAGTAGACAGATACATGCAAAGGTTGTACCTTGGGTAAGTATGTGAAATCTTCCTTTCTGGATTGAGACAGTAGAGCTGGAGCAATCTTGGAGCGAGTTCACTCAGATGTTTTTGGACCATTCTCTACAGCCTCCACCACTAAACAAAGGTACTATGTTATTTTTATTGATGATTTTTCTCGTAGATGTTGGATCTACTTTATGCAAAAGAAGGATTAGACCTTCTTAAGGTTTTTGTGATTTTAAAGCCTTGGCAGAGAAAGAATCTAGAAAGAAAATAAAAGCCTTGCATAGAGAAAATGGTGGAGAGTATGTCTCGCAATAGCTTAAGGACTTCTATGCTACAGAAGGAATTAAACGGGAGTTTACGGCACCCCATAACCCACAATAGAATGGGGTAGCCGAAATGAAGAACAAATTGATTGTGGGAGCAGCTCGAGCAATGTTGTATGACCAAAGTCTACCACTGCATTTGTGCGCTGAGGCATGCAATACAGCAGTATACATGCAAAACAGGAGCCCGCGCCGTATACTGGGAATGAAGACACCTATGGAGGCATTTTCCGGGAAGCGACCAAATGTGAGTCACTTCCGAATCTTTGGATTATCAGTTTACTGTCATGTGACCAAAGATGCCCGGAAGAAGCTATATCCCACAACTGAGTTGGGAATACTTGTGGGGTACACGGATACACCCCATAACTATTAGGTGTACGTGCTTACCAGTCAGAGAACTGTGGTACGCAGGGATCTGAAGTTTGACGAGCAGAAAGCCATGTGAGTATCACTTGAGAGGGAGCTCAAGTTTCATGTAGATGAGTAACTTTCAGTTCCTAAGGAGGAGGAGCCTCAGATTGATGCAGAGCAGCTACATGCAGAGGATCCGAGAGTGGAGACATCCACTCATGCTGAGACTTCTAGAGATGGGCGAAAACTCTCAAGGGAAGCTGACAAGTTGATGCTAGATGTGCAGGAGAATGTGGGACAACCATCTTCTCAGCGCAAACAGAGGAGGTCGCCCGAGCAGTAAACTGGTTACATGGCCTTGGTTGGGGAGTGTGTAGATTCCGAGTCTTCTTCATTCGAGGAGGCAGTGCAGCAACCAGTCTGGGTTGATGTAATGGTGGAGGAGTATGACTCCATCATGCGGCACTATGTTTGGGATGTTGTCCCAAGACCTCAGGACAAGTCAGTGGTTAGTTCCAGATGGCTCTACAAGGTAAAGCAGGCAGCTGATGGCAGTGTTGAGAAACATAAGGTAAGGTTTGTTACCCAAGGTTTCTCACAGGTCGAGGGGATCAACTACGATGACACTTTTTCTCCCGTAGCAAGGTACTCATTGATTAGATCGATGTTGGCACTATCACCTCAAATGGGGTGGAAGATCCACCAGACGGATGTGAAGACAACATTCCTCAATGGGAATATTGAGGAGGAGGTGGACATTGAATAGCCAGAAGGTTTCGAGACCTTCGATCGAGAGTCGCATGTGTGCAGACTCAAGAGGGCTCTGTATGGGCTGAAGCAAGCACCCCATGCTTGGTACACCAGGATCATGGTAGAAGGTAATCAATAGATCATTGCTCTTTATGTCGATGATCTAATTTTGATAGGTGATGATTAACTGATACAGTCTTGCAAGGAGGACCTTGCAAGAGAGTTCGAAATGAAAGACATGGGCCTTATGCACTTTCTAGGCATGGAAGTGTGGCAGAGAGATGGAGAATTTTTTTTGTCTCAAGGCAAGTATGCCAATGAGATCCTCAGGTGGTTCCATATGGAGAATTGCAAACCCATGCAGATTCATCTAGCTGGGAACTGAAGGAAGGAGGATGCTACTTCAAGTGAGGTAGTAGTTGCTACTATTTATTGGTAGCTAGTGGGTTCACTTATGTATCTGGTGAATACACGACCCGACTTATGCTTTGCAGTGAACCAGCTGAGTCAAGCTATGGTTCAGCCTACCAAGCTGTTTTAGAAGGCAGCGAAGCATGTGCTGGGATACCTCAGAGGCACATCACAGTACAGATTGTGGTACAAACAGACAGAGGGAGTGAAGCTTTAGGGCTTTACAGATGTGGATTGGGCAGGGAGTCCATCAGACCGAAAGAGCACTTCTGGAGGAATCTTCAACCTTGGTTTAGCTGCAGTTTCCTGGTATAGCAGGAAACAGAGATCAGTTGCACTTAGCTCAGCAGAGGCTGAATACATGGCTGCTAGTCAGGCTGCATGTGAGGCCATTTGGATGTGGAAGATTCTAGTGGGATTGTTTGGTCAGAGGATGGATCCTACAGTGATCTACTGGGATAATTAGAGTTGTATCAAACTCTCTAAGAATCTAGTTTTTCATGATAGGTCCAAGCACATAGATATCCAGTATCACCATCTTCGAGATTGTGTGGTCAAGAGGATCATGTTGTTGATTTATCTTTCGACCGAGGGATAGGATGAAGATATTTTGATGAAGGCATTGTCAAAATGCAAGTTCGAGTTCCATAGAGACAGGATTGGGGTTACTGATAATCCCTTTCTTGAGGGAGTGTTGAAAATAGCAACAAGAAATGCTAAATATATAAGTTCTAAATTTAGTACTGCTATAAATAGCATTTCGGGATACCTTCCTATTTTAGTCAATCCCTAAACTAAAATAGAGAAGTAAAATTCGAATTTGATCTTAGCAGTTGTTTGTAAAATAACTAATTAATTCACCATGAGTTAATTAGTTGTAGAAAATCAAACATGAAGTCTATGTGAAGACATGCAACAGTTTCTCCATTGATTGAGGAATTTATCCATCATTTAAAGAGATAAGGATGAGTTGTAATTAGTTGGCTCAGTTAACTGAGTCAAGTTTAGTTAGATTAGTTCAAATAGTGTGTTGAACTAATTGTGAGTTCAGTTAGTTAATGCATGCATACATGTAACTGCTGCACTTCAAATAGCTAAATATTCTCTCATAAATAACTCATGCATGTTAGTTCAGTCAGAGACCTAGTTGAGATCAGGTGATGGGACAGTGTACTATCAGTTGCAGGAATATTCCTTGGAGGATATCTCTTGCATGCAAAAGGAATTCATTCCTTAGAGATTGCGCAGTTACTTCTTCAGTTTAGTGAGTGTGAATGAGGTCAATTCACACAGGTAGCATCACTGGACCCCAGGAAAAACTGTGCAAGGAAATAGGAGGCTTGGAGGGCTTGAGGAAGACATATGTTGTGTCTATTTAGTCTGTGAGCTGTATTGTTCTATTGCAAAGAGAGCAGGATAGCTTGTGAGTTGATCCTTTTTGCAATTTGAACATATTTCCACTTGTATGATAATACAGAGATTGGGGTTTTAGGCTAAGGCTCTCCCCAGGATTATTCTTCTGTGTTCATGTGTGATTGCTTTCTCATTCTTAGTTATATGTGTTCTTATTGATCTTTCTCATATTCGATTAAGCTTCCGCAAAGTTTGTTGTAGAAGTAGATCTTGTATTTTGCTTTAGTATATTGCATAATCTCTTGATCTACAGTGGGAAATTCTACACACTCGAGTATCAACACTGGTGCATACTATTTCCTAAGTGCACCATTATTTTTTAAATTAAAAACCCTATCATGGTGCACCTTGTTATTTACACACCGAGGTATTTTAATATAGGAATAACAAGTGCTTCGTGTGAGTATAGCACCGAAATGATGCAATTGAATTTTACAAATGCATTTTTTAAACTTAACCTTTTTTTAGTGCTATATTGTAGTATATGCATCGATGCGCCTTATATAGGTAGCATACCATTATTTTTATTTATATGAAAAATAACCTTGCAACGGTGCACCACTTTCGATTAAGAACTAGGGCCTTTAATTCAGTTAATGGCACCAATGCGTATAATATATTAAGTGCACCATTATTTTCAAGTTAAAAACCCCACAAGGGTGCACCATATTATTTTTGCACCGAGGTACTTGTATACGGGTTTAGCACCAAGGCATCATGAGAGTATAGCACGAGACTAGGCAAAATGAATTTTATGACCAACATTTTTTTAAATTTAACCCTTTTCCAGTGCTATCAAGTAGTATATACACCGGTGCACATTATGTATTAAGTGCACCATTACGTTTTTCTTTTTTATAAAAAATTAACTCTATCAGAGTGCACCATATGTTATTAAGCACCAGTGTGTATAGTTTTATAACACACCAATGCATTAGTGTATTATAGATGCACTGTTAAAAAACATCTAATAAAACATTTTCTCACCCAACTCCGTTAGTGACCTCTACTACAAATGGATTTTTGGGCTATTTTTATAGGGTTTTCCACAAAAACCTTCGCTAGAGGGTATTTTCCTTATAGTGTTGATATACCATATGAGATGAGTAGAAACAATTCATTGACAAAAATGGTTGCAATGGGTAAGGAGCAAAAGAATGCAATCAAGAATGAGACCACATAGGTTTAACATAAACATAAAGTGTTAAAATGATAAGATGATGACAAAAGACTATTTTAATTGATTATATTTGCCCAATATGAAAATTTGCAAAGTGGACCTTGGGTTGTGATAGTGGTAAAGAATAGGGTGGTTTATGTGCAGACGTCGACCAATTTTATATATGAATGAAAATTTCCCAATAGTCATAGTCATATGCTAGACTCATTGATAAAGTGTGATATCCCTTGACTTGGAGTTTATATTGTAAATTTGTATATATGGTTAGTGTGGTTGTGCTTTAATTGTAAAGACTTATTTCGAAATATTGTATCAGTGTGATAAAACTGATAAAGGTTAAATGTGGATGTGTAATCATTATTATGTTGTTAATAAAAATAAAGAGTCCCAAAATTAGTAAATAAGCTATATCCGACTGAAAGAGATAAAAGTTGCAAGTTAATGATGGTTATTAATTACCCATTCATTAAGTCCTAGGCATCTAATATGAATGATTTTATAAATTATGATTATGGATATGGTTGATCCATAACGTCTCTAAAAAATAAGGTGTTGTCTTTGGGAGTGGAAAATAGAGCTCATAAATGAGCTAGTAATTAATGACCACCTTTTGGGTGAGGTGGAGGTAGTTACCAACTACCAAATGATTGGTAAGAGGTAATTCTTTTTTTTCTTCTTCTTGAGGAAAGTTATACAATGTTGAACTGTGGAGAGAAAGATAAAGTAAAAACTAAAAACTAAAAATTAAAAATTAAAAAATAATTTGGGGGGATAATTTGGAGGACAAAGTGTCAAAGGTGGGGTGGAGCTAGTGAGCATGTGTATTAGTTCCATACTCAAAATTTCAAATCGGTATACCCCTAGTGAGCACGTGTATTAGTTCCATACTCAAAATTTCAAGTCGTTATTTCAAACTATAAATTTATGAATTTCCAGTCGGTGTTCTGAACTATAAATTTGTGAATTTAATGTGATAGAAAGATAGTATAATTATTTATTATTTTTTTTCTTTCTAGCTTATTGAAAGAGGGAAAAAATATTAGATGGATAATATCAGTGAAAAGATAGTATAATAATTTTTTTCTCAGAGTTAATGTAGTAACTTTTTATGTGTGTATTTCTATTGTTCAGTATAAAATGGTTATGATTCTTTGAAAGAAAATCTTCTTTAATATAGGAGTTTCATGAGTCCACATTCACTAATATTCAAGTATGAACACAGAAATAAGAATTCATACAATTGTTGAAGTTTCTTCTCTAAGAATAAGAATAAAAAAAAAAAAAATTTATATAAGATAGATTACAATCTAAATAACAATATGAGAACAGGATAAAACTTAGGTATTTCTAGCGAACTATGTTCCAAATATATTGATTGATTATTATAGAATAAAAAATAACATTTTCATAAATTGACATGTTTTTGAAAGGAAAGGAGTGATATAAAGAATTGGTTTGTATGTTTAAAACTTAATGATGGTAGTAATAAACTAAAGATCACTAAAAGACCTAAGAAACTAGAAAAATAGGATGAGTTCACATAAAATTTCTGAGTGTTTGAAGTTTGGCTAATTATAAAAGACTAGTGCTAAATATTGTCTAAATTAAACCCTTTTAAATTAACCTAGTCATACTTATACAAAAAACAATAATTATAGCTCTACAGGTACGAAAGTTAATAAATATATTACAGTATAAGTATATATATATATATAATATATATATATATATATATATAATATATAGAGAGAGAGAGATCTAAGTACTTAGGCTTAGTAAAGTATATATGTAAGAAGGAGATAGAAAATATTACATGCTAAGGTAAAGTGTCTACTCTGTGTAGAAAGTCCAAGACCTACTTAATTAGAATTAAATTAGAGAAGTAGAATAGTAACAGAAAACCAGAGTAATAGATGTCGTTTTGCAAGAAATGAAATATTAATCATACATGATGAAGATTGATACATATATAAAACTGAAGCATATCATTAACAACATTTTATTAAAAAAATATAAATCTTCTTAATAAGCAGTATAGGTTGATATTGACCTCAGTGAGTTACAACTAACAATTGTTCTGGGTTGGAGAAACCCATAAATAAGTATAATTTCAGGCATGGAAGCCTAGACTAAAAATCCTTCCAAAAAGGAAGTGAAATAAAATTAACAACTTCATTCCATAAGTTATAGACAAATGATTAGAAAGCCTTGGTGAATTTCCTCGAACATAGATTCACAAACACGCAGAGAAAAACATTCCAGGGGTTTCGGGGTCATCTGACTTGAAATGAGGAACCCAAAGTGTTCATGAGAAAAGCACGAGATTACTACTACGAAGGAAAAATTTTCAAAATTCCACCTTGAGAATGTTATTTATTGTGAAGAACAATAAAATACAAATTAGTATTTATACTTCACTAAGTGTGAACAGTACCCTAAAGAAGGTTTGTACATAGAAATATTTCCTTAATGCCGTAATCTAGAAACTTGTAAACTATAAATAGACTATATTAGAATTTAAAAAAAATTGCTTACTTCGATTTAAAACTAGAACATAAAAGTAAAAAAGAAATTTAGATAAAATAATTGCTTACTTCGGTTTAAAACTAGAACATAAAAGTAAAAAAAAAAAAATTAGATAAAATTATTGTAAACTCAAGTGAGGGTTTTAACAACTCTTATATTAAATTCCTAAAATAAACTCGAGACCTATACTACTAATATATATTATACATATTATACATCTAGCCGGCCATCAGGATATATATTATATATATTACTTTATCATATATGTATATATATATTATATATATAATATAATTATATATATTTATATATTAATTATTAAATACTTAAATTTTTAAAAAAAACCTCATAAGAACCTATAGTAATATCACATAGGGTTTTAAATACTTTTCTCACAAGCACATTATGAAAATATATGAACCCTCGTTCTGAAATCGAAGAAGAATTAAAGTAAAAATAAAATATACACAGATATTTCTAGAGGTTAGGTTCATTTTTAACAACCCTGACCACAATAATGCCAGGATGAGGATACAGTAATGGAATAAAAAGCTAACACAAGAGAGGAGCAATTTATTGTCCATTAAATTACTTCAAAAAAAACAACAACAACAAAAACAAAAACAAAAACAAAAACTTCGAGACATCCAAAAATTAAAGACTCGCAAGCAATTTAAATTCCATATTCAACCACGGAAGCGGCTGTAGGAAATTATTTAAGATTACCTACAACACAAAAAGAGAAGAGTTGAACCCTGGAAAAGAACTATATATAAACAAGAAATTTCAAATAGATGTAAATTGTAATTTCATCAGTACCTTACAATTAGCGACAAGAATCTTGAAATACCCTTATAGATTAATCATGGCCAATGGTCCTTTTGGATAAACAAACTCAAAGAAAAAACCAAGAGAATAGATAGCATGAGTATCCTTTGAAGAAAACACAAATGAAAATATAGAATTCCTGCTAAAATGAAAATAAGGAATATACCTCAAATGAAAATGAAAATATTTACAGTGTTGAGCCAACACTCTCATGATATCTACAATAATAGAGATAGTAAAGAATTGTAGTAGGATAGAATTTCAAATAGATGTAAATTGTAATTTCATCAATACCTTACAATTAGCGACAAGAATCTTGAAATACCCTTGTAAATTAATCATGGCCAATGGTCCTTTTGGATAAACAAACTCAAGAAAAAACCAAGAGAATAGATAGCATGAGTATCCTTTGAAGAAAACACAAATGAAAATATAGAATTCCTGCTAAAATGAAAATAAGGAATATACCGCAAATGAAAATGAAAATATTTACAGCGTTGAGCCAACACTCTCATGATATCTGCAATAATAGAGATAGTAAAGAATTGTAGTAGGATAGATTCAAAGTGTCAGAGCTCTACTCGAGACCTCTTGAATGGGTAAAGGAATGAATCAGTGGTTGGAAAGGTATTTTAAATGACAAAGAGAAACCCCAACTTGTCACCATTGTTTATCTTTTAGGGCTTAGTCACATTGTTGATATGATTAAAAGGTCAATTAAATGTGTCAACACCATAATATAACAACATAATCGTAAGAAATGCATGCCATAGTTAATGAAGACTCTAGAATCACAACAATAATACTATACCAATGAAGGACGGGAACGGAAATTGAAGGTTTTATAATAACTTCTTAATATGCTTTATATATCAAAAATCCTAAATATCATGTAACACATAATGCAAATTGTGGTGATATAAGTTATAAGCATATGGTATAATATGTTATTCCAGCTTTTAAGCAATCCTTGTTCGTGTAATTATAAGTGGTGATAAAGTTCTCTTTAGATAGTCCAACTATAAGTCCTTGTGCATGCAAGTATAAGTGGTGATAAGTTTGATTTAGATAGTCCAACTATAAGTCCTGATAAGTTCTATTTAGATAGTAAGTGGTGATAAGTTTGATTTAGATAGTCCAACTATAAGTCCTTCTGCATGCAACTATAAGTGGTGATAAGTTCTTTTTGGATAGTCCAACTATAAGTCCTTGTGCGTGCAACTATAAGTGGTGATAAGTTCTATAAGTCCTTGTGCATGCAACTATAAATCCTTGTGCGTGCAACTATAAGTGGTGAATAAGTGGTGATAAAGTTCTCTTTAGATAGTCCAACTATAAGTCCTTGTGCATGCAAGTATAAGTGGTGATAAGTTCTATTTAGATAGTAAGTGGTGATAAGTTAAGTTCTATTTAGATAGTCCAACTATAAGTCCTTGTCCGTGCAACTATAAGTGGTGATAAGTTCTATGTAGATAGTAAGTGGTGATAAGTTTGATTTAGATAGTCCAACTATAAGTGGTGATAAGTTCTATTTAGATAGTAAGTGGTGATAATTTTGATTTAGATAGTCCAACTATAAGTCCTTGTGCGTGCA
This sequence comes from Pinus taeda, assembly GCA_000404065.3. Lineage (NCBI taxonomy): Eukaryota > Viridiplantae > Streptophyta > Pinopsida > Pinales > Pinaceae > Pinus > Pinus taeda. Next base: position 43,347 of record APFE030588581.1, read on the forward strand.
AATATAAGTGGTGATAAGTTCTATTTAGATAGCCCAACTATAAGTCCTTGTGCGTCCAACTATAAGTGGTGATAAGTCCTATAAGTCCTTGTGCATGCAACTATAAATACTTGTGCGTGCAACTATAAGTGGTGAATAAGTGGTGATAAAGTTCTCTTTAGATAGTCCAACTATAAGTCCTTGTGCATGCAAGTATAAGTGGTGATAAGTTCTATTTAGATAGTAAGTGGTGATAAGTTAAGTTCTATTTAGATAGTCCAACTATAAGTCCTTGTCCGTGCAACTATAAGTGGTGATAAGTTCTATGTAGATAGTAAGTGGTGATAAGTTTGATTTAGATAGTCCAACTATAAGTCATGATAAGTTCTATTTAGATAGTAAGTGGTGATAAGTTTGATTTAGATAGTCCAACTATAAGTCCTTGTGCGTGCAACTATAAGTGGTGATAAGTTCTATTTAGATAGTCCAACTATAAGTCCTTGTGCGTGCAACTATAAGTGGTGATAAGTTCTATAAGTCCTTGTGCACGCAACTATAAATCCTTGTGTGTGCAACTATAAGTGGTGAATAAGTGGTGATAAATTTCTCTTTAGATAGTCCAACTATAAGTCCTTGTGCATGCAACTATAAGTGGTGATAAGTTCTATTTAGATAGTAAGTGGTGATAAGTTAAGTTCTATTTAGATAGTCCAACTATAAGTCCTTGTCCGTGCAACTATAAGTGGTGATAAGTTCTATTTAGATAGTAAGTGGTGATAAGTTTGATTTAGATAGTCCAACTATAAGTCCTTGTGCGTGCAACTATAAGTGGTGATAAGTTCTATTTAGATAGTCGAGAAAACCTAAACCTAAATTAATATAAATAACCATGTTTTGAATTAAAATAGATTTGGGCAAACCTAAACCTAAATTAATATAAATGACCATGTGTGATAAGTTCTATTTAGATAGTCCAACTATAAGTCCTTGTGCATGCAACTATAAGTGGTGATAAGTTCTATTTAGATAGTCAAGAAAACCAAAATTAATATAAATGACCATGTTTTTAATTTAAATAGATTTGGGCATTTGGTATACCAAATAATTGTAGTTAAGAAATATATTTAGATAGTCGAGAAAACCTAAATTAATATAAATGACCATGTTTTTAATTAAAATAGATTTGGGCATTTGGTATACCAAATTGTATTTAAGAAACAAAACAAAATGAACTCCAAATGTAACAAATTGTAGTTAATAAAAATAAAATAGATTTGGGCATTTGGTATACCAAATTGTAGTTAAGAAATATGAACTCCAAATGTACCAAATTGTAGTTAAGAAATAAAACAAGGTGAACTCCAAATGTACTATGATTTAATGTTAACTACTAACTATAAATACAAAAGTCATAAAGACATTTAAACAAAATCCTTCTTCTAATATTGTACTTTTGAAGGATTTTCTCTCGGCATATTGAAGAGATAAAAGAATAGAAAATAGAGAAGTTGTCAATGGATTATTGAAGCTCATAAGAATCAAAGACTTAGGGAGTAGTCATTATAAGAGGCTACCTAGAATATAGACATCATAAACAATGATTCCATAGAATATTAAGATCTCTATTGTTAAAAGAAAATGTATGCTTTTGAGGTTTGTTACAAGTGGTATCAAAGTTGTAGGTTACAACATTGAGCCTCTTATGGGCACTAAAGTGAAATAATTAATTTATGTCTGATAATCAAATAATCAAACAATTGGTAGGAAAATATTGAAATATGGCTGAAGATAGCAATGGACGAACTTTTTAGGATCATTTAGGGAAGGTGAAGAGCCTAATATTGAATTTTGAATGATGGGAGGAGGAATTAGTAATACAGACAATCATGAATCTAAAATATTACAAGTAGTCTTGAACCAAAATTTAGACAATATAAAATCCAATCAAGAAAAATTGTCCAAAGCTAAGGATGAACAAGAGGAGATTAACGACTACTTACTCAGAAGACAAGAAGGAAATAGAGGTGGTAGGAAAGATGAAGAAACTCATAGAAAGTGATCCAAAAGTGAATCTACTGACATAAATAATTCTATAACTTCTAGTGAAAGTAAGACACTTGACTTTGATGAAAGGGAAGAACATAAATATGGTAGTAGTACTTTTGTGTCCAAAAAGAAAAGGACTACATCTCAATTACAAGGAGAATTCAAAACGATCAGACGTCCAAACTTTGATGGAGAATCTAAGGAGCAGAAGCCTGAATTTTGAATATGTCAAAGTTTTTTGAGGTCTACAATTATCCTAGCATCTTGAAGGCAATATTGGCTATGTTCCAGCTAACTGGTAAAACAACCCTATGGTGGGAGGAAAATAAGGCTATAAATAAGATTAGAAGTAAAAACTTGACATGGAAACTCTTTCAAAAGGAATTCAAAAATAATTTCTTAACATAAATATATTTTCATAAGAAGGCCAGAGAGTTCCATGATTTAAGGTGTAACAACCTCCTCCCACATCTACCCAAGTAACCAGCCAATAGGGGTAACCATGTGACGACAGGCTACTATGATTGGATTCAACCTCTTATGTGACCTTAAGGAAGTGGAATCAATGGAAACACAACATACGGACCTTCCACATCAGCTATAGGACTCTTAGGAACCATCGCAACAACTTAGGTAGCTAGCCCTTGGGTCCCACTGAGGGTTTAGAGCCCAGGTCACTGCCCGTAATTGAATGACACCTTCAGAATAGAAAGATAACAAGGAAACAATGATGAAAATGTAAATACTTGAACAAGCCCTTAACCTGACCCCCACTAGCCATGATATCCATTTCTTCAAACATATCACAAATATGTAATCTACAAGTGTAAACAACATATTTAAGCATAGGGGTCTCATACTTATTTGAGAATCGCTATGAAGCATTATTCTGACTTATATCATTTGTTTCAAGGTAATAGATACATTGTTCATCCATTTACAAGTAAAAACATGATAAGAGCCATACATAGCCACTATCATAAAACATATGCATAATCAGCATAATAGCAACATTAATACCAAGGAAATCACAACCATATGATCCACATATAAATCAATGCAAACTCATAGAAATACAAGGAGAAATAACCTCATATTGATTATGCAAAATCCAAACCCGAGATGGGACTACCACATTCCACTGGACCATAGAATGGTTGAGCCAAATCTCTCTTCAGTCATTCACCTCCATGCAATATTCCAAGCATGAATATCGGACTCAAACAAAAAGAACCAACAAGGGCATGCCAAGGCTAAACCGCCTCACCCTCATCAATAGAAACCATGCTTTATCATAATCCATCCTATATCACTAGGCTAACACAATAAACATGTAATAACAAGCTTTACCATTATCTCCAATGGATCACTAGGCCAAAAAAGCATGGATGCCACCGGATTCCTCCACCTACATTGTGAGGAATTTTCATGTCTCCTAGTTTCTCAGGCTTTACCACAACCCATAGTCTGATCTAGGGATCACTAGGCCCTAAACCAAGACAATATGCTCTAGGCTATACCGTATATCATGCCATTCACCAACAAGGATTCCTAGGCCTAATCAATGGAAACCACCTCTAGGCTTTATGGTATATCCCACCATTCATTTGCAAGGATTCATAGGCCCACCGAGGCAACACAATCTTGGCTTTATCGCAACCCATAGTCTAGGTCAAGGTTTACTAGGTCAGTTGCTTTACTGTTATCCACAGTCCGGTTCAAGGACCACTAGGCCATGTGCTCGATCATTCGGAGATCCACCTCACTCATCTTCGAATCCATCCAGCAATCCAGCTCAACCAAAACATGAGAACCCCATCACACCATGGCTATCCGGAAATGGAAAGTCTAGGTTGAAAGCACTGTCACACCTAGAAAAACCCATGCCATAACAATAAAAGAACCACATGTAATACCATGCATGCCAAATATAGAAAGTAAAACACACATGAAAATTGATACCTGCAAAGAATATTGATGTATTTGCTTGATCCTTCTCTTCCTTGCTTGCTCCTTCCTTCCTCTTTCCTTCTTTGCCTTTCTTATTCCAATGCTAAAATTCTCTAAGAAAACCCTAAGTGTCCAAGAGTGAGAGAGAGAGAGAGAATATTGAGAGAGCTCCAAAACTGAACTGGAAAAAGGTTACCAACTGATCCTCAGAAGCCTTTTTATCAATTAGGCCTCTCTTTTCTTCATTTTCCATTATTTTCCTTCATTTTTATCCTCACGTGCAACCTATGACCTTTCACCTTCCTTTTCTCCTAATTTCCATTATTTTCATAAAAACAAATGCCAAAAATTCCATTTTGCCTTTCCAAAGCCTGCCTTTTCCAATTTCCTTAGCCATAATAAATCAATGAACACCCACACTAGGATGTTTTACCCAACATTCAACTTGGAATAAGTATCCCATCAACCATGGTTATTATTTTTTCCTTTATTAACTTTTATTACATGGAATTTTCACCAGGGTTGTTACAGAATCCTCCCCCTTAGGGGACACCATCCTTGGTGTTCAACCACACCTATACCTCAGCAAAACCATTTAAAAGAAAACATATTGCTCATGGAGCTTTAGAAAATAGCTCGATGCAGTATTTACAATGATCACCCTACTGAAAAGCAAACCAACATGATAGCATAATGATATGACACTCATATCACTGATTGGATATTTATAACATAGCTCATGGTGGTATTTACATCCATATACATATGTACATATACGAAAAACATCATCAAACATGTACCAAAACATATAAAAAACACATATACCAAAACACCATACCAAAACTACTTTGCCTCAACCGAAAAACAATGAAGGATACATAGCCCACATATGATGCCCCATCTCCCATGTAGCTTCATCGGGCCCAAAGTTCTTCCACTGCACTTTAACCTACTCGATTGCTTAGTTCCGGAGCATGAGCACCTTTTTCTGCAATGTACACTGAGGCTCCGGCTAGAATTCTCCATCTAGTTCCACCTGTAATACAGACCAGTCAATCACATGATCAACATATTTAACATGCTTCTTAAGTAATGAAACATGGAAAACATCATGTACTTTCATTTTCAGAGGCAGTACAAGTTGATAGGATACTGGCCCAATCCTCTCAATAATACTGAAGGGTCCACAAAAATGTGGTGTCAGCTTGGCACATGATCCAATCCATAAGGATATCTTCTTTAGTTTGATGTGCAAGTACACATGTTCCCCAACCTAGAAATCCTTGAACAACATGTTCCAATCTACATAGCTCTTCTTCCTATCCTGATCTCCCTTTAGATTCTTCTTTATAACCTACATTTCATGTTCCATGTCTGCCAACATGTCCAGTCCAATCAACACCCTGTTAACTGGATCACTCCAACTGATGGGAGTATTGCAACTCCAACCATACAATGCCTCAAAGGGACTCATCCTCAAATATTCTTGATACCCATTGTTGTAAGAAAAATCTACTAGTGGAATATACTCTTCCCACTTTCATTGATGATGCATCACGTACATCCTCAACATGTCCTCCATTATCCCATTGACCCTCTTTGTCTATCCATCTGTCTACGAATGATAAGTTTTATTGAAGGCCAACTCTGTGAACAAACCTACAAACAACTCCTTCCAAAACTTGGAAATGAACTTTGCATCCATGTTTGATACAATCTTCTTTGGAACCCTATGCAATATAACCACATCTTTGATGAATATATGTGCTACATCACTAACTGATAATGTTGACTTCACTGGAATGAAGTGCACAACCTTTTTCAACCTATCCACAACAACCATGATGGAATCATGTTGTCTCACTATCCGTAGCATCCTTGTGATAAAATCCATGGAAATTACCTCCCATTTCCACTCTAGAATCACAATCGACTATAGTAGTCCACCTGGATGCTTACACTCTGCCTTCACACACTGACAATCAAAACACCTAGCCTCAAACTCTACTACATCCTTCTTCAGATTCGGCCAATAATAAAATTTATTCACTCTGGTCAATGTCTTTTGGTAGCCTGGGTGACCTGCACATGGTTTCGCATGAATCTCCCTCAAGATCACCTTCTTGAGCTCACTATTTTCTAGCACATACATACTGTCTCTAAATCTGACCAATCCATCTGGTGTAAGACAATAGTTCACATCTTGTGCACCTGTACCTGCACCTATACCATTACATGTATCTATACATGTACTACTACCTATACATGTACCTGTACTACTACTTGTACTTATACTTTTACTACTACCTTTATCTATACATGTACTCTGTTGTAACATGTGCACAATCTCCATATACTTGACATCCTAGTAACCGACCTACAACATCCTATCCTGTACATCTATCCCATAGGAGCCCATAACTGCTAAGTGATTTACCTGTATCTACCTACTAAGATCATATGCCATCCTATTCTCCTTTCCTTTGATGTACCTGATCTCGAAGTCAAACTCATTGATCATGGCTAACCATCTAGCTTGCCTAGCATTCAAATTTGGTTGGTCAAACAAATACCTCAACCCAATGTGATCACTCATCAACACAAACCTCCCGCCAAGAAGGTAGTGCATCCACATCTTCAATGCATGTATAATCACTGCTAACTCAAGATCATGTGTCGAGTAGTTCTACTCATGCTCATTTAGTTTTCATGACTCATAGCATACCACCTATCCTTCCTACATAAGGACTCCACCAAGTCCTCTCTTGCAAGAATTTGTACATATTATAAACTCTTTGTTCGGATCTGCAATCTTTAACACTAGTGCATGTGTCAACAACTACTTGAGTTGCTCAAAACAAGCCTCACACTCCTCTGTCTAGTCAAAATTTCTTACATTTCCTATGCAATGATGTAATAGGATAAGAAATATGCAAGAAGTTCCTAATGAACCTACTGTAATAGCCTACCAGCCCCATGAAAGATCTCACCTCATCCACATTCCTGGGAGATACCCACTCCATGATGGCCCTTACCTTTTCTGGATCCACTGTTATTCCCTCCTTGGAAACTTCATGTCCCAAGTAGTGTACCTCAGTTTGAAAGAAACTGCACTTGTTGAGGTTAGCATACAATTGATGCTCTCTCAACAACCTCAACACTACTACTAAATGATCGACATGCTTGTCCTCATTTTTAGAATATACCAATATGTCATCAATGAACACGATAACAAACTTATCCAAATACTGACACAACACATTATTCATCAAGCACATAAAATTAGTTGGAGCATTAGTCAAACCGAATGGAACTACAAGAAACTCATAATGCTCATACCTGGTCGAGAAACTTTTCTTGTAAATGTCCTCCTCTTTGATGTGTACATGGTGGTATCCAGATCTCAAATCAATCTTCGAGAATACTACTACTCCCTTCAACTGATCGAACAAGTCATCAATCCTCGGCAATAGATACCTGTTCTTGATTTTCGCTTTGTTCAATTACCTGTAGTCAATTCATAATCTGAGAGTGCCATCCTTCTTCTTCATAAATAATACCAGTGTGCCCCATGGTGATACACTTGGCCTAATGTAGCACTTGTCCAACATTTCCTTCAACTACAACTTCAACTCTACCAACTCAAGTGTGCTCATCCTATAAGGTTCTTTTGATGTTGGAGCCACCCCTGGAACTAACTCAATAGAAAATTATAGCTCCCTGTGAGGTGGAAAATTTGAAATTTCCTCAGGAAATATATCCTGAAAATGCAAAACTGGGTACCTATTCAAAACATCTGCATCCTCAACTTCCTTACCTTTTCACTAGAAATATGTATTATGAATCACACATCCTTTCCTGCAACTGCATTTTTCTGCATAGATGTCACCATCCTAACTGATGTGGCTTTCTTCTTTCCCTGTAAGAGTCTTGGTTGTCCATTTTCATCCACACACTCAATGGATTTGTCATAACAATCCACCTTGGTTCTATGAAGATACAACCAATCCATGCCCATCAACATACTGTATGATCCCAATGGTAATACATTCAAATGTGTTGTGGTAGGCATACCATTCAAATTAAATGCACAAGCTCTTACCCAATGATGAACTCGCTTCTTTGTACCTATAGCCAACTACACTAACCAAGATTCTTCATGCAATTCCTTACTCAAACCACACTTATCCACCAAGTCAAGACTAACATAGCTATAATTAGATCCAGGGTCATTCAAAATAGAAATAACTTGATCACAAAGCTTACCGCCCATCTCAATGATAGATGCCTGATGGTCTGCCTGTTTTTTATACAATGTTTCATAAATACGAGGAACACTCTGACCAACATCCCCAATAGTATCTACCTCCTTTGCACTATATATCTGAGGTCTACAACCCTAATTATGTGGAAAATCTCTCTTAAGATGCTCCTTACTGCATGTCAAACACTCCAACCGACCAGTACCCTCACCTCTATGTTGTTGTTCCTGCTATGACCCATGTCTTTGTCTAGATACACTGAACCTCTTTTGTGGTGCCACATTTTCTTTCTCATCTGCATTCTGAGGCCTTACTCTTTTCGACTCCCATTTACCTTTACCTTTGTCTTTCCCCTTCCATCCTTGCTGATATTCATTCGTACGCTTTGATTATTCATAGCAATGCTTTAATTTCCCAATAACTTCCTCGAGTGACCGAAGCTCATCATACTCAATCTGATATCTAAATGATAATGGAAATCCACTGACAAATCTTTGAACTTTAGCCTTCTCATCTTTAATATACGGTACATACTTCAATATCTTCAGGAACTTATTCGTGTACTCTTCATCTATCATTGATCGCATCTTTATCTCATATAATTATTTGGCCTTACTTTCATAGTACCTTTCTGACAAGTGCTTCTTGAAAAGCCTCTGGAACTTGTGCCAAGTCAAGTCATCTGTCCTGATGTCTTGAACCTGCTTCACATCTTCCCACCAGATATATGTTATACCTTTTAAGCTAAAGATAGAAATTATGGCCTTCATGTTTTCTGTGTACTCATGCAACTCAAAGAACTTGTCCATCCCAAGTATCCAAGCCTCTGCATCTTCCAGCTTCTTCAAGTCTCCATCAAAAGTAGGTGCCTTTGTTTTCTTAAATTCATCTGGCAAGTATCCCCTATCACTGCTCCTGTAAGGATGATAACGATGTCGATCATGATGCTTATCAAAACCATAACTATAATAATATTTGTATCTATCATCTCTCCTATTCGGAGTATCCAAAAACCTTCCATCTTTAATAGTGTCATCTCTATCTAAAATGTGACCACCATGAGACCTACTGCCATATTCCCCATTAGTTTTGTCCTCCTGTCCATGGTTAATCTAAAGTGGCCTTTGTCGCTACAATTCTTACAAACTATGAAGAAATATTGCATTAACCTCTGCTTGCTTTTCTTGTGCTTGCATGATTTTGTCATTGTCTACCTTAAAAGTCCTTATTTCTTCCTTTAAGCTTATTAATGTGTCTGCTAAGTCAAAAGAGTGCCAAAAACCACGTTTCTCATTTGATTCATAGGGAGAGTCTTTGTAGTCTACCATATTGCTAGTTATTTGATCTATTTCCTGCAAGGCATACTATGTCAACTAAACCAAATCACAAAAAACCAGTGTACCTTAGCATAATTCGAGGATGGAATCTCATCTGCAAGATCAACAAATCACTGCGATACATGTATAACATACTCATAACAACATATATACATACAATACATAAGCACATAATCATGTAACCATCAATCTAGCTAGAGTCTAGTCATTAATGCATGACCATACCAACTAGACATACCATGGAGTCATGCATAACAACAACAACTATACTGACATACACTAACAATACACAAGCATAAACAATATGTAACCAATCATGCACTTATGACGACATACATCATAACAACAACATCCTCTTCCACATGGCGTCATCACTACAACCATGGCTGACACCATGCAAATGAAATAAGCATATAAACCACAACAATGATTAACAAATGTGAAAATGACATGAATGCATGACCAAAACACCACCCATCCAGTCGAGGCGTGAACCATGCTCTGATACAACTATGTAACACCCTCCTCCCACATCTACCCAAGTAACCGACCAACCAAGGTAAACATGTGATGAGAGGCTATTATGATTGGATTCAGCCTCCTATGTGACCTTAAGGAAGTGGAATCGACATAAACACAACATACAAACCTTCCTCATTAGCTACAGGACTCTTAGGAACCATCCCAACCACTCCGGTAGCTAGCCCTTGGGTCCCACTGGACCCCCAAATACTCCCATGATATGGACATGACAATGTCCAAGAGACTCTAGACACTCTCATGACAATGCATGCCAGCGTCCAAGGACTATTTTTCTCAGTGTTGTGCTAGCGTCCCTAGGATTTGAGTCACTTTTTCATGCCCAGAGGCCAATTCATTGCCCAGAATTGAATGACACCTTCATAACGAAAAGATAACAAGGAAAAAATGATGCAAATGTAAATACTTAAACAAACCCTTAACCGGACCCCCACTAGCCATGATAGGAATTTCGTCAAACATATCATAAATATGTAATCTACCGGTGTAAACAACATATTTAAGCATAGGGGTCTCATACTTGTTTGAGAATCACTATGAAGCATTGTTCCCTTATATCATTTGTTGTATTATCATTTATTAGGTCATAGATACATTATTCATTCATTTACAAGTAAAACCTATAAGATCCCTACATAGCCTTTGTCATAAATATATATATAACCAACATAATAGCAACAGAAATACCAAGGAAATCACACCCATATGATCCACATATAAAGAAGTACAATACTCATATAAATACAAGGAGAAATAAACTCATATTGATGATGCAAAATCCAAACCCGAGATGGGACTGCCTGTTCCACCTGACCATAAAATGGTTGGACCAAATCTCTCTTCAGTCATTCACCCTCATGTCATATTCCAAGCATGAATGTGGGACTCAAACTAAAAGAACCAACCAGTGAATCTTGAGGCTAGACCACCTCACCCTCATCAATAGAAATCAGGCTTTACCATAATCCATCCTGGATCACTAGGCCAACACAATAAACATGTAATAATAGGATTTCCTATGATCTCCACTAAATCACTAGACCAAAACAAGCATGGATTCCACCGGATTTCTCCACCTACATTGTGAGGAATTTTCCTGTCTCCTAGCCTCTCAGGCTTCACCACAATCCACAGTCTAATCCAAGGATCACTAGGCCCTAAACCGAGACACCACCCTCTAGGCTCTACCGTATATCCCGACATTCACCGACAAGGATTCTTAGGCCTAATCAAGGACAACCACCTCTAGGATTTACCGTATATCCCACCATTAACCGACAAGGATTCCTAGGCCCACCGAGGCAACACAATTCTGACTTTACCGCAACCCACAGTCTAGCTCAAGGGTTACTAGGCCAGTAGTTTTACCGTGATCCACAGTTTAGTTCAAGGACCACTAGGCCATGTGCTCTATGATTCATATATCCACCTCACTTAGTTTCAAATCCATCCAGAAATCTAGCTCAACCAAAACATGAGAACACCATCACACCATGGTTATCTGGAAATGGCAAAGCTAGGTTGAAAACACTATCACACCTAGAAAAACCCATGCCACAATAGCAAAAAAACCACGTGCAATACCATGCATGCCAAATTTAGCAAGGAAAAAACACATTTAAATCGATACCTACAAAGAATATTGTTGTAGCTGTTTGATCTTGCTCTTCCTTTCTTGCTCCTTCCTTACTCTTGCCTTCTTTTCCTTTCTTGTTCCAATGCCAAAATGCTCCAAGAAAAATCTAAGTGTCCAAGAGTGAGAGAGAGAGAGAGAGAGAGAGAGAATAATGAGAGAGCTCCAAAACTGAAATAAAAAAAGGTTAGCAATTGTTCCTCATAAGCCTTTTTATCAATTAGGCCTCTCTTTTCTTCATTTTCCATTATTTTCCTTCATTTTCCTCCTCACATGCAACATGTGACCTTTCACCTTCCTTCTCTCCTAATTTCCATTATTTTCATGAATAATTGTGCCAAAAATGCCATTTTGTCTTTCCAAATCCTTTGCCATTGCCTTTCTCAATTTCCTTAGCCATAATAAACCAATGAACACCCACACTAGGATGTTTTTCCCAACATTCAGCTTGGAATAAGTGTCCCATCAACCATGGTTATTATTTTTGTCTCTATTAACTTTTATTACATGGAATTTTCACTAGGGTTGTTACATAAGGTTAGGACAATCCACCATGGATTAATTTGTGAACAAATTCATGAGTTTGCTTAGATATGTACCATATCTAAATGAGGAAAAAAAATACAAAGGTTCATTAGTTTCTTTCCTTTTTCATATAGAGAGAGGATTGAATTTGACAAACCAAAAACCATGGATGAGACTATAAGAAAGGAAAATTTTTCTTTCAATGAGAACAAATAGGAGAATGACAATTATAAAAGTTGGTTGGCTAAAAAAAATGAAAATTTTAATGCAAAGAAAAAGAGTTTTAAGAAACCTGCCTTTTTGAACCCCTTTAGAAGCAATAAAGGGGGGAATTACAACAGAAGTGTAAATCAGCAGAAAAATATAGGACAAAAAGGTGGGAAAGGAATAGGAACGGGAAATAGGAATTTTGGTGAATCAGCTAGACCACAAATCAAGTGTTGGGGTTGCAATGAGAACCATTTGTGGAGATATTGTCCATAAAATCCTAGAAACAAAAATAAAACAATATATAACCTACAATAAGCCTCTACAGTTAATGATATTTCTTGTAATATCCCAACGATTATTGCAGTTCTAGATGGGAGACAAGGAGATCACTAGTCCACTATGGTGGAAATCCAATGTAAAATTTGTTGAAATTGTAGCAAGAAAAGAATTCATTTGAATAGTGCCTTATTCAAATGGAAAAAAAATGATTTTCAACATCAGCAAGATGACTTGGATTGCATTTAACTTGTGCGAAATGGCCTTGTCTACTAGTTTACTCAATAAATTCGAGTTATAGGCTAGAAGTAGAGTTGTGCATGGGTTGATTGCTAAAATTTAGTAATCTAGTTGATTTATTGTTAGTTAAACTCAGTTATTTGAGCTCTAGTCTAGAATAGAGTTAGTAGGAGTTCAGTTGAGTAGTAGAATTGTTGTTAACTCATTGATCTCTCAATTAACTGTCAATCAGCTAAAAATAGACCCAGTCATACATGGAATTTGAATTGCCTAGTTGAGTGGATGGAAAAGGCACATTTGTATTTATAATTGTATAATGTTGAGTGTACAATGATTCTACATTATGCAGGTGAATCATTCTTTGGGAATTACGCAAGAAAATAGGAGGAAATTCCTATATTTTAGGAGCTAATTTCCTCAAGGATTGGGCAAGGAAATAGGAGGAAGATGGGGCCTTGAATTGACTAAATGTTGGCCAAAGAAAGACAATCAGCAGGAGAACAGGTTTACAATGCAGGGTGTGCTTCGGATTTGAAGACATTGTAATAGTTTCTCATTCTCATATGATTAATGAAAAGAAATGGAGGGGTTTTTCCTAGCTAGTCCCCCCTATAAAATCATTATGTTCTTGCGGTTTTAATGTTTGCAAGTCATTGCATGTGTTTCTAAATTGTGATTTCCATTCTCCAAAATAGTAGTGCAAATTTGTAATCTCTTGTTTTTAATTTGAACTCATCAGTAGTAGAAAATTTCTATTAATTTCTACATGGTATCATAGCCTCAAAAGATTACATAGAAACCTCATTTTAGATCCTCACTCAGAGAAATTTTGATTTGCAGAGTTTTTTGGTGTAAATTCTCTTTAGTATGGCTAAATTATCTTTCAATGGATTGAGGCTTGAGTATGCATTGGAGGGAAGTTCTAATTTCTGAGCTTGGGACATATTTAGGATCATCACAAGTGCCCTAGGAGAAGCATTTTGGAGCAGCTAGAATATTGACTAGTGGAAGTCCTTGAAGTCCTCATGTATAGTGATCATTTAAGAATTAATGAGCTATTAGGAGGTATAGTTATAAAGCCCTAGTTTAGGGAAAATATAGAAGACCTTATGTGTAGACTTCTTAATGGAGATAGAAGGCTACTAGTGGGAAAATTAGTGAGCTAATGTTTAGTGACACAAAAATGAGTTGTGATCATTGATATTAGTAGATTGAGGAGCAAAGAGATTTCCCACGGGAAGATTGAGACTCAAAGGGAGTCTAGTTTCAGAGGGATCATCCCTATGGAAGCTTGTACTTTAGGATATGAGGAGATCAAACATATTATTGTAATAGTTACAGCAGTAGTGCGGAAGCAACATTCGAGAAGTACTAGCAACAATATGAGTAGATCGTATTTCACCATGCATGCAACTATACCTCTAGGAGGGAGGTGGGGTGATGTAGAGCCTTAGTCCCAAAGTTGTAAATATTTGGGTAGGGTCCATAGGAAAGAAATAAAAGTTGTAGTATATTCTTCTCATGGATCATTACCCTTGTTGCAAGGGCTCACAATATTCAGTAATAGAAGGATTAGTGTTATTTGATGTAGTCAAATATTGAGCGATAGTTGCAGGCTAGTAGAAATATGAGACTTAGGAGACAATTGCAACTCAAAGACACAATTGATTCAATATTTTGGATGCTTCTAAGCTGCAGTTGTTGCAGTAGAAACAACAATAGTGAGAGGGAGTGTTAATTGTGTTATAGTACATTCCTCCATAGGAGCAGGATAGGGATTATTCAAAACACTTTTCTTGCTAAGAGGGTGTGTTGAAATTGTAGCAAGAAAAGGCTTCACTTGACTAATGCCTCAGCCAAATGGAAAAAAATCGATTTTCCACATCAGCGAGATCACTCGGATTGCAATTAATTTGTGTGACATGGTCTTGTCTACTAGTTTACTTGTAAATTCGAGTTATAGGCTATAAGTAGAGTTGTCAATGAGTTGATTTCTAAAATTTAGCAATCTAGTTGAGTTATTGTTAGTTAAACTCGGTTATTTGAGCTCTAGTCTAGAATAGAGTTAGTAGGAGTTCAGTAGAGTAGTAGAATTGTTGTTAACTCACTAATCTCTCAGTTAACTAGTCAATCAACTAAAAATAGACCCAGTCATGCATGGAATTCAAATTGCCTAGTTGAGTGGATGGAAAAGGAAAATTTGTATTTATAATTTTATGTTGTTGAGTGTACAGTTATTTTGCACTAAGTAGGTGAACCATTCCTTGGGAATTGCACAAGAAAATAGGAGGAAGTTCCTATCTTTTGGGAGATAATTTTCTCAAGGATTGCGCAAGGAAATAGGAGGAGGTTGTGGGCTTGAATTGGCTAAGTATTGACTAGAGCAAGACAATCAGTAAGAGAACAAGTTTATTGTGCAGGGTGTGCTTTAGATTTGAAGCAAGACATTGTAATAGTTTCTCATTCTCATCTGATTAATGAAAAGCAGCGTAGTGGTTTTTCCGAGTTGGGTCCCCCTATAAAATCATTGTGTTCTTGTGGTTTTAAAGGTTTCATGTCATTGAATGTGTTTCTAAATTTTTATTTCCATTCCTTAAAATAGTAGAGGAAATTTGTAATCTCTTGTTTTTAGTTCAAATTCATCAGTAGTAGCAAATTTCTATTAAATTCTACAAAATTTTTGAGGAAAATATGACAACATTAATTGACCCTGGTTCTACTTTAAGTTATATTTCCCCAACTGCAATAGAAAAATGTGGACTTAAAAAGGAAAAGCAAAGTAAGCCATAGTTAGTACAATTAGCCATAGGAGATAAAAGAAAAGTTATAGAAATATGTAAATATTGTTTATTAAATCTGAATGGAATGAATACTCATTTGAATATGAAAATTTTACCTTTGGGGTTATATGATATTCTTATTGGTATGGATTGGTTCGAACCACACATAGTAATTTTAAATTTCTTAGAAAAGTCTTTTACTTGCATTAATGATAAAGGGGAGGCTTGTACAGTCAAAGGAGTGCCAAGAGCTATTTATGTGAGGCAAATTTCTACTTTATAATTAAAGAAATGCGCTCGTAAAGGCTGCCAATTTTTTGTAGTCCAGATTGAAGATTTTTTTAGTAATAATCAGAAATCATCTCTAAATGACTACCCTATATTGGAGCAATATAAAAATGTCTTCCCTGAAGAAATACTAGCACTTCCTCTAAGAAGAGATATATACTTCACAATTAATCTCAATCCTGGAGTAGTTCAAGTATCAAAAGCCCCATATAGAATGAGCATTCTTGAGTTAATGGAGTAAAAATTTCAATTGCAAGAATTGTTGGATAAGAAGTGTATAAGACCCAGTGTGTAAATGTGTGGTTCAACAGTCTTATTTGTTAACAAAAAAGATGGGACTCTCAGAATCTATACAGACTACAGACAACTCAATAAAATGACCATAAAAAACAAGTATCCTTTACCTCTCATTGACGACTTGTTTGACCAAGTCATGGGAGTTTCAATTTTCTCAAAAATAAATTTGAGATTTGAATACCATCATATTAGGATAAAGGATGAGGAATTCACAAAAAAACATTCAGGACAAGATATGGACATTATGATATTTTTGTGCATCCATTTGGAGTCACTAATGCACCAGCCACTTTCATGTGCTTAGCCCTTTTCTAGAAAAATTTGTCATTATATTCATATATTATATTATAGTTTACTCAAAGAGTAAAGAACATGATAAACATTTTCATATTGTCTTTCAAACATGAGTTGTACGTTGAGTTTAGAAAATACTCATTTTACCATAAACAAATTCAGTACTTAGGACATGTGGTATTTGAGGAAGGGATTGATGTGGATCTCAAAAAGGTAAAATCTATCATAGAATGCCCAATACCTAAAGATGTAGCTGATATTAGGTATTTTATGGGAATTATAGGTTATTACAAAAGATTTATAGAAGGGTTTTCTAAATTGGGATACTCAATCACTTATTTACAAAAGAAGGCGAAAAATTATTATCAAATACTTTTCAAATCTTAAAATTAGCTGACCCCAATAAAGATTTCGTAGTTTGCATGGATACCTATAAGGAAGGGTTGGGGGAGTTTTAATGCAAGAAGGCCATGTAATTAGCTATGAATCCATGAAATTAAAATACCATGAGAAGAACTATGCCACAGATTATTTATAACTAGTATTTATTGTTCATGCTCTAAAAATGTGGATGCACTATCTTATACGAAGAAAATTTCAGCTAAAAATTGATAATGTCGGTCTTAAATACTTATTTGACCAACCAAAACTGGATTATAGGAAAGAAAGATGGTTGGAATTCCTTAGTGAATATGACTTTGAAATCATACACATTAAGTGAAAGGAAAACAAAATTGTTGATTCTTTGAGCAAAAAATTAATTCAGATTTGTACCATTTCTATATCCAGTTAGCAAACAAATTTGATAGAAAAGATCAAAACAGCTGCAGATTTTGATCAATAATACATGAAAAGTAAAGAGAATATTTGGAAATTTTATCTATTAGATGAAGAAGAAAGTGATTTTCAGTGAAGAATGAAGATTCACTAATGTATATAGATACATATTATCTGCCAAATGATCCAAATATAAAAATATTTTTCCTAGATGAATTGCACAAGAAACCAATAGTTGGGCATCCTGGCTATCAAAAGTTAATGATTGTGTTGAAGAAAGATTTTTATTGGCCTAACATGAAAATAGAAACATCTGAGTATGTAGTTAAATGCTTGGAATGTCAAAAGGTGAAGGATTCCCATCAACATCCGGTCAGGTTGTTACAACCCTTACCCATTCTAGAATGGAAATGGGAAATAATATCAATGGACTTCATCATTGGTTTACCAAAAAATATCATGCAATATGATTCTATTATGGTAGTGGTACATAAGCTCAGTAAAGAAGAACACTTTATTCCTATCAAAGATACCTTCAAGGCTATTACCATAGAAGAAATATTTATGAAGGAGATATTTAGACTCCATGGTATTCCCAAAATTATAATTTCTGGCCATGATGCCAAGTTCACTTCTAAATTTTGGAAGGGTTTATTTAAAGGTATAGGAAAAAAGTTAAATCTTAGCACAACCTATCATCCTCAAACTGATGATCAAACAGAAATGACCAATCATATCTTAGAAGATAAGTTAAGAATGCATATTATGGATAGACCTACTAAGTGGGAAGACTATTTCCATTTAGTTGAGTTTGACTATAATAATGGATATTAGAATTCTTTGAAGATGAGCCCTTTTAAGGTACTGTATGGAAGAAGATGCAAAGTACCTCTAAGTTGGGACCATCATGAAGATCAGTTAGAATTAGGACCATATATATTAAAGGAGATGGAAGAAGTGGTTAAACAAGTTAAGAAAAATTTGAAAACAACTCGGGATCAATAGAAGAGTTATGCAGACTTGAAAACAGTTCAAAAGGAATTCAATGTTGGTGATCATGTATACTTAAAATTGAAACCAAAGAAAATCACACTTAGACTTGTGAAACACCCCACATTACTCTCGATGAAGTGTTCACCTACTAACCGAACTTCCCTTGTGTGGTTAGATAAATGGGATAATTTTTTATTTCTTTTTGTCTCCTTATCGAGTTTTGAAAAACCAACATAGGTGTTTCCATTATACTCATCTCGTGAGAAGTTTCTGGTGATGCTAATTTTTTCTCATTTTGAATCCTGGATCTCAAACTTATGTCCAGTCTCAATTTATATTGGTTTAAATGTGTTCCTGCACTTTCTTTGCACTTGCAGGCATCCATTTCTATCCCTTCCTACCCCCCCCCTTGTGGGGAAGAGATATATATAATAATATAATAATATACATATATATTATATATAGTATATATATATATAGTTATATATATATATATCTATATCTATATATAAACTTAGGCTATGTCATATCGCGGTGCCCTCTCAAATTAAATGATAAGTGATTATGTTTATAATTATCTCTGCATATATACATAGCCCTCCGTTATGAGTCGTCCAACAACTATCATTGGATGGGTCCAGCCCACAATCCATAATCAAATGTGACCCCATCGTGGTTAACCCATGTATGTATCGATGTCTTTTATGTGCATTGGCCCTATTGTTTAATGGTTCTCAACACATCCACAAGATCAACAATGATAATATAACCTGCAAGAAATCCACAGCATTATATGTGTGTGTGTAACACCCCACCTCACATTTACTCACTTTAACCTATTCACCAAGGTAAACTTGAGATGAGAGTTACTATGCATGACTTGATTTCCAAGGTGCACTTATGGAAAAAGGGGTCCACATGTCCATAACTAACTAAAAATACCCAAAGACACATGATCACACTATTATCAGCCTAACTTGACCCAACATTATTTCTTATTAGTCATGTTTCCTTAAATTTAACACAACTTTCTATTTTGGAAGTTTTTTAGGTCCTAAACTTCTGAGGCCATTTTGAGGGCATAAATGACATTTTCAGGGAAAATAGAGCGATTGGAAAAGTTCCAAAATCTATTTCATAGATTCCAAAATGAGGTATTATGATAGACAAATGGATATCGTATGCCAAACTTATGACCCCAGGAAGTTGGATGTATAAATTATTCATTTATATAAACACTTTGTGACTATGGTACTTGTAGGTCATCAATGCATTGTTTGTTCATTGTTTTCATTATTTCATCAAATATTCATCAAGAAGGTGTGTTTCCCTCTCACACTAGCTAAAATAAAACATAGTCAAGCACATGCATTCATATAAATCAACCATGAACCATCAAACCATGAATTAGATCTAGATCAAGAACACATCAAATAATAAGAAATATACCATGAATGTAACCAACATTTAACCAAAATGGAGCCATGACATACCAGTCATATAAAAAACAGTGAATCGACACTTATGCCCATTGATCATCAATAAATAATAACATATATTAACATATGCATAGTGCCAACCAAGTCAGGGACTTCCATTTACCACTCAACCATAGATTGGGTTAAACAAAAACTTTTTTTAGCCAATAACCTTCGTTCCATATTCCAAGCATGAATGTTGGATCACGTGGGATAAAACAAAACAAAACCAACCAAGGAATCCAGAAGTTAAGCCACACTCCACCCTCAACCACAGTGATTTCACCTAAACCGGTCTAGAAATTGACAAAACCATAAAAAAGATTAGATGCCTTAGAATTTCTTCACCATACCCAAAGGAATTTTCCTGTCTCCACCCACCTGTCAAGAGCTTCCCAGAGAGAACCATCTCCACCCTCAACCCTTGGGATTTTTCTTGATACCACCTCAACATGATTCAAAATCTATTGGCAATATAAAGCTCAACCAAAGGGAACCCACTACATCATGACTATCTAGGAAATGGCAAAGGAAAGGTTGTATACCACTATCAATCTAGGAAAATATCATGCCAATGACAACAAAATACATGAATCATGCATTCAAATCCTAGCAAGATAAGAATACATTCAACCTATTACCTACAAAATCCTCATAATGGTTTCTCTTTATTTACTTGATTTATGCCCTTGATTACGGTTGTCCAAATTTTCTCTTGTGCTTCCTTGCTTCTTCATTTCTTACTTGTGTCTTCCTTGTGTCCAAGCATTTTCTCCCTCTTGCTCTCCTCTTCTCTAACTCAATGCTAGAATGTATAAGAGTGTGTGTGAATTTTATTTCTCCTTTTTATTTTTTCTTTTTTCTTTCCCTTTTTCTTCATTTTCTCTTGCATGCATATTCCTATCTATTCATCTATTTTTTCTCTTATTTCCCTTTATTTCTTATATTAAATTTCTATTTATTGCCTTTTTCCTTTTCCAATGCCAATTCCAATTTCCATAGCCAATAATGAACAACAACTAGATCCCAATATAATGTTTTTCCCTTCATTCATCTTGGAATACATGTTCCATGATCTTGGTTTTATCTTTGCCTTTGTAACGCCCATTTATTACATGGAACTTTAACCTATAGTTGTTACAGTGTGTGTGCGTTCATACATGTAGTTGTGAGCCTGCCATTTGACAACCCACAAAAAACTAAGATGCTTAATGACCATTAAACAATGTGCTATCCCCCCTCTGGTGACATTGGGGGGAGGGGAGGATGGGGGAAGGGAGGGGGGGTGTGGCTTCCACTATCGTAGTTCCCATTCACGATTTTTCTAGTACCTAATCTGACGGTGAATTGCTCGTCCAACAATCTGATGTCCCTCACGCAATGCAACCTCCCCTCCCTCCTGTTTATGTCACATGAGGGGGGATCACGTTATTGACTTCAACCGTTAATCCCATCACTTTATTACCATTTTCCAATGGCATGCACCTTGCCCATGGTCTCACACTCGATATGGCATTGCCCCATAGTTGCAGGTCATGGTTCTATGGCCCACAACCAATCTCTTGGATTCATTTCTCTGACTTGACATGTTACCACCATTTCCACCAAGGTTGTTTCACCCTCGGTTATGGGTATGGTTGCATGGCCTAAAATCTTGGCTCATGGGGGCTAACCACAACCATTTAACACTATAATTTCTTACATTAAGGATCAACACTCCCTTTACACATACGCGATACGTTATAGTATAACATACACACACACACACATGTGTCTGTGTGTGTTGTTTAAATAAGAATCTCTCCCATACCTACATGGTTACACCTATGAATGGTTCAAGAACTCCTCGGCATAGATCTATGAGCCAATACAATTATCACAAGGTCGTTCCATGTGCAAATTTTTGCCTATTTACAATTCATGAGCTGAGTTCCTTGGCACATAAGTATAAGGAAATCATGACATTATAGGGCCCTTTCACAACAGTTAGCTAATGTGACTATACATGAATTCATGACAATGTATTAGACCATAAGCTTCATAATTTAAATTCCAATGTTAATGGTGTCCAACATACATATCTACAGGTATATTTGCATATGTTTCTAAGTTACAAGTGTTCGTTAATTGCATTTATATTATTGTATTACCACTTTCTGACATTCTTACAGTCCTAGCAATGAGGACTATTCACCTTTGTATGCCAGTTGCATCACTGAATCGCCAGTTTCGTGATTGTGTCTTCATACCATCAAGATTCAATGCATTATTGAAGGCATATATATATATATATATATATATATATAATATATATATATATATATATATATATCCAATTATACAACACATGCACATATATCTTCATGTATAGTTTCTTGCAAGAAAAATATCACTATATAAATCTCAGCATTCAGAACCCAATCATCAAGACCTCCATATTGTTAAGTGCATGAAATAAATCATTTTTCACATAAACAATGCAAATTAATTAACAACATTAACATTGTCTTTCATAGAAGAAATTCCACATGAAGAGACTTATCTTGGATTTAAAATTTGAAGAAGGGAAAATGAGTTGGAAACAACAAATATCCACCCAACTATAGACGAGTTCTAGCCAGATCTTTATTGCAACCACCACCCCGGAGCCAAGTTCCATGGATTGAGATGGTTTTCTCTAGGGATGAAATGCCAATTGCTGGTTGGAATAGGGACTCCAGAAGTTTTCCTATCTCCACCCACCAACCAAATAGCATTCAACCAATTACACAGGGAATCGAGAGGCCTACTACCTCGACCCTTGAGTTTCTCCACAACTAATACACTCTAAGGGATCCAAAGGCTACACATCCACCCCGAGAACATATATCACAGAGATTCCACCCAATAATAGGAATCCAAAATCCTCTACCAAAACAAATAAAACAAGCATAGGAGGCTCAAGAAAAAAAATTATGATAATTCTAGGGAATAAGGCTCCACCCCATGTAGTCAAGGGACTCTATAGAATCCAATCTCTATCCTTGAGCCCCATAGCACATATATCATAGATATTCCACCCAATAATCGGAATACAAAATCCTCTACCAGAACAAATAAAAAAACACAACAGGCTCAAGATTTGTTTTTATGAGTATTCTAGGGAATAAGGCTCTAGTCTAGAAATTCAAAGGACTCTATAGAATCCCATCTCTACCCTTGAGCCCTAGGGCATCCAAAAATATTAGCCCCACTTGGAGGAAGTCCTCATGCTCCTAATGCTCAACCAATTTGTGTATACTTGAATCTTCTCTGTGTGCTGCGAATGTGCCAAGAATCCTCCACGTTGTGGCTATATTCCCTTATCTAATCTCATGATATGCCTAAATTTTATCCTCTTGTGTTTTCTAATTCATTTTCTATATCCTTCAAATATTTTGGTTATGTTCATTATGAACACATTACCTGTATGTTTCCCTTTTTCTTTCTTGTTTTCCCTATATTCCCTTCGCTTTCCCTTACTATTCTTTATAATTGTGTCTGCCTTTCGTGCTTGTTGTTCTATGTTTGAATGTGCTATATTTTCCCTCTAAGAATGCTAGTGTGTTCTACAAGTGATTGTGTTTTTACTATCCTCTCCTTATTGAATTCCCTGTATTTGTTTCTCTAGTTGCTCATGAAGCCTTTGCTCCATTAAATCTTCGTCCTTTTATGTCTTGTTCATTTCTCCAAATCAAGGATGGCATGTGTCCTTATATTGTAGTCTCATTAATTCTAAGCACTAGTTTATTAAAGCCACACCAGACAACCTTCAATAACTATCACACAATTCAGATTTTCCTTGCAACAAGTAAACTGAATATCCGAAGCAAAATCCATCCCGAGTCCTTCAAATCGGTGTCCCTACTCTACCTTTTTTTTTTGTAAATTCAAAATACATGAAATGTTTACATAGCATTCATAAGCAAAATGTAACCAGTATTTTCAAAATACTTGGAAACTATGTCAAGCTATCACCTATATATTGTGGAACTTTTGAGGTGTCATCAAGGATTAGACCAGTTTCCTATCAGTTTGTTCTTCCATCAAACATAAAATTTCATAATGTATTTTATGTATCCTTTTTAAATAAATATGTGCATGATTCAATTCATATAATTTATTTGAATTTCGTATAGATAAAACCGAAGGGAGAGTTCTTAGAAAAAACTATAAGTATTCTAGACCAGGGTAGTCACACTCTAGAATACAAACATAGTTGAAGTGAAAGTTCAGTGGAAGCATTTCATCCCAGAAGAGGAAACTTGGGATTTGGAGGATGCTTTTAAAGAAGCACATCCATCTTTATTTTGGAAAGCTCGAACAGATTTCAAATTTTATGAATAGATTCAGTTGGGATGGTGTCAAACTCAAGCAGGGGAGGTTTTGATATCCCTTAACTTGGAGTTTATATTGTAAATTTGTATATATGGTTAAGTGTGGTTTTGATTTAACTTTAAAGGCTTATTTGGAAAGATTTTATCAGTGTGATACTACTAATATAGGTTAAATGTAATTTTGTAATTATTATTATGTTGTTAATAAAAATAGAGAGTCTGGAAATTAGTACAGAAGGTATATCTGGATAAAAGAAATAAAGGCTACAAGTTAATGATGATTATTAATTATCCATTCATTAGTTCCTAGACATCTAATCTAAACGATTGGATTAATTATGATTTTGGATATGATTGATCCATAACTTCCCTAAAAGATGAGATGTTGTCTTTGGGAGTGGGAAGTAGAGTTCATAAATGAGCTAGAAACTACCTGCCACCTGTTGGGTGAGGTGGAGGTAGTTACCAACTACCAAATGATTGGTAAGGGGTAATTATTTTTTCTTCTTAGTGAGGAAAAGTATGCAATGTTAAATTGTGGAGGGTAAGATAAAGGACAAAATATTATTTTCAAACCTGTTCTCAAGGAGATATTTTGGTTGACAAAGTGTCAAAGGTTGGGTGGAGCTAGTGAGCTCCTCTATTATTTCTAGACTCAAACTTCAAGTCAGTATTTTGAACTATAAATCTATGAATTTTATGTGACAAAAGGATAGTATAATTATTTAGTATTTTTTTTCTTTCTAGCTTATTGAAAGAGGAAAAAAAAACCTTAGATGGATAAAATCAGTGAAAATACAATATATTATTTATTTCTAAGAGTTAATGTAGTAACTTTGTATATTGTGTATTTCTATTGTTTAGTATAAAATGGTTATGATTCTATGAAAGAAAATCTTATTTAATATATGAATTTCATGAGTCTGTATTCACTAACCCTTAAGTATGAACACAGAATAAGAACTCAAATAATTGTTGAATTTATTCTCTAACTGGAACAGGAATAAACAATTTATTTTATATATAAGATACATGAGAAGCTAAATAAGAATATGAGAACATGATAGAACTTAGGTAGTTCTAGTGAACTCGATTCCAAATATATCGATTTAGTATTATAGAATGAAAGATAACCTCTTCAGAAATAGTTGTGTTTCTAGAAAGGAAATGAATGGTATAAAGAATTGGATTGTATGTTTGAAACTTCATGATGCTAGTAATAAAATAAAGGTCACTGAAAGACCTGAGAAATTAGAAAAATATGATGATCTTGTGCAATATTTTTGAGTATTTGAAGTGTGGCCAAATATAAAAAACCAGTGTTAAATATTGTCTTAGTTAAACCTTTTTAAATTAACCTAGTCCTACTTATACAAAAGATGGTAATTATAACTCTATAGATACGAAAGGTAATAATTATATTGTAGTCCAAATATAGTTAAGCTATATCTATATATATATAAGTGCAAAGACTTAGTAAAGTATATATGTAAGAAGGATATAAAAAATATTTCATGCTAACGTAAAGTATCTACTCTATGTAGAAAGGCTAGTAAGACCTACTTAATTAGAATTAATGTTAAGAAGTGGAGTAGTAATAGAAAAGCAAATTAATAGATGTCATTATGCAAGAAATGAAAGATTAATCATACATGATGAAAATTGATACATATGTAAAACTAAAGCATATCATTAACAACATTTTATTAACAAAAATATAAATAAGATTAATAAGAAGTATAGGTCGATATTGACCTCTACGACTTACAACAAGAAATAGTTCTAGGTTGGAGAAACCCATAAATAGGTACAATGTTAGGCATGGAGGCCAGTAGACTAAAAATTCTTCAAAAAGGGAAGTGAAATAAAATTAACAAATTCAATCCCTAAGTTATAAACAAATGATATAAAACCCTAATGAATTATCTCGAACATATATTCACAAACACACACAAAGAAACGTTCTAGGGGGTTTCGAGGTCATCTGACCTGAAATGAGGAACCCAAAGTCTTCATGAGCAAAAAGAAAATCTCCAGAGTACTTCTACGAATGAAAAAGTTTTAAAATTCCACCTCGAGAATGTTATTACCTATGAAGAACAATAAAATAAAAGTTAGTATTTAAACTTCAATATGTAAGTGAACAAAATTAGTTCATGTAATGTGAACAATACCAAAAAGAGGGCTTTTACCTAGAAATATTTTCTTAATGACATAATCTAGAACCCTGTAAATTAAGAATAGACTATGTAAGAACTTGAAATAAATTATCTAGTTCGGGTTAAAACCCAAAAAATAAAAGTAAAAGAGAAATTTAGATAAAAATATTGTAACACAAAGAGGGTTTAAAACCTTGTACAAATTCCTAGAATAAAACTCTAGGAAAAAGTAAGCATAAGAATATATATATAGAATTAAAAACCCTAAACTGTGATTATAATAAAAACCCTATAAGAGCCTACAATATATAGAGGGTTAATAATTTTTCTCACAAGAACATGCAAGTAATTGAAACCCTAGCTTGCAATCAAAGTAATTAATGTAAAAATAAATATACACATATATATCTGGAAGGTTATGGTTTTTATTTTAAAAACCCTGACCAAAATAATGCCAAGGAGACAAATAAGTAACATAATAAGAGGCTGACCCAAGGGTGGAGTAATATTATTGTCCAAGAAATTACCTAAAAAAAAGACTTAAGCTATCTTTCCAAACAACTAAGATAGCCAAGAATTAAAAACTTGAAATTAATTTAAATGCCAAATTCAACCATGGAAGCAGCTACAAGAAATTCTTTAAGAATACCTACAACAGAAAATACAGGAGTTAAACCCTGGAAAAGTAGTATATAAAAACAATCTTATGAAATGCCAAATAGATGTAAAGTGTTATAACTTCATCAGTACTTTGTAATTAGCAACGAGAATCCTAAAATACCCTCGTAGAGTAATCATGCCAATGGTCCTATTAGATAAACAAACTCCAAGCAAAAACTAGAAACCCTAGATGTATCGGCAAGCAAGAGAACATGTAACATGAGTATCCTTTGAAGAAAACCAATTGTAAAATACAAGCTCAAATGAAAAAATATCTGCTAAAATGGTGATAATGTTATCTCAAATGAAATCCCCTTAAGTGAAAATATTTACAGTTCTATTCTAGATGGTCAACTAAAGAAAGCTTGTTGAGCCAACACTTCCATGCTCTCTATAGTCATAGAGATAGTAAAGAGTTGAAGTAGGATAACTATAAAGTGTCAAAGCTCTGCTCGAAACCTCTTGAATATGTAAAGAAATGTAACAGCCCTGGTAAAAATTCCATGTAAATAAAGTTAATAAAGGAAAATTAATAACCAAGGTCATGGGACACTTATTCCAAGCCGAATGTTGGGCAAAACTTCCTAGTGTCAGTGTTCATTTGGTTTATTATGGCAAAAGGAAATTGGAAAAGGAAATGGCAAAGGCTTTGGAAAGGCCTGAGGCATTAATTGGCATTTTATTTATGAAAATAATGGAAATTAGGAGAAAAGAAAGGTGAAAGGTCATAGGTTGCATGTGAGGAGGAAAATGAAGGAAAATAATGGAAAATTGAAGAAAATAGAGACCTCATTAATAAAAAGGCTTCTGAGGATCATTTGGTACCTTTTTCATTTCATTTTTGGAGCTCTCTCTCTATTCTCTCTCACACACTCTTGGACACTTAGAGTTTTCTTGTAGCACTCTAGCATTGGATCAAGGAAATTGGAGGAAGGACCAAGAAGGAAAAGGAAATAAAAGATCAAGCAAGGAAGAGCAGGATCAAGAAGCTATAGCGGGATTATTTGTAGGTATGGATTTGCATGTGTGATTCCCTTACTAGATTTGTCATGCATGGTACATGCAAGTGTGCATTTGGTTCTCTTGTTTTCATTGGCATGGGTTTTTCTAGGTCTGAAAATGTTCTTCAGCCTTAACTTACCATTTTTGGATATCCATGGTGTGATGGGTTCTTTTGTATTTGGTTGAGGTGGATTATTGGGTGGTTTCGAAACTGAGTGAGGTGGTCTTTGAAAGAAAGAACACATGGCCTAGGAATCCCTAAACCGTATTGGGATTGTGGTAAAGCCAAATTTTGTGTGCCTTGGTGGGCCTACGAATCCTCGATCAATGAATGGCAGGATATACGGTAAAACCTAGAAGTGTGTGCCCTCAATTAGGCCTAGGAATCCTTAACCAGTGCATGGAGGGATATACAATAAATGATGGAGGGTGAAGTCTTGATTAGGCCTAGGAATCCTCAATTGTTGTATGAAAGGATATATAAAAAAGCTTAGAGACTAGGAAATAGGCAAATTCCTCACAGATAGGTGGAGAAATTTGGTGGCATCCATGCTTGTTTATGGCCTAGTGATCCAGTGGGGTTGTGGTAAATCCTAAGGAAACCTAGTTTGGTTTGGTTTTGAGTCCCACATTCATGCTTGGAATATGGCATCAGGTTAATTGGCTTAAAGAAAGAGTTGGTTCAACCAATCTATGGTCGACTGGTTCGTGGAAGTCTCATACCTGGTTGTCTATTTCATTCATTAATAATAGTTTCTTCTCCTTGGTATTTCATGTGTAAATGTATTGGCTTATATTTGGATTTTATGGTTGTTATATCCTTGTTATTTTTGTTGCTTATATGTTGGTTATGAGTATGTTTTATGAAATACTTTATGTATGGATCTCATCATGTTTTGATTAGTAATTGAAAGTATAATAAATACATTACCTAATAGATGATAATGCATCTATTGTGATATGGCAACAATTCCACTTTACGAATCTCAGATATGAGACCCCTAAGCTCAGATTTGTTATTATGACCTGTAGAATGCATAATTGTGATATGTTTGACGAAATGTATGTCATGTCTAGTAGGGGTTCAGTCAAGGCATTGACCAAGTTCTTGCATTATTACCTTTGTTTCAGTTTTATTTATCGTTTCTCGAATTTTCATGAAGTTTTGGGCAGTGACTTGAGTCATGGCCCTGAAAAAGTGGCACAGAATTCAGGGTCGGTGGCTCAGAACTAGCTAAAAAGTCCACAGTCGCAGGGATTCCCTTGTTGTGGGAGTGATTGAAAGGCCTCAGTCACATGGATGGCTTTTCATGGGAGCGCTTGGGGGTCCAGGTCATTGAAATTTCAAGTTGCCTCAAGGGTTGGTCACTTGGAAGGGTTGGTTGGTTCCTGAAGGTTTTGTAGCATGTGTGGAAGGTTAGATTGGTTTGGTTTTGTCGGTTCCAATTCCTTAATTGTATATGGAGAGTTGAATCACATCATAGTAGCATCTTGTCACTTTTTTACCCTAGCTAACAAGTTAACTTAGGTAAATGTGGGAGGAGGGTGTTACAGAGTGGTATCAAAGCATGGTTCACCCCTTGGACTAGATGGGCGGTGTGTTGATCATGCATTCATGTCAGTTGCATATGTGTGTTATCTATGATTTTTATCTATGTTTTTGTGTATGCATGGTCATGGTCATGGTTGCAGTGGTGTCACCATGTGGAAGTGGATGGTGTGTTGTTGGATGTGGTCATCATGAGTGTATTTTGGTTATACATTGGTTATGCATGTCAGTACTTATCTATTATTATGCATAAAATTATATGGTTGTAGTTGTCATGCATGAGGTCATGGTATGTTGTTGATATGATCAAGCATTGATAACTAGATAGTGGTTGAAATGATTTTTATGTATTGATATGATTATGATTATACATGTATTGTGCTAATCTAGTTGATATTGCAGATGGGATATCCTCCCCTGAACTATACTGAGGTATGTTGATTATGTTATGTTTTGGTTTTAGTTGACATGGTGTATTACAAGGAAAGAGATCAAAGATGAATAGAAAGATGGTAGACTACATTTCACGATATTATCCCTATGGTTTAGATGAGTAGCATGGCATTGGGCATTCTTATGACTTAGCAGACACACCGAAAATATTGGAGGCTGGAATTAGAAGTTGCAAGGAAGATAATGATAGGATCATTCAGGCACAGGAGAAACAAGAAGAAGTCAATCCAGTAATCCTTCAAATTTTGTTAGAATTGTAGAGACAGGGACCACTTCAGATCAGTGATGGGCAAGAGGACAAAACAAATGGGGCATATGGAAGTAGATCTCATGGTGGGCACAGGTCGGATAGGGATGACACAATCAGAGATGTCAAGCTCTTCGATACTATGGATAGGAGATGTGATGGACACAAGTTATATTCTAGTTTTGGTTCTGAAAGGTACTATGATTGTCATAGTTATCATCCTTATAGGAGGAGTAATAGGGGATATTTTCCAGATGAGTTCAAGAAAGAAAAGCCACCTACCTTTGATGGAGATTTGAAGAATCCAGAGAATCTAGAGGCATGGATACTTGGGATGAATAAATTATTTGAGTTTCATGACTACACAAAGAATACAAAGGCCAGAATAGTTATCTTTAGCCTAAAAGGAAAGCAGACATCTGGTGGGAATATGTGAAGTGGGTCAAAGACATTAGAATATAAGAGTTTAGTTAGCATGAATTCAAGAGACTTTTCACGAAGAAATACTTGTCAGAAAGGTACTACAACATCAAAGTCAAGGAGTTCTATGAGCTAAAGATGGGTTCGATGATAGATGAGCATTATACAACCAAGTTCTTGGAGTTATTGAGGTATGTATCATATCTTAAAGATGAGAAGGCCAAAGTTAAAATATTTTTCGGTGGATTGCCATTAACATTTAGAGATCAGATTGAGTATGATGAGCCTTGATCACTTGAGGAAGTTATTGGTAAATTGAAGCATTTTTATGAGCATTCAAAGTGCAATATAGAATCTCAACAAGGTTGGAAAGGGAAAGACAAAGCTAAAGGTAAACGACATCCAAAAAGAGAAAGGCCTCTAGATGCAGGTGAGAAAGAAAATGTTGCACCTTACAAGAAGTTTAATGGGTCACAACATGGAGGGAAATAGAATAAAGGTGATGGTACAGGATGGTTGGAGTGTTGGACATGTGGTAGGGAGCATCTTAAGATGGATTGTCCGCAGAATTTGCACATGAGGCACATATTGTTGGGGATGTTGGGAAGAGTATTCTTCGTATCTATGCAACATTGGATAACAAGCAGGAAGAGGACCAAGCAACTATTATTGAGATGGACGGTAATATTTATGATCAAGTTGTTCCTATTTTGATTGGCCCTGGATCTAATTATAGTTATGTTAGTCTTGACCTAGTGGATAAGTGTGGTTTGAATAAATAAGTGCATGTAGAATCTTGGTTAGTTTAGTTGGCTACAGGTACAAAGAAGAGAGTGTATCACTAGGTAAGATCTTGTGCATTCGAGTTGAATGGTATGCCTACCTCAGCACATTTGAATATATTTCCATTGGGATCATATAGTATGTTTTTCGGTATGGACTGGTTGTATGTTCACATGAATAAGGTGGATTGTTATGATAAGGCCATTGAGTGCTTGTATGACAATGGAGAACAAAAGATCTTACAGGGTAAGAAGAAGGCAACATAAGTTAGAATGGTGATAGATATGCAGGCAAAGTGCATTCACAGAAAAGGGTATGTGTTGTTTGCAATGCATATTTCTAGTGATAAAGGTAAGGATGTTGAGATTGTATAGGTATTGAGAAGGTACCTGATATTGCAGCAATTTTATGTGCTTCCAGCAGATATTTTAGAGTTGTCACCTCACAGAGAAGTGGAATTTTCCAGAGTTGGTACCAAGGGAAACACTAACATCAAAGGCACCATACAAGATGAGCACGCCAGCATTGGTAGAGCTGAAGTTACAATTGAAAGAAATGATTAACAAGGGATACATGAGGCCTAGTGTATCACCTTGGGGTGCACCAATGTTATTTGTGAAGAATAAGGATGGTACTCTCAGGATATGAATTGATTACAGGCATTTGAACAAGGTGACCATTAAGAACGGGTATCCATTGCCAAGGATTGATGACTTTTTCAATCAATTGAAGGAAGGAATAGTGTTCTCAAAGATTGTTCTGAGATCAGGATACCATCATGTACACATCAAGGAAGGGGAAATTTACAAGATAACTTTCAAGACCAAGTATGGGAATTATGAGTTTGTTTCAGTTCCATTTGGATTGACTAATGCCCCAAGTACTTTCATGTGCTTGATGAATAGTGTATTGTGTCCTTATCTGAATAAGTTTGTTATTGTATTCATTGATGACATCTTGATATATTAAAAAATGAGGAATATCATTTTGAGCACTTAGCATCAGTGTTGAGATTACT
This sequence comes from Pinus taeda, assembly GCA_000404065.3. Classification (NCBI taxonomy): domain Eukaryota; kingdom Viridiplantae; phylum Streptophyta; class Pinopsida; order Pinales; family Pinaceae; genus Pinus; species Pinus taeda. The sequence continues at coordinate 75,898 of APFE030588581.1, forward strand.
GAGAGAGCATTAGTTGTATGTTAAGCTTAGCAAATGCAGTTTCTTTCAGAAAAAGGTACATTACTTGGGACATGTTGTTTCTAAGGAAGGCATAGGAGTAGATCCAAAGAAGATAAGAGCTATCATGGAGCCGGCAACTCCTAGAAATGTGGATGAAGAAAGGTCATTCATGGGGTTAGCAAGTTATTATAGGAGGTTCATCAGGAAATTCTCTCAAATTACATATCTGATTATGTCATTATAGAGGAAGGTAATAAATTGAATCAACATAGGAATGTGCATCCAGTTTTGAGCAATTGAAGCAATGTTGACAAATTCTACAGTGTTAAAGATTGCAAATCCAGACAAATAATTTGTGGTGTGCATAGATGCTTTCAAGAGAGGACTTAGTGGAGTCTTGATGTGGGAAGGAAAGGTAGTATTCTATGAGTCACGTAAACTAAATGAGCATGAGCATAATTATCTCACACATGATCTTGAGTTGGCAACGATTATCCATGCTTTGAAGATGTGGAGACACTACCTTCTTGGCAGGCGGTTCATCTTGATGAGTGGTCACAGTGGATTGAGATATCTACTTGACAAACCAAATCTGAATGAAAAACAAGCTAAATGGTTGGCCATGATCAGTGAGTTTGACTTTAAGATTAGGTACATTAAGGGTAAGGACAACAGGGTTACATAAACTCTTAGCAAGGAAGTATAGGTGAATCACAGAGAAGCTATGAGTTCTTATGGGATAGACTTACCAGATCAGATCTTGCAGTCAGGACAACAAGATGGCAGGTACATGGAGCTTATGCTAGGTTACAACATGGTACAGGTGGTCAGGATGTGGACTATCATCTTACCACAAATCGTTTGGTGAGATTTAGGGATAGGATATATGTGTTGAATGACAGTGAGCTCAAGAATACTATCTTATGAGAGTTTCAAGAAAAATCATATTCAGGTCACCCGTGATACCAGAAGACATTGACAACAGTGAATAAGTTTTATCATTAGCCAAATATGAAGAATGATGTAGCAGAGTTTGTGTCTAGGTGTTTGGATTGTCAATAAGTGAAAGCAGAATGTAAGCATCCAAGTGGACTACTATAGCCAATTTTGATTCCAAAATGGAAGTGGGGGGTCATTTCCATGGACTTCATCACAGGTTTGTTGAGGACATCTAGACAGCATGATTTCATCATGGTTGTGGTGGACAAGTTGACAAAGGTAACACATTTCATTCGAGTGAAATATACGTATTCAACTAGTGATGTGGTGTAGGTATTCATCAAAGATGTAGTTAGGATACATGGTGTTACAAGGAAGATTGTGTCAGACAGGAATGCTAAGTTCACTTCCAAGTTTTGGAAGGATTTGTTTGAATGTTTAGGGATAGATTTGGCCTTCAGCACAACTTACATCCACATATAGATGGATATAAAAAGAGGGTCAATAGGATATTGGAGGACATGTTGAGGATTTCTGTGATGCATCAAAAAAGGATATGGGAGGATTACCTTTCATTGGTTAAGTTTTATTATAATAATGGGTACCAAGAATCACTGAGGATGAGTCTGTTTGAAGCATTGTATGGGAAAAGTTCTAATACTCCCATCAGTTGGAGTCATCCAGTGAATAGGGTATTGATAGTACTAGACATGTTGCTAGAGATGGAACATGAAATACAGGTATTCAAGAAGAATCTAAAGGAAGCACATGGCAAACATAAAATTTATGTAAATCAGAACATGTTGTTTCAGGAGTTTCAGGTTGGGGAACAAATGTATTTGTGCATCAAGCCCAAGAATATTTCCTTGAGGATTAGATCATGTGCCGAGATGGCACCTTAGTTTTTTGGACCTTTCAAGATTCTTGAAAGGATTGGACCAGTAGCCTATCAACTTGCACTATCTTCGATAGTGAAATTCCATGATTTTTTCCATGTGTCATTGCTTAAGAAGTATGTTAAAGATGTTAATCATGTGATTGACTGGTTTGTATTATAGGTGGAGCCAGATGGATAATTTCACCCGGAAACTCAATTTATATTGCATAGAAAGATGCCTCATGCTTTGGAACTGAGCAATCGAGAAGGTTAAAGTGTAGTGGAAGCAATTTGGTCCCAATGAAGCTACACGGGAGATGGAGGCTCATATGCAGGCTATGTATCCTTCTCTATTTGCTGATTGAGCAAATGTTTTTGGTATATCTTTTGGTGTGATTTTTTGGTATATGTACATATGTATATGGATGTAAATACCGCCATGAGATGTGTTATAAAGCTCCAATAAGTGGTATGGGTGTCATGTTGTTATGGTTGTGTTGAGGTCTTAAAAATCATTGCCACAAAATTGGGGATAACTACCGGATCCAAACCTTAAAACAATTCATTTTTCGTCTGGGATAGTGGCTCCAACTAGTACAATTAGGTTCAGTTACCTTCTCCTAATCGCTATCAGTTTTAAATGCATCTCTAATTTCTAATAGCTAGGCCCATAAGATCAATTCTTCAAGCTGATCATGGAAGAAGAATGATCCTTAAGTTTTTTTGTGGAACAACCAAACCAATCTAAATTTTTGCCTCAAAAGAGGACTTCTAGAAAATTAGAATTAATCTAAATTCAAACTAATTCTAAATGCAAGAAAAAGGAACTAAATCATAATCTTATCTCAATTAGGCAGATATAGATCCAACCCAACTGAGAGCAAGCTATTTAAATGATTTGGTATTTAAATATGTTTGGCTTATAATGAATATCAAGCTAACAAAATAGTTCAATTAACTGGCATTATGAATACCAAAACATATTCTATTCAAAGACCTCTTAGTTGAAATAATCAACTGATAACATTTAGGAAGTAGTTCACAAAATGATATTGATTGTTAAATCAATAATTAGAATAATTAAACAAGAATATGAGGAAATAGTTCACAACATATCATTATTTGTTAAATCAATATTAGAAGATATTATTTTAAGTAAATAGTTACTCATAAACTAGAATTCAACACATAAGAGCACAGATAAATAATAACATATGATTGAGACAAATTACTCATACCGACTATAGTGCACAAATATGAATAAAATGACAATTTCCTGCCATTATAAAATTAAATTAGTATTTAAAACAATAGTATTAAAAATACCAATTAATTAAATGCATTTCTTTGGCTCTGGTCTCCACAGTCTTTTACAATTCTTGAAAATTTTCTTTTAAAACTAGATTTGTAATAGTATGAACTCTTCCTATCAAAACATAATTCTGAGTGCAAAAGAAAAGTCCTCAATAATCCTTCAGATCTTAGTCTTATCCTCTATGCTACAACTCTAAATCCTTTATACAATAGTGCCTTCAGGAATTTGTGAATTGCGAAGAAGAGTACAAATACCATGTAATAAGCAATTTGGAAAGATAGGTTCAATTTTTATTTATGAACAAAATAGAGGCACAAAGATAGAAATACCAGATGCACATTTCTTATATCATAAAAGAAATAGTAGCAGTTTAGTCTTTCTCACAGAGATGATTCCAGGAGTACAGTAGTGCAACTTCTCAAAATTCTTTATGAAAAATCCTAAAACAATGTTCCAGTCATTCTATTGAGAAAAGTATGAAAGTACAATAGTTTTGGGAAGTTTTAGTGTCTATGGATAAATGCTTAAACCCCTAGACTAGTAGCTAAGTCTAGAACAACAGTGCAAAGCATTCTCTACTTTTTCTGTGACCGATAGATTAAATAAGAGGTAAAGAAGCCTACCTGAAGCTTTCACTTACTCCTTATCTCCCTTGACCAATTATGTCGCTCCTTTCCGTACTTAATCTACTTAAAGAGTACCTGCACACAGACAGAAGACAAAAACCGATCAAAGCATATGATAGTGATCTATTGATTAAACATAGCATGGAATCAAGTACATGATACACATATGAAAGTATCAATGGACAATACAAGCATATGGAAAAATCTTTGAACACTTTATTAGTAAAAGGAAGAGTTACAACCCAATTTGCTTGATTCAGAATCGCTCCTCTAGTTCAATCCCATCCTCTCCTCATAACAAGCAAGACATTTCGACATCATTACAATACTTGAAATCAACTCAAGTCTCATACTAACAGCATCTCCCTATAATTCAATGATTTCCAGCCCAGCCAGCTCCTAATCACTTAGATGAATGTTTTTTTTATAGGTGAATGAAGGAAGTTATGCCATAAATGGTGATAATGAATACCCTCCCAAACTTAGGATTTAGTTCCATGGAGGAAGGGATGAAGGGATTGATGTTCCTTAACTCCTCCCTCATCCAATTTCAAGCCCAAAGGAGTAGATAAACTTGGGAAGCTTCTAGATGCATCCAATGTATAAGAATATTCCCAAACCCCTATGAAATTTTGCTCAAATTTTCCCAGCGCACCCTAGTAGTGTATTGGCCTGCACTGCAGTGCACCCTGGCAGTGTACTGGGCTGCACTACAGTGCACCCTGTTAGTGTATCTACCTACGTTGATCCTCTTAGAGACAATTTTTGGATGATTTCAGTCATAGAACTTCTTGGGAAGGAGGCATTCTGATGGTTGACTTCATTTAGGGCATGTAAAAACTGAATTAAGGTTTGATGGGCCCTAATAGTACTAATCTGTAAGTCGAGGTTGATAAGCCCAAATGGATCTGTAACAGTTTCCCCCTAAAGCATGAAGTTTTAAACATGTATGTCGAGTGAAATGATTTACTATGTCGAGAGGAGGTTTTGAAGTAGAAGGTGACCTGCATCAATTACAATACATATATCATGATAATTTGATTTTTTCTCATGAATTCGCTAAGGGAAGGCATACCCATGCTTAGCTTATAAACTTTCAATACATGTACAAATATAATCATCTACAGATATAGACCCATGAATGGATGACCATGAATGTAAGGCCATTGCATATTTGATTTAGTACCCCTGAAAATATCGCAACCCAAATGGATGAAACTAGATCCGGGGTCTTCAATCCCATTCAATCTTTCGCTCAAGTATAAATCTAACCATGTGAATAGATGATCTAAAGTTGAACATGGGAAGACATCGTCTGATTACCAGCCAATGATGTAAGTCGTTAACAGACGCGAGAGGAATCACTAATAGTGATAATGACCCTCAAGGTACTATAGTACATTTCACATGGTGCGAATAAATGATTTGATTTTGAACACCATACAAAGTCTTTCAGTCGAAGGCCAGTGATGTCAACCTATCACCGAAAGCAAGAAACCTATCATTGATGTATGCAAGCATCAAGGTACTGAAGGGGTGTTTCTAAGTCAACTTCTTGGATAATGTGCTGATGTCAACAAGAAGTGACTTGTCACAGGAGGGCCTTGATGTATCCCACATCAACAACACGAAACGAGGTAAATGATTGTGGAGATGAAAAATCGACTGACAACAAAAAGTTCAGGAATGGCGGTCATGAAAATGAAGGTTTGCGGTATTGCAAAGGATGAAGTTTGACTAAATGACTTCTCTTGAACATGTCGACAACACTAAGATGAATTGGTAGCATTGACCCAAAACAAAGTAATGGATGGTAAGATAGACCAACAGTGTGACAACCATCAAGCTGAATGATCCAACCCACATAGTCACGGTGATGAGGTGAAAGTGTCATGTTCAAGAGCGACTTGCTACCATAAAGTGTTTTCCCCTTTTTCCAATTTTCCCCAGTCATTGCTAACCAGTACCTCTTTATTTTTTATCAAGCTTGAGGAGGATAACATATGCTTGTTGTATAATTTCACCCTTCGGGTGAATCCATTGCTATTTGATGTTTTAACAAGTCTAGTGAAGGTGAAACTTGATCTTGTCTAGATGGAAAAATTTGTCTCTGTTTGATGTTTTTAACGAGTTTAACGACAAAGATAACTCCTTTTCATGTTTAGAGAGTTTGAAAAGGGATGAAAAGGAAACTCCAAAAGTTCTTTTTCATAAATTAATCTCTTAAGTCCGAAAAAGTGTAAAATAATACAAGAGAGATATCATTTCCAATCCGTTAACGAGCTGGAAAGGACAAGCGCTCGGCAATATTTTCATGTTTAAAAAGTATGAAAAGAGCTTAAAGAGGACTCCACTTTGAGGAACGAGTGGTGTCTAGGGTAGCAACTAGTCCGAGTGATGTTGGAACTTCTCAAAACACATTTATTTATGTGAAGAGGCTGGCTAATAAGACCACTCATTGCAACTGTTCCTCAAAAAAGGTAAAGCAACCAAGTGAAAGCGTATGATCGACCAAAGGGATGGTGGTGATGGGATGAAAACAACCAAGGCTCATCCGATGAAAAAGGCTGATAAAATGGAAATCACGGGGGTTAAAGAAGGAAATGGGTTCATTTTTACATAAGCTTGATCCATAGGGAACTATCCTTGGATTTAGTTTCATGTTTACACAAGCTTGAAATGAAAAACTATGCTTGGATTCAATTTCATTTTTACACAAGCTTGAAACGAAAAACTATGCTTAAATTCAGTTTCATTTTTACAAATCTTGAAACGAAGAACTATGCTTGAGATTGGTTTACATGCCCCCAGCATGATGAAAGGGAGAGTCTCTTGTAACCAAATGGAAGTTGTTGTGGTGAAGCAGGACAGTTATCCAACATCTTTTTGGCTTCGTCCAGATAGGGACAAAGGTGAATGGGGTGATTCCCTTCACATAACCTACAGGGAAACTTAACTTTACCACTAGGTGCATGCCACCCATGCTTCATTACATTCACCTAAGTAGATTACTCATGGTTATCAGGTGGATGGAATGAAGGGTCATTTACGAGATCAAGTGAAAGACTCGACTGGGATTTTACGAGATCTAATCAAAGACTCAAATTGGAACTTTTCTTCAGGGGACCTTGTTTCATTTCTTAATGAGCTTGATACAAGACAAGGAACTCTGCTCAGATTCCTTGTTTCTTTTTTTAACGAGGTTGACACAAGACAACAAACTATCCTCATGGGCCTGTTTCATTTTTTAACGAGGTTGACACAGTAAAAGAACTATCCTCATATTCCTTGTTTCATTTTTTAACGAGCTTAACACAAGAAAAGGAACTTTTCTCATACTCCTTGTTTCATTTTTTAAAGAGGTCAACACAAGACAAGGAACTTTCCTGATATTCCTTGTTTCATTTTTTAACGAGGTTGACACAAGACAAGGAACTTTCCTCATATTCCTTGTTTCATTTTTTAACGAGCTTGACACAAGACCATAAACTATGCTCATATCCTCCGTTTCATTTTTCAACGAGGTTGACACAAGACAACGAACTATCCTTGGAATCAATCAAAACTCATAAGAGGTCATGAAGGAGAGATCTGGTTCCAATGCTCCCAGTACATTATGTACAACATCACTAAATTGATCGTCAATTGATGTAGGTATGGAACAGGTTGCCACATAATTAACCCATGGCGGGGATGATACCATTGGTACAAAAGGACCATTTAGGGAAGATGGTTGTGGAATCCATATTTCGACCCGGAAATGAAAGTTGGTCAACGGTGACAATTCTGCCTTCATGCGGGAAACACATCACTCGAAAGAGTGTGGAAACAATAGCTCCCATGTCATAAACATAGTTGCGCCCAAGAAGTAAATTGTAATCTAAAGGGCTTGGGACTACCATCACATTCAGATAAATGATTTTTCCTCCCAAAGTAATAGTTAACTGAGGGAGGATCCCTAATGGTCAACTGGTTCCTCTGTTAAAATCCAACAGATTCTGGGTAACTGGCACAAGTGGCAGTGAACCAAGCACTTGCCAAGATGTTGAGGAAAGGATACTCACAAACGCACCTTCATCTATAATAGTGCTTAATACAATCATATTACAAACTTGTACTATGATTTGGAAAGGCACATAAGAAGGAAGATGGAATCCTGCCAGTCGATTCCAATCAAAGGAAGTGACTAGACTACTTGGAGAGGGTACCATAAGAACAGGAGAATTAACCCCTTCAGTTACGAGAGCAGGAGGATTTTCCTCTTGCCTTGATGGAACAACAGGATTGCCCCCAAGCTCATTTGAATCTCAAGAAACAAAAAGAACTTCATTGGTATCATATTCACTCTCTTTGAGAAAGGTATGATTTACTGAAGGTGAAATCAGGTCAACTGTTACCTCAACCTGTTGATTTGGGTTAGGTATAGACTTATAGGATTCACTTTCAGAGAGAGTGGGTTTGACCGACAGTTGATTTAGTTCAGTTAATTCATCAACTAGTGAAGGATTTAGGGAGAGTTTCCTGTAACCAGATGGAAGTCGATGCGGTGAAGCAAGACAATTATCCAACACTTTTTTGGCTTCATCCAGATAGGGACAAAGGTGAATGGGGTGATTCCCTTCACATGACCTACATGGAAACTTAACTTTGCCCATCTTTCCATGAACTTTACTACCACTAGTTGATGGTATGTCATGAGCATGATCTCCAGAATTTGATGACACAGGATGATGTGAACGGGAAGACCATTCTTCTAAGATCTGAGGAATATCAGAACAATTTCGAAGAATATGGTCTCTCACACAAATTTTGCATGGATATCGAACTTTGTGAGGCTTGATGGATGGTTTCTCATCAGATGTTGCATTCAAAGCAATGGTTGCTTGGTTGCCCCTCTATTGAATTTGCTTCTTCTTCTTCTTCTTCCCTTTCTTCTTCTTCTTAGCCACTTGGTTACTAGTACCAATACTTTTACTAGGCAAAGAGGAAGAAGGGGAGGAAGAAACAACCGAGGAAGAAGGCAAAGGGTCAACTTAGGATCAACTGGAGGTTGATTTTTTCCATTTGGAGGTGTACTCAGTTGTGAAGAAATCATGACATTTTGAACCAAGGAGGTTGAAAACAACCATACTGGCAATCCAATGTTAAATCTCAGAAGGTACAATGTAGCCATATATGGAGCTCCAATATTTCCAAAAGGAGGAAAAGGACTAGGATTCACATCAAAAGGAATTCCTTGATCGGTGGACTCCAGATTTGTCGCCATATGTTTCAACCTAAGATCAACTAAGGAGCGATCATGGAGGATGTTATCCACAGTCAATTAATTTTATTTTAATAAAAGTAACATAACAAAACAAAAGAGGGATAATCTAGGCAAAAGGTTTACCAAGCAACTGTGAACTGCAAAATACCTCCCGGCGAACTGAGAAGTACAGGCAGGGAATCTCCTCGAATGTTGTGTTCGATGTATCACAGTTTACAAGGCGGCCAACTCGGTTACTTAATGATGGTAACAACCTAGAGTTGTCCTCCCATATATACCCGAAGGTACGTGGAGGCCCAGTTTGTATAAGCATTGTCTAATGCAAAACTGCACAGTGAGAGCATTCCCATATACTTTATGTACTATAACACCGCCCTATATACCCGAAGGTGCGTGGGTGAGCTACGATATACTCACGTACGTGGAATGAGGTATCACACTTGGGATGTATTGTAGACTAGTTAGCGACAGTTGCTTTTTTTTACGACGTCAGAACACGTCTCTAGCCTAGACCTCTAAATGTTTTTTATTAGGTGACAATGCTCCATTAGGTAAATTCAGATAAATTTTAAGTTGATCTTCTTTAGAATTTGCCTTTCAAGATTCACCATGTGATGTATGTTTGCAATTCCTAGAATGCAACTAATATGATAAACAAACTTTTGATTTGGTTTGAACGATGAAAACCTTAGCTAGTAAGGGATAGAGCAATCAAATCTTTGACAAAGAGAAAAGAGCACATCTAATGCAATTTCCCTAGCTATTCCTTTCAAGCATTCACAAAATAAAATATCTATAATGTAAAATGCATGTATTTCTTTTCGATTTCCATTAATGTGAATGAACAAAAAGGAAAACTAATGCACAATAGATCAATAAACTCTTTTCATAAACATGACGATTTTGTGACAATTTCTTTTCAAGGAAAGGAAGACTTTACGACACTTTCGTTTTCAAATAAATGAGGAATTATGACACTTTCAACGAAAATACTAATGATATGCACACATCAATCTCCGACATGATCGATCTTTCATGAATGAATATTTTACGACAATTCAATTTTCGAAGGAAAAGATGATTTTACGACACTTTCTTTCGCTAAAGATCAATCAACCAAAACCTAACTTTCGACTATAGATTGAAAATGACAAAGTAAATACATAAGAAAAGTTTATCAATCCTAGTCTAAGTAGGGCCAAGTAAGGAGATGAAAAACTATTTTCAGAGACAAGACATCATTGACATTCAGCAAATCATTCAAACAGGAGAAAATTGGCAAAAAAATCCAGTTCCTAGATGGGAAATTGACCCTCAAGGGATTAGCACAGGAAACATTGAGAGACATTGCGCTTCAACACATTGGCTCTATGCGGGAAGTGCATTGCAGTGCATTGTGTCCTTCCTTGGGCTGTGTTGGTGACAGTGAGCAATTTTGAAGGCACTTTTGACACAATTTTGATTCAATTTTCAATGAAAGAAGACTAAAATTCAATCAACGACCACAAGTACAGTATCTAGAAAAGTATTAAGAGGTTTATAAGCTACTAAGATGGATGATCACTCCCCAGTGGAGTCACCAATTTGTTTTGGGAAGTTTTAGTGTCTACGGATAAACGCTTAAACCCCTAGACTAGTAGCTAAGTCTAAAACAACAGTGCAAAGAATTCTCTACTTTTCTATGACCAATAGATTAAATAAGAGGTGAAGAAGCCTACTTAAAGCTTTCACTTACTCCTATCTACCTTGACCAATTATGTTTCTCCTTTCCATACTTAATCCACTTGAAGAGTACCTGCACACATACATAAGAAAAAAACTGATCAAAGCATATGATAATGATCTATTGATTAAACATAGCATGGAATCAAGTACATGATACACATATGAAAGCATCAATGGACAATACAAGCATATAGAAAAATCTTTGAACACTTTATTAGTAAAAGGAATATTTACAACCCAATTTTCTTGATTCAGCATCACTCCTCTAGTTCAATCCCATCCTCTCCTCATAACAAGCAAGACATTTTGACATCATTACAATACTTGAAATCAACTCAAGTCTCATACTAATAGCATCTCCCTATAATTCAATGATTTCCATCCCATCCAGCTCCTAATCACTTAGATGAATGGTATTTTTATAGGTGAATGAAGTAAGTTATGCCATAAATGGTGATAATGAATGCCCTCCCAAACTTAGGATTTAGTTCCATGGAGAAAGGGATGAAGGGATTGATGTTCCTTAACTCCTCCCTCATCCAATTTCGAGCCCAAAGGAGTAGATAAACTTCGGAAGCTTCTAGATGCATCCAATGTATAAGAATATTCCCAAAACCCAATGAAGTTTTGCTCAAATTTTCCCAGCGCACCCTGGTAGTGTATTGGGCTGCACTGCAGTGCACCCTGGCAGTGTACTGGGCTGCACTACAGTGCACCCTGTTAGTGTATCTACCTACGCTAATCCTCTTAGAGACAATTTTGGATGATTTCAATCATAGAACTTCTTGGGAAAGAGGCATTCTAATGGTTGACTTCATTTAGGGCTTGTAACAACTGAATTAGGGTTTGATGGGCCCTAATATTACTGATCTGTAAGTTGGGGTCGATGTGCCCAAATGGATCTGTAAAAAATAGTGCAAGCTTTCATAAGCCTTTCTTCATAAAATTCAGGACCTATATTTCATACAATGAGAAAGCTTAAATAACAGAAAACAACTGAATCTATTGTGCAGAGCGTTGAGGGCATTTAAACATATCCCTTCAACAATGCTTAAAGGAAAACAATATTTTGGTAGAATTTTCTGAAAGTGATTTGTTGTCTTCATCAACTTCATTTGTTTCATCGAATTCTCTGGATGTCTGTCCATTTGTTTGAACTGATATGTCACTTATCATCACAGTTGTCTTCCTCTGTCATGAACCTAAACATGGAAAACAAGAATCAATAAGATAAATATAAATGAGATGATAAGCGAATTTTATTTGAAACAAATCACGTTTTGCAGGAAATCAAGAAAAATGTAGAGTGCAGTAAATATCAAACAAACATCATGGAGAGGAATGTAGAGTAAGGAGGTGGAATTTACAGTCTATCGTAATCGAAAATCAAAGTTTGGGGCAGATCTCAGAAAATTGCAACTAGTTTAGAATCAGGGGTGTTCCAAATAAAATTCAAAGGGAGCCTTCTTAAGACATATCGCAATCAAAATCGGATTGGGCAGATAAGGCAGTGATACAGTGATCCTTTGTTATTTTCTATAGCTGCAGACGCGAGAATTAAATGAATTGTAGTGTATAATTCTATCGAGTCTGGGGCTGTATCGCATATTTCAATACACATGATTATCGCAATTGGCGTTTGGAGTTGCAGACTATAAGAGGTGGCCCAAATACTTGCGATTTGCGATATGCGAGATGATGTCGAAGATGATGTCATGGTGATGTCACTATGACAGAGTGAATGATGTGGTAGGTGATGTGGCAGGTGACAAGTGATGTGGTAGGTGACGTGGTAGATGACATGGTAGGTGACATGGAATTGACGTCACTGTCAACATCATATCACAATCGACATTAGCATGAGGCATGCTTTTTAGAATTTTGTGATTGCGATATAAGCCTCGAACATGATATTAATATAAATTCCAGTGAATAATCCCCACGGGTCTGGGCCTTATCGCATATCGCAATCAAGAAAGGGAGTGAGGTATGGACATTGCAACTTTTGCGATAGTTTGCAGATGCGGGATTTTATAGATTACAATTTATTTTCTCATCAGGTCCAGCCTAATTGCAATTATGAATTGAGATGTATATTTTCCTGTCAGGTCTAGGATTTATCGCAATACATGGTGTAGAGGGGTTTTTGCTTTATGTTGATTTATTATGGGATATGCAAAGCAGGGTATGGCAGAGTGTTGAAGTTTGTAAAGACTTCAACCTTCGGGAATCTTAAAATCCATTTTATTTTGTTTTTTAATCAAATAACCCATAATGTTTAATACTTAAACCTAAGTATAGTTTGTGTCTTGGGGACTATTTAATTTGATTTTTTGGGATAATCAAGACTTTTCTAAAATCAAAGAGTCCCTATTTTTATATAATAAATTTCATAGGAAATTTTTATATATTAAAATGGGGTTTGTTGAACAGTACAAAAATTGGTGATTCACTGGAAGAACCAGTTATCTCTGATAATAATGAAATTTTCCAAAAATTCGGTAAAAATAATTTAAGAAGTGGAAACTACTTTTCGAAACATTTAAATAAATAAAATTACTCTCACTAAAAGAACTCATTAAATTGCAATCTATTTTAAAAACCTTTTGTGAATGAAAAACACATATTTACTTGTATCATTCATTAATCAGTTTATAAAAATAAAGTAGGGGGCCTTTTACGACTTAGCTTATAATGTACTCATTCATCACAGGTAGAGCCACTGTTGCCAGCAAGCGTTCAGAGCCCTGACAAGGTTACCTTTTAACCAACAATAATCCAGTATCTCGTCCATTTAATAGTGCAATAATTAGAGGTAAATTTTATTTTCCTTTTCTTTTTTTTATGCTAAAAATTCATTGTCCTGGTTTGGTGGCCAAATAATGACAATGCCATTCACTAGTAACAATCAAACTGAACAAGTTGGCTTGTAATGAGTCCACTTGTCTTACAATTAAAAATCATAAGCCATTACCCTAATTTGGTGTTCAATGTGGTAATGTATGTTTAATTGGTTCCCAATGAACATGGTAAGTAGGCTTGTGATGATACCTCTTGTCTTTTTAGATTTTTATATTTTAGAATTACACTCTAAAAATTTTGGTTTTAATGGATGGGGAGGATCATTGACTCCTTAAGAGTTTTGGATGACAAATCCAAGTTTGAAAGTGTTTTAGTCATACGACGATCTTTAATTTTTAAGGATAACCTTTTTTGACTGAAACTAGAGTAAAAGGATATAATTTTTTAGGTTTTTAAAGATTTTACAACTTAATGGAAAAAATTTCAAAGTTAATAATTTTTATCTAATTTTCAATTTTCATAACCACTTCCTGAAAAATTCCTACTTTCAAATTGAAAAAATCATAAAATGGTTTTCAAGAGATGTTGATGAAAGGCCAAGAGTATGTCATTTAACATTATTATCTAAAAGAAAAAGTAAATGTGATATGATAACTGAATTCTTAAGATATAACCATTCACAAGTATGATGACAAAATCACTCAAAACCAAATCTAAAAGGAAAACTTTACAAAATTGTTTATGCAAATTTCTTAACAAAAGAGGAAAAATATAATGAAGAGAACATTTCTTCTTATGTTGAAATCTAGATAAATCAAATTTGCAAAGTTAAAAGCATTTAGTGATAATTCAGTTTGAATGATGAAATTTGCTATTTATTTATATTTTTCAAAATCAGAACATTGTAAAAAGTGCTTTAACCATTTTCTAATCATATTAATGCTTTTGAAGAAAAATATTAAGATCATAACTTCCCCATTTCGGTTGATTCCATGAAAAATCGTTACTACTTCTTTAAGTTCGCAGTTTTGATCTGGTGAAGGTGTAAGAATGTTTGTGAAGAGTTGCAAAAAATAACTATATACCAGCAGAAAACAAGAAAACAAAACTAAATCTAAAAAGTAAAAAAGTGAATGAAAATGATTATAAGAGACTTACCATTGAATAATTTCATTTAATATTACCAGAAAGATATGACTTTATCCAATGTAAGGCGGTTAACTCAAAATCATTATTTATTGAATCTAATCTAAACTAATCTACTCCTAGTTCTAACTTAATGAAGGAAACATGATTATGTATAATCATACTTCCAATGTAACCATTCTCTCATTATTACCTACATGTATGTACAAGTCAAACATTAGTAACAAGATAACGAAAACAATCAAAATGAAACAAAATCTATTTTTCACATCCACTGTAAAATTATGTACAAAAATAAGTTTATTTATAATTAACCTGTTAGTAAACCATCTTTTTTGGAAAGCATGCTCTAAACAAATATTAATGGGATCATAAAAGAATGGATGAATATTTGTTAGAGAACAAAAAACTTTCCAAAGGAGATGATGGAAAAGCATGTTGTGAAGGAAGAATACTCTCAAGGTTTAAATTTGACTGGTGATAACATGATTAGAATGAATTTCTGAATGTCAAATTAAATTGGAAACGAAATAATTTTTGACATTCAGGATTATGATAAGCCAATTCATCATTTTCACTTAACAAATCTCGACAATATTCAATATTGAGAGATTTAACATGTTTGCAAAAGAAAAGAATGTAAAGCAAATAAATCATTATGAAAACTAAAATTACAAAATAATTTTACAAGGCAATTCTGGAACTCATCTTGGATTTTAGTCAATGAATTGCCACTAAAAGGACATTCCTTGAAAAAATTATAATTGTAAGTTTCTAAAAGAAAATCAGAATGAAATATGTTAAAAACTCGCAACATTGACTCATCAAAATCTTGAAAATTAAGTTTGTGTTCAGTAAGAGGGGACAAAATTAAAGTGTGCGAATCTTTACAAGATAGATAAATTTTCAAAATTGGTACACTTTGTACAAGATGTGATTCTTTATCCTCATTTTCATGATAATTGTCATAAATTACCTTCTTCTTATGAAAATTAAATGGCTGATTTGAACTAACAGAATCAGAAAATACAAAAGAAGAGGGTTTTGCAATTAAAGAATTATCATCCAAATGAGTAATAGATGTAGAATTTTTAGAACAAAGATTAGGAAGATTATCACTTGAAAGATTAAGGTGATCATCATTGACTATATTCTGATTTAAAAACACATCAAGATACAGAAAATAATGTATTCCAGAATATAATGGCAGCTGAAATGAATCGTTTATAGAACTTGTCGTATTATAATCTAGGTTTACGGAAGTTCTTTCAATCAGAGAAACATGTTCTGAATTTTCCTTGAAAGAAGATAAATTAATATGTTCATTATCCAAGTCTAGTTGAATATTGGATTTTATTGGAACTATTGATTGATCACATGCATCATAAAAATTTGTTGCAATAACATTTTCAGATTCTGTATTTATATTGGAAAATATTTGTTTCAAAAATCAGAAAATGAGAATTGAAATTTTCTAAAGAAGAATGTCGTGATTTAATTACAATTTCAAGTTCGAGTTCCATAAAATCGTTTGGTGATTCAAGACTAGTTAATGAATTAGATGTATCTAGTTCTTCATTAATTGATTCATTATTTTCAGTGTGGGAAGAAACAAGAGAAGCGAAGCATTCAATTAAATCTTCAGTTGAAGGAAAATCATGTAAATGAAATCTACAGCAAAATGACCAAGATATTTTATAAAAATCATCTAAATATTCATTATCATGAATGTAAATATTATCTAATTCTAAACACAAAGTAATGTAATTGTAATTTTGATGTGCTTTGAGAAATACCTAGCAAAAATGCTTCCATGAATGAATCGACTTCTCAGAAAGCACTTTGAACCATTTGCATATTTGTCCTCTGAATGTGCAAGCAAAAAGCCTACAGATCACATTATCAATGTTTATATTAAAATATTTGCGTCTATTAACAAAACCAACAATATGATTTAATGCAGAAATATTACTCTCACAATCAAACTTTAACTATGACAAGGACTCGATCTACTTC
Source organism: Pinus taeda (assembly GCA_000404065.3). NCBI lineage: Eukaryota > Viridiplantae > Streptophyta > Pinopsida > Pinales > Pinaceae > Pinus > Pinus taeda. Next base: position 92,610 of record APFE030588581.1, read on the forward strand.
TTGGGCATGCCTCATGTAGGCTTAGGTGAACTGAATGCATGACCAAGGGTAGGAATGCATATGGGAGCCATGATTAGTTAAAAATGATATAACAAAATTTAAACAAATAACTAATTCAGGGTCCTCCTTCTAGCACCAAGAATGTTGAGGTCTTGAAAATCGCTGCCACAACATTGGGGATAACCACCCGGTCCGTAACTTAAAAAAATTCCTTTTCCATTTGGGATAGTAGCTCCAACTAGTTCAATTAAGTCCAGTTACCTTCTCCCAACCACTATCAGCTTTAAATATATCTCTAATTGCTAATAGCTAGGGCCATCAGATCAATTGTTTGAACTGATCCAGTAAGAAGAATGATCCTTAAGTTGTTTTTGTGGAATAACCAAACCAATCTAAAGTTTTTCCTCAAAAGAGGACTTCTAGAAATGTAGAATTAATATAAAGGCAAACTAATTCTAAATGCAAGAAAAAGGGAACTAAATCCTAATCCTATCTCAGTTAGGCAGATATAGATCCAACCCAATCGAGAGAAACGTATTTAAATGCTTTGGGATTTAAATATGTTTGGCTTATAATGAATATCAAGCTAATGAAATAGTACAACCAACTGACATTATGAATACCGAAACATATTCTATTCAGAGACCTCTTAATTGAAATAATCAACCGATAACATTTAGGAAGTAGTTCACAAAATGATATTGATTGTTAAATCAATAATTCGAATAATTAAACAAGAATATGAGGAAATAGTTCACATCATATCATTATTTGTTAAATCGATATTAAAAGACAAATTTCTGAGTAAATAGTTACTCAGAAATCAGAATTCAACACATAAGAGAAGAGATAAATAATAACATAGGATTGAGACAAATTACTCATACTGACAATAGTGCACAAATATGAATAAAAATGACACATTCCTACCATTATAAAATGAATTTAGTATTTAAAGCAATAGTATTAAAAATACCAATTAATTAAACGCATTTCTCTATCTCTGGTCTCCAATAGTATTTTACAATGCTTGAACTTCTGCTTTTAAAACTAGAGTTGTAATAGTACAAACTTTGCCCATCAAAACATAATTCAGAGTGCAAAGGAAAATTCCTCACTAATCCTTCAAATATGGGTCTTCTCCTCTATCCTGCAACTCTAAATCCTTTATACAATAGTGCCTTCAGGAATTCGTGAATTGCAGAGAAGAGTAGAAATACCATGTAATAAGCAATTTGAAAAGATAAATTCACTATTTATTTACGAACAAAACAAAGGCACAAAGATAGAAATATCAGATGCACGTTTATCAACTCACAAAAGAAATAGCAGTAGTTTAGTCTTTCTCACAAAGATGATTCCAGGAATACAGCAGCACAACTTCTCAAAATTCTTTATGAAAATTAATAAAACAATGTTCCAGCCATTCTATTGAGAATAGTATGAAAGTACAATAGTGAAAGCTTTCGTATTTAATACAATGAGTAAGATTAAATAGAAGAAAACAACTGAATCTATTGTGCAGAGCATTGAGGGCATTTAAATAGATCCCTTCAACAATGCTTAAGGAAAACAATATTTTGGTAGAAGTTTCTAAAAGTGATTTGTTGTCTTCATCAACTTCGTTTGTTCCATCAAATTCTCTAGATTTTTGTCCATTTGTTTGAACTGATATGTCACTTACCAGCATAACTATCTTCCTCTGTCAAGAACCTGAACATAGGAAACATGAATTGATAAGATTAATATAAATGAGAGATAAGAGATTTTTTATTTGAAACAAATCACATTTTGCAGGAAATCAGGAAAAACGTAGAGTGCGATAAATCCCAAACAAACATCATGGAGAAGAATGCAGAGTGAGGAGGTGGACTTTATGGTCTATCACAATTGAAAATCAGAGTTTGGGGCAGATCTCAGAAAATCGTAATTGGTTTAGAATCATGGGTATTCCAAATAAAATTTAAAGGGGGCCTTCTTAAGACATATCACAATCGCAATCATAATGGGCGGAGGAGGCAATGATATGATGATCCTTTGTTATTTGCGCTAGACATGGACATAGGGATTAAATGAATTGCAGTGTATAATTCTATCGGGTACGGGGCTTTATTGCATATCGCAATCGACGTTTGGAGTTGCAAACTATAAGAGGTGGCCGAAAGACTTGTAATTTGTGATATGTGGGATGATGTCAAGGATGACGTCATGGTGACTTCACTATGACGTGGCAAATGACGTGGCAGGTGACGTGGAAGTTGACGTGGCAGATGACGTGGAACTAACATCACTGCCGACATCATATCGCAATCGGCAATTGAGATCATATCGCAATAGGCATTAGCATGAAGCATGATTTTTAAAACTTTTCAATTGTGATATAAGACCCAGACGCGATATTAATATAAATTACAGTGAATAATCCCGACAGGTCCAAGCCTTATCACATATCACAATCGGGAAAGGGAGCGGGGTATGGACTTTGGAACTTTTGTGATAGTTCGCGAATGTGGGATTTTATAGATTACAATTGATTTTCCCGTCGAGTCCGGTCTAATCACAATAGGCAGGAGGTAGGACTTAAGCTTTTTTGGTTTATTGCGATAGCCGCAGATGCAAGGAATGTATGAATTGTTTTAATTATCCTGTTGTGTCTGAGCTTCGTCGCAATCGCATTCGGTTGGACTAATCGCAATCACAATTCAGATAAGGTAATGGGGCATGGACTTAAGCCCTTGGAACTTCCACGACAATCACAAATGTGGGGAATTATGAATTGAGATGTATATTTTCCCGTAGGGTTCGGGCTTTATCGCATATCGCAATACGTGGTGTAGAGGGGTTTTTGCGTTATGTTGATTTATTATGGGATATGCGATGCGGGGTATGGCAGAGTGTTGAAGTTTGTAAAGACTTCAACCTTCAGGAATCTTAAAAATATGTTTATTTTGCTTTTTAATCAAATAACCCATAATGGTTAATACTTAAGTCTAAGTATAGTTTGTGTCTCAAGGGCTATTTAATTTGGTTTTTTGGATAATCAAGACTATTCTAATATTGAAGAGTCCCTATTTTAATATAATAGATTTCATACAAAAATTATAATATATTAAAATTGGGTTTGTTGAACAATACAACAGGTTGCTATGTTGTTATGTGTCATGTTGGTTTTCTTCTCAACAAGTTGATCATTGTAAATATTTCATCGAGCTAAGTTATAAATATCCATGGGCATTATGTTTTGCTTTCAGCAATCTTGTTAGTTGTAGGTATCATTGAACACCAATGGTGGTTTCCCCCAAGGGAGAGGGTTTTGTAATAACCCTGGTCAAAATTCCATGTAAATAAAGTAAATAAAGGAAAAATAATAACCAAGGTCATGGGATACATATTCCAAGCTAAATGTTGGGAAAAAAACCCTAGTGTGGGTGTTCATTTGGTTTATTATGGCTGAAGGAAATTGGCAAAGGCTTTGGAAATGCATGAGGCATTAATTGGCATTTTATTTACGAAAATAGTAGAAATTAGGAGAAAAGGAAGGTGAAAGGTCACAGCTTTCATGTGACGAGGAAAATGAAGGAAAATAATGGGAAATTGAATAAAATAGAGGCCTCATTAATAAAAAGGCTTATGAGGATCAGCTGGTACCTTTGATCAGTTCAGTTAGGAGTTCTCTCTCTATTCTCTTTATTTCTGGGAAAACTAGTGTCCATTCAGATCTGTTAGTCCCACTAAGATGGGTAGCTATCTTAGAAACAAAAAATTCGAAGTAACTTGTGTTTTCCTTTATGGGAGATAGATAAGAGAGAAGCAGAGAGCACCAACCTTAGTCTTTCGCTTGGCTCCTTGCTTGTTTCCTCCCTCCTTTGATAGAGCTTCGCCACTCCTTCCTCACTTGTCCCGCTTCAAAGAACACCTGTAGATGCAAAGCAACAAAATACCATCAAAGCATAGAGATCTATAACACCGTAAACAATGTAGACTCAGATGTACATTGACCATACAAATGCATACACAAATATAAGATTTAGAAACGTACAAGTATATGGAGGAAAACTCAAATAACTTTATTAATGGAAGTAGAAGAGAGGATTACAACCCAGTTGTCTGCTCTAGTGCCATCCTCCCAGCATGAAAGCCCTCTTCACCTCATTAAATGTTGACAATAATACTGAGGGGGGGGTGAATCAGTATTATCTAATTAATTTACCAAATCTTTCTTATTTATACTTTGAATTATTTTTTCATACCAATACCACAAATAATGAGCATGAACAAGAAAAGCAGACAGTCACATCAAAGAACACCAGATATAAGGTGGAAACCCAATGTGGGTGAAAACCACCTGCTGCAATATGTCTCTATCTTCTTTCAAATTAGAAACTCCTTTTACAATGGTCTTGTACTGGTGCAGTCCTTTACCAGTACGCAGGCTGCAACCTGCTGAGAGCTACAACTCTCTCTCGTTTTCCAGTCTCTCCTGGAAGGGAGCTACAACCCCCTACTTCTTTTCAAGGACCACTTTTCATAAATTTTCAAACTGGATCCATATACATCAAATGATCATCAAGTACATGTAGATTACACAGTCAGCTGCAGTAACCAGATCAAAAATAATAGAACTGAACCGAGAACACCTTATCAACAAAAAAATTCAGTCAACAGAAGATCTTAAGATAGATACGCAGTTTTCCTTTCATTGTCCTGCGTCCCCACGCACTTCACCTTCTGCACCCCTGCGTATACACGCAGAAAGCGTTCTGTTGCACCGCGTGCCTACGCACTTCTTCTTCAATCACGTTGCGTACTGTTGCTGCAGGTACGCACCCAGATACACTATCGCGCCGCGTACTTCACTGAAGCCACGCACCCAAAGACACTATCGCGCCGCGTACTTTTTCTGTGCGTACACACCTGAACCTCTGTCACTCTGCGTACCCATGCACTGCGCCTTCGTCGCCTCTGCGTACCCACGCACTTATCCTTCTTCTGCTCTGCGTGCTCACGCACTCGCACCGTTAATCACCTTCATACCTCTGATTAGGGCTGAAATACAGTCAGATGCTCAGATCTGATCTTGCGCTCGAGAGATCACCCTTCACAGATTTGCTTTCAACTTCCCTTTTATAGATCAAGCTTTTAAACCGAGAACCCAATATTTCAGATCTTAAGATATTCAATTTTCAAAATATGCCCAAGCCAAATGATCTCCTTTGCTTTATATAGGCAAGCTCTTCCTCAAATCATGGACCAATACCACGGGCCAAAACTATAATAATACAATACCGTCGGCTAAATACCAAGGGTTAAACATAAGAAACCCCACGTGTGCACGCTTTACTGCCTTGAAGAGTGTGCATTGGGGGTACGCACCTCCTGAACGGCTGACCCGCGTATTTGGACGCGGTCCCTGCATGGCATGCCTGCGGGTACGCACCACCTGAACTGTTCTCCTGCGTACTTCTTTATTTTTATCAAAATGAGAGCCATGCCATGGGTGTTTCCATCAAGTACAACATCTGAAACATCATAACAGAACCATAATGCCAACATTAAAAGCTAGATCACCCAACAATACAATGTCTTACAGAGAAAACAACAGCACGCACTTACAAATTACAAAATTCCAGCCTCTAGATCTCTAGGATAAGGGATCCATTTATAGATATTTGCATAGGGGTGAGTCAGCTTCTGGGTTTTTGATTAGTGTCATTCCACTTGTAGTTCTTGGTTCCACTTGGAGATTTCTTGGATCTCTTACTCATCCCTAGGCGAATTCAGAAAGGCAAGTGTCATAGAAGAAGTTTCTAGAAGATTCCATGAGCATCCACTTAGCAAACTATCTCGAACATTTGTCCGTTCTCGCTCATCGCACCCAAAAGAAGGCCTTTTCAGTATGCATCGCACTTCCCGTGTGTAGCAAGTGAGATGCATCGCACCTTGACCATGGAGCAGTCAGGATGGTCTAGTTTTGGCCAGTTCTGAGTGGTTTTTCAGGTGGAATTTTTGGGAAATGATGTAATCAGTTGACCATGATCCTTTAGGGTATGAAACAAAACTTTTAGGGGTTAAAGAGCCCTTATTTTATTGACATATATGATTTGGGTTGAAGTGCCTAAATCTGTCTATAACAATTGCCCCTTAAAGCATGAGGTCATAAATCTTTTGATGTCGGGTGAAATGCTTTATCATGAGGATCCGAGGTATTCGAACTGGAAGGTGACCTGTATAAGATACCATACAATACATCATCATCATATTATTTTCATGATCTAGTTGAGACGGGCATTCCCATGCTCAGCTTTATAAATTCATTTTCATGTACATGGAACAGATAACCGTCTGCCGTTGTAGACTGGTGATTCTTTATATGTAGAGTCATCATCCCTTAGCTTGGATGATTATCTGTGCAGCTTCTATGTACATTTGATGTCTTTATTTTCCTAAATATATCGCAGCCCAGATGGATGAAACTAGATCCAGGGTCTTCAAACTCGTTCAATATTCGCCTGATGTACAAGTCGATCCATGTGAAAATATGTTCTCGAGTCGAACATGGAAAGACATCGCCTGATTACCAGCCAATGATGTAAGTTGTTAACAAGCACGAGAGGAATCACCGATAATGATAATGACCCTCAAGGTACTACAATAAAATTCACATGGTGTGAATATATGAGTCGATGTTGAACACCATGCAAAATCTTTCGGTCGAAGGCCATTGATGTAAACCTGTCGCCGGAAGTGAGAAACTTGCCACTGAGGCATGCAAGCTTCAAAGTACTGAAAGGGTTATTTCTAAGTCAACTTCTTGGATAATGAGTTGATGTTGACAAGAAGTGACTCATCGTAGGAGGGCCTTGATGTATCCCACATCTACGACACAAAATGAAGCAAATGATTTTCTGGAGGTGAAAACGATCTGATGATACAAGGTTCAGGAATGGCGGTCATGACAAAAGGAGGGTGAAGGTATTGCAGTTGATGAGGCGTTAGCTAGGTGGTGAATTCTCTGAATGACTTCTCTTGAACATATCGGTGACACTGAAATGGATTGGTAGCATTAACCCCAAAAATGGATGGTACAAAGAACCAATGGTGATGTGACCGGTGAACGGAATAACCCAACTCGACTCAATCATGGTGATGGAGTGAAAGTGTCATGCTTAAGAGAGACCTACTACCAATGAAGTTCTTCAAGTTTTCTTCCCTTGTTCCTCGGTCATTGCTGACCAGTACCTCTTTATTTTTGTCAAGCTTGAGGAGGATAACATATGCTTGTTCTATAATTTTCCCTTCAGGCAAACCTATCGCTATGTTGTAGCGAGCCTAGCGATAGCGAAACTCGTTCTTGTCTGGATGGACAAGTTTGTCTCTATTGTTTAAACGAGTTTAACGACAAAGACAACTCGGTCCTTTTCATGTTTAGAGAGTTTGAAAAGGGACAAAAAGGAAACTCTAGCAATTCTTTTTCGTATCATAATCCCTTGAGTCCAAAAAAGATTAAAATAATACAAAAGGGATTTCTTTTCGAATCACTTTAGCGAGCCGAAAAAGACAAGCGCTCGATCTTTTTGTGGGATTATCCCTCAGGTCCAAAAATATTAAAATACAAGATGGATAGCACTTCCAATCACTTTAGCGAGCTGGAGAGGCCAATTGTTCGACAATCTTTTCATATTTAGCGAGCCCGAAAAGAGTTTAAAGTAGACTCGTTTTGTGAGGAACAAGTGGCATTTAGGGTAGCAAACAGGTTCCGGGTAATCTGAGAACTTCTCAAAACATGGTGGTGTGAAGAGGTTGGCTAACAGGACCACTCATTGCAGTTGTTCCTCAAAATGGTAAACAATCAAGTGGAAGTGTATGATCGGCCAAACGGATGGAGGTGATGGAAAGAACACAACCAAGGTTCGAAAGGCAGATAGAATGGCAATCAAAAAGGTTATTTACTGAAGGTGGATTCATTTTTTAATGAGCTTGAATTGGAAGAAACTATGCTCAGTGGTGGGATTATTTTTTTTAACGAGCTTGAACCTTGTGGAAACATTGTTTATTGGCAGGTTTATTTTTTAACGAGCTTGAACGTTACGGAAACATTACTCATAGCCTGGTTCATTTTTAATGAGCTTGAACCATGCAACAACATATGCTCAGATTTGGTTTCATGTTTACACAAGCTTGAAACAAAAAACTATGCTTGTTATAAGTTCACATGCCCTTAGCATAGTGACGCAAATCGAGGTGCATGCCCCCTAAGCTTCATTGCATTCAACAAGGTGGATGGAATGAAGGTTCACTTTCGAGATCTTGGAAAGACTCGAGTTGGATTTTATGAGATCGTAATCAAAGATTCGATTTGGAAAGGGAGTTGTTTCATTTTTTAATGAGGTTGACACAGTAAAAGAACTATCCTCATAAACCTTGTTTCATTTTATAACGAGGTTGACACAAGATAAGAACCATCCTCGGTGATCCAAAAAATGGTTAGGGTTCTTCTTAATCTTTGATGATGTAGAAGATATCATATGACAAGTTTCCACTGTGGCCACTTCCGCCAGAATACTCGAAGGCGGAAGGGCAAAAGTACCCATTAAGGAAGGGTCTTTTAGGAGACCTACTCTGACACTTTGAAGCGATTGAGAACTTCCATGGATTATTGGAATGCTTCCAGTAGCTTGTAAACTGTTGGGGAAAAAGGTTAGTTGGTCAACGATTGTAATCCCACCTTGGAAGGGAAATGCAATCTTTCTAAAATATGTAGACACAACAGTAGCCACGGCATAAATCCAGGGCCTTCCCAGTAAGATATTGTAGTCAAGGTTTCCATCAATGACCTCGACTTCAATTTCTACTATTTTTCCCCCTAGTTCAACTTACAAGTTACTCAATATCTCATATGGTGTGTATGTTCTTCCATCGAATGCTTTTAATGTTGTTGACAATCGTAACAAGGGTGGTGAACCTAAAGTTTTCCAGCGACTCATTGACATAATACAGGTAGATTCCCCTTCATCAATTATTATTCGATGAACAGTTTTATTGAGGGCTTTTACCTGTATAAGGAAAGCGAGTTGGGCTGGTAACTGAGGTTTGTATCCTTTATGGTTAAAGGACACAAGATTGGAATCCGCTAGATCAATCCCACGTATTGCTGATAACAAAGATTACTTTTGGGAGGGGCAATTCTGTAGTACTTCAAGTGTCGACATAGCGGATGGCGATTGAGCCAAATCCTCCACTATATTATAATTCTGTGCTACATGGGCACGAGGATTAAATGTCGATTTATGTACTGCTCCCTTAGGCGACTTTATAGTTAATTTAGGAATGATGGGTGGAACAACTTCTGGCAAAGTCGTTGTCGAACTACTGGGTTGATCAGTAGCCTTGTTGTTTGATGATTGTGGGTTCCCATAATCTTTATTCCTTGTCGATATCAAAGCATCATTTTTTTGTTTCGAGATGGATAGCATAAGCACTTGGGATTTGGAAGCATGATTGATAGCAACCAAGTTAGTTTTTGGGTTTGGAAATGGATCAGTTAACACCACTGAGGTAGTTGAAGTCTTTAAAAATTTCTCAACCTCAGCTCGATGTGGACAATCTCTCATGAAATGCTCGTTGTTACATATTAAACATGGATAACGAGGTTTCTGTTTCCTAGCAGGGTTCTCAGAAGATTTTTCAGGAGTTGAATTTTCCTGTTTCTACTTATTATTTTTCCCTTTCTTCTTGCCCCCTAGTTGCTTTGGTTCTTTGCCTTTGTCAGATGACACGGCATTAACCTCTGAGGCAAGAAGTTTGTCATTTGATTTTTGACTAGAAACTGCAAGGTTTTACTAGATGGAGCCTTGGTGATTTGCGTACTTGAGGTACCGATCACGCCATTGCCAGCATGAGAGTCCCTGTTTGATTTAGGAGGGGGAGGAACAGAAAATTCCGGTCTAGGAGCGTTAGGAATTTTGTCATAGAGCGTGCCAAACTGAGTATAGATCAAGTCTAAATATTTTTCATGAGCAATGACTTGCTCTTCAGTGACAACTCCTCCCATCGCCACATCTTCAATAATAGAAGGCAATAATGACTTAATAAACCACTCAGCTAGAAGCTGATCAGGAACATATTTCTTTACCATTTGACGACGATGTTGCCACTCATGAATAATCAGATATGTGAGTGGTTATTGTCTTTTTAAAGTTGGTAAGGAGTTTTGTTCCTATTTCGTACCTTATGGGTAGCTTAAAGTGGGTTAGAAAGGTAATGGTAAGGGCGCTGAACTTATCAAATGAAGCTCTAGGCAATTCAATGTAACATTTTGCTGCCGGACCAGTTAACATTCGCTGAAAAAAGCGAAGCCCAATCGAATCATCATTTAGGGTGTTAGACGAACACCACAAATGAAAGGTCATTACGTGATTTGATGGATCTTCACCCAAATTTCCATTAAATTTAGGAATATCTGAGGGAATTTTATGAGGAATCGCTAGCTACCATGGGGCGTAAGCAATTGGATCATTCGTTAACCGGTTCAAATATGGTAATTCTAGAGTTGCTACAAAGGGCAATTGTTGATTCAGGTTTGGTGAAGCGTACCCAGGATAAGATGGGATTGCCCGAGCAGTGGGTCTTTGCATACCAACATAATGTATCTGATGCTAATAACTTTGATAAGGTTGATGGGCATGACCATTATAGTATGGTTGTTGATAACCATTTTGAAAATACGATTCGTGGGCTCCAGTATTGCAGTAATAATGTTGCAACTCTTGGGACTCCCTTCTTTACTTTTATCAACCCGGTAGTTCGTAACAAACTTGGAAGCAATGATGTTGTATGCACAAGTACTAGCTCTTGTCGCGGCTGTCACTTGGTCAACTGGCACAAGTCCGCTAGGAGCTTAAGCCAATTTCTATGAGCTCTTAGAAGAAGCTTTTTAACTGATGGATGAAAGCTAACTCAAAGGAGGCTAATCTACTTGCAGAAAGACACTTAAAAGCTAAAAGGAAATGCAAACCCTAGCAAACCCTAATTTTACCAACTAGCCCTACTGATTCAAGAAAGAGGATGAAAGCTACTGAAGGAGATGCCATTGACTTCTAGGAAGGTAAAATGCATGTGAGTAAGCTACTTCTACAGTAAAATCTGAAGAAAAAAAAATAAAATAAAATATATATATATAATAAATAAAATAAAAATATAATAAATAAATAAAATAAAATAATAATAATAATATAAAAAATAAATAAATAAAATGCATGTGCTTTAACTGGTTTGACTGTGCAGAGGTGGATTGGCGAAAGGAAATGCTTGCAGGAGGTTGGGAAGGTTCAAAGAGGGCCTAAGGGGTCCCTAGAACCCTTCCAGAGAGTTTCACAGTGTTCAGATCTCAAGAAACAACTTTCTTGAGCTTCTACAGGAAGTCTGCAGGGGTTCTAAAGGATATTCTGTAATTTCTACAGGATGTTCCGAAAGGGGATTTTGGTGGGTTGATGGAGGAAGAAAGGTGAAGAAGTGGGTATCGAGGTGAGATAAGGGTGTGAGGAGGTCCAAGACTTGGTGGATGGAGCTGAGGAGTGGTGAGGATGGTTGGATTTGTTCAAGGACGGGTAGAGCAATGTTGCACAAAAATATGGAAATTAGGGCAAAGTGAGAGAATGTGGCAAATGAAAGGCAAGAATCTGAGTTAGAGGGTGGAGCAGGTGGGATTGATGGAGTACGGGTAGATAGAGAGGTATTACAGGTGCTCTGCAAGTTATTTCTCAAACTGAACAAACAAAGACTTAGAAAATCAAGGACCTAGCTACTTTAACCTAATCTGTCCTAAATAACAACAAAGAAAATGAACAGAAGTTTATTTGCAAGGAAATCATGTGAAATAGCTATGAAAACTAAGCAATCATGAACTTGAGCATGTAACCACAACTGGTATCAACTTCTGCAAATGAGAATCTAACACTAATAATTGCATGATGAAGCAAAGACAGTGTTTTTGGTGGCGGCAAGGACATCTTGGTCCCAGTTCATGGTCCCACGGAGAGAGAGGTGGGATCAGGGGTGCTTGATAGCCTTTTTCTGAATATATTCTATGTTATTAACCTATCAAATCAATCTGAACATGAAAATCCTTTTTAATCATCAACAATGACCTAGGTAACCAAGCAAGATTTTAATCTACATAACAGAAATTATTTTGCAAAAACACCAAAAACAAATAATAGTACACAAAGGAATCCTTGGCACTTGGGTTGGGCCCAACCCCAAGAGCTACAGGCTCCTAAGAAAAAGCTCAGAACTGGTGCCAAATGAAACTGCTTTCCATTACTCAAAAATAACCATGTCACAAATAAAGTTGTACAATAGAAGCTACAAAATGAGCTGAAAACCTAACAGCACTATAGTGCAAAATACAACTGCTCAAAAAGTAACCTAAGAAGGTTGGAAGCCTTCCTATTTATGCACTACGAGGGTCTCCAACAGCCCTCCTTAACTCAATGGACTCGACTTCTCAAACTACCAGTGATCAATCACTTTACACAAAACTGCTCGGCTACCCTTGGGAATCCTTTTCGGTGGCCTGCTGAACTCCGAGCTGAGGGTGGAGAATTCGAGGAAGGGGCCATTTAATGTAGGAGACACCCTTCCTACGAATCCTCACCCTTGTTCCTTCCTGCTTGCCTGTCATCTGGCTCATAATTGCTTGGCCTTGGTCTAAAATTTGTCCAAAAATCTGCAATAACCACGTGTTAGCCTTCTTGGTCAAGTGACTATTCTTATTCGTTCAACTAACATAAATATACTCAAAAAACATGCATAAACTATGCAAAATGGTGGATTGATGAAGAACAGTTAGGCAAAATGAGCCCAATAAGTTACCCAATTCCGGGGCTCATCAACAGTTGCCCGTTACCTGCAAAGCTTTGTTGCTCAGGTCCTCAGTAAGCTTGTTGGAATTGTGGTTGTTGATATTGTACCAACCATCGTTGTTGGACCATTTACTGTTTTCCAATACTGGATGTTTGACCAAGATGAGGCGTGATAGTACTCGTTTGAGCCTGAGTCGCTCCAATTAAGGAGTCACTAATCTGAGGTTGTGATTGAGCCACGAAGACAAGAGGTTGTTGTATTACTACCTGAGAAACTTGAGGTTGACATACAACAGGCAGTGCTTGTACTTGCAACACAGTCACAATAGCAGGTGTAGTGGGAATGTTTAACACAGGTTGACTTGGTTACATTGAATATACAACCCTTGGTTGTTGAGGCAGTATTGGTACCCAACCATTGGATGCAATTCCAGTTTGACCTGAATTTTGTTGTGAACTCTCATATGGTTGTTCTCCTAGAGGGAACAATGAAAAGGCATACTGCCCCTCATATGGTGGTAATCCAGTGTTCAAAGGATAAATGGGTCTTTGAAGACTGGGATGCCCAAATTGAAACTGGTATGCAGGATCAATTTGTTGAGCTTCAACATAAGAAATGCCAGATAGTGTGCTGAAAGAACTAATGGGAACAGACCATGTCGTCGAAACAGTCCCTGGGTGGACTCCATCTAGTGATTGAGAACTAGTTGGGACAGATGGTATACCATCGAACATTGTTGGAGTAGTAGCAAGAGGCTCCATTGTTGCTATATCAGCTGACACAGTCCTAGATGTTGATGGTTGTTCAGACATATTTAGTCTATCCAAAAGATTTCCTAGTGATTCGACAGGAACTTGAGATGAAGGATGATCAAAAGAACTAACTTCTGTGGTAGAAGGATACAGGTGGATCCTAGTTCCAAAATACAATGGGGTACTAGATGGAAGATCCTCCAAAATCTCTTCTATAGCAATCAGTCCAAGTGGAAGAGGTAGACCGTCAGGTCCGTAAAATATTTCTGGAGCTGAAGAAGGTATAGCTTCTGCAGTAACAGACACTGGAGGGGTGACACCTTCTGAATCAACCCTAGATGGAGCTGGTTCAGGGATAGAAGTGTTTACCGTTACACTAGGATCAGTTCTAATGTCCTCTTGTAACTGCGAAACTTCTTCTGTAAAGGCAGGGGTACCATAAATAATTGGAGTAACTAGGGTCTCTGATGATGTTGAAACACAAGTTTCAAATAGACCAGGAGAATTCGACCCAGTTAAACGAGACCGTTTTTCCCAGAATGGTTTCGTTTCCGGAGTCAAAGACGGCTGACTCGCTAATCTCTACAAACGACGAGGTTTTGATTGACTTTCTTCCATGATTGCGGATTACTTGATCAACTCAAAATTAAAAGGGGAAAATGTTATTCCGAATTAAATGAATTTTATGACGCTTTGACACAACTTACTTTTTCAATTTTTAAGAGTCGAGAAAAAGCTAAAGGTGACTCTAGTCGCCTTCGATTTTTAAAGAGCCTGAAGTGACAAGTGCTCAAATGGACCTTTTCTTTTAAGGAGTCGAAAAGGAACGAAAGTGACTACTATGGAAATCTAGACAGAGGGATTACCAAACCGATCGCAAAACTGCAATATACACCTCGGTGGTAAATTATAGAGAAATTACCGAGGACTTTACGTATGGAAGTCAATCTTCCCTAATGTTGTGTTCAGTGCATTGTGATCGATAGGGCAACAGACACAGCTTCCTAAGGGTAAAGGATATCAGCCTATTGTGGTCTCCCAATATATACTCAACGGTACATGGGAGCACAAGTTCGTACTGGCACTTGTCATATCAAAAAGGAGGAATCACCCAACCTACAATGAAAACGATAGTTACCAAGCTTTACAACGCCGGAATGCGTCTCTAGCCTAGACTTCTAGATGTTGTGTGTTAGGTTCCAAAGCGTTTTTATGTTCATTGAGGTTTATTTTATAGTTGATCTTTCTTAAGAAGTTTGCCTTTCAAGGTTCACCACATGATGTAGATGTACAATTCCTAAATATGCAATCTAAAATGATAAACAGTGACTTATTTTCTTTTATCAATGAAAATCCTAGCTACTAAGGAAATAAGAGTAAGATTCTTTCAACAAAGAGCAGAGAGCACACACTAAATGCACTTTTCCTAAATCCATTCCCGCATGCAGTCTAAATGCAAATGCACATGCATTTTTTTGTTTTTCCGCTTCCTTAATGCGGGAATGCCAAAAAGGAAACTAAGTACAGATCTGAACTACTTTCTTCAAAGCGACACTTTTCAACAACGAAAGGAAAACTGCTTTTGACACTTCAAAGAATTGACAATTCAAATCAAATACAATGGCAAAAGTACAATAAAATATCTAAAAGAGGAAGACTTTACGACACTCTTTTTCTTGACTGAAAACGATAGTTGCGACACTTTCGAATCAAAAGACGACAGTTCGATTAAGCTACTTTTTGCAAAGGAGGACTGTAAATGACCAAAAAAACATTCACAATTCCCTATCAATGGAGGCTGAATAATGTAAAGGAAGAAGGCTTTAACAGTGATATATTGATCATAGGCTGCAAAACTACTTAATAGAGCTGAAAACAATGAAGAAAAAACCAAAATCTGGGGAGAGAAACAGTCTCATTCAATCATCACACCTGTCCTTAAGGGAAACAGGGATGCATCTCACCTGCAGCACATGGGAGGTGTGATGCATCCAGACTGCCAATGAGAGACAATGCAATGGTCCAAGGAAGGACGAGACTGAGCTTGGTTTTCACCCACAGTTTGTAGCTAAGTTCAGGGATTTAGGCCGAGCTTATGATAGACAGTAAACACAAAGTATAGAGGTATGATCTAATGAGGTTATTGAGCTACCACTAGGGCACTTAGGATGTTTGCAAGTCAGATGTTTAGTTCATAAACCAACTCGGAGATTGACTGAAGCAACGTTGATCTACTTTGCAGTTGCATAGCAAAAGCAATTCGAAGGCTAGCTAGCTTAACTTCAGGCTCCATCTGTAGTTTATAAAGCAAACAATAGTAACAAACAAACAAACTGTTTGATCCCCAGCAGAGTCTCCATTTTGTTTCCGGGAAAACTAGTGTCCATTCAGATCTGCTAGTCCCACTAACACGGGTAGCTATCTTAGAAACAAACAATTCAAAGTAACTTGTGTTTTCCTTTATGTGAGATAGATAAGAGAGAAGCAGAGAGCACCAACCTTAGTCTTTTGCTTGATTCCTTGCTTGTTTCCTCCCTCCTTTGATAGAGCTTCGCCACTTCTTCCTCACTTGTCCCGCTTCAAAGAACACCTGTAGATGCAGAGCAGCAAAATACCATCAAAGCATAGAGATCTATAACACCATAAACAATGTAGAATCAGATGTATATTGACCATACAAATGTATACACAAATATAAGATTCAGAAATGTACAAGTATATGGAGGAAAACTCAAATAACTTTATTGATAGAAGTAGAAGAGAGGATTACAACCTAGTTGTCTAATCTAGCACCATCCTCCCGACATGAAAGCCCTCTTCACCTCATGAAAAGCTAGATCACCCAACAATACAATGTCTCACAGAGAAAACAACGACACTTCCTTACAAATTACAAAATTTTAGCCTCTGGATCTCTAGGATGAGGGATCCATTTATAGATATTTGCATAGGGGTGATTCAACTTCTGGGTTTTTGATTAGTTTCATTCCACTTGTAGTTCTTGGTTCCACTTGGATATTTCTTGGTTCTCTTACTCATCCCTGGGCGAATTCAGAGAGGCAAGTGTCATAGGAGAAGTTTCTAGAAGATTCCATGAGCATCCACTTAGCAAACTATCTCGAACATTTGTCCATTCTCGCTCATCGCACCCAACAGAAGGCCTTTTCAGTATGCATCATACTTCCCGTGTGTAGCAAGTGAGATGCATCGCACCTTGACCATGGAGCAGTCAGTATGGTCCAGTTTTGGCCAGTTCTGAGTGGTTTTTCAGGTGGAACTTCTGGGAAATGATGTAATCAGTTGACCATGATCCTTTAGGGTATGAAACAACACTTTTAGGGGTTAAAGAGCCCTTGGTTTATTGACATATATGATTGGGGTTGAAGTGCCCAAATATGTCTATAACACTCTCTCCCTCTCACCCTTGGACACTTAGAGATTTCTTGGAGCACTCTCGCATTGGATCAAGGAAAGCAAAGGAAGGACCAAAAAGGCAAATGAAAGTAAACATCAAGCAAGGAAGAGAAGGATCCAGCAGTTACAATGAGATTATTTGCAGGTATGGATTTGCATGTGTGATTTCCTTGTTAGATTTGGCATACATGGTACATGCACGTGTGCATTTGGTTCTCTTACTGTCATTGGCATGGGTTTTTCCAGGTATGATAGTTTTCTTCAACCTTGCCTTACCATTTCTGAATAGTCATGGTGTGATGAGTTCTCTTGTATTTGGTTGAGCTGGATTGTTGGATGGTTTCGAAACTAAGTGAGGTGGTCTCTGAAAGAAAGAACACATGGCCTAGGAATCCTTGAACCGGACTAGGATTGTGGTAAATCTAGATTTTGTGTGCCTCGGTGGGCCTAGGAATCCTAGACCAATGAATGGTGGGATATACAGTAAATCCTAGAGGTGTGTGCCCTCGATCAGTCCTAGGAATTCTTGACTAGTGAATGGAAGGATATACGGTAAATCCTAGAGGGTGGAGCCTTGATTAGGCCTAGGAATCCTTGATCTTTGTATGGTGGGATATAAGATAAATCCTAGAGACTAGGAGACAAGAAAAGTCCTCATGATGTAGGTGGAGAAATCTAGTGGAATCCATGCTTATTTAGGGCCTAGTGATCCAGTGGGGATTGTGGTAAAGCTTGAGGAAACCTGGTTTGGTTTGGTTTTGAGTTCCACATTCATGCTTGGAATATGGCACAAGAGTGATTGGCTGAAAGAAATATTTGGTTCAACCAATCTATGTTCGGGTGGTTCGTGGAAGTCTCATACTTGGTTGGATTTTTCATTCATTAATAATAGTTTCTTCTACTTAGTATTTCGTGTGTAAATGTGTTGGCTTGTATGTGGATTTTATGGTTATACCCTTGTTATTTATGTTGGTTATATGTTGGTTATGAGTATGGTTTATGACATAATTGATGTATGCATCTCATCATGTTTTGATTAGTAAATGAAATTACAATGACTACATGACCTAATAGATGCTAATGTAGCTATTGTGATATGGAAATAATGCTTCTTTATGAATCTCAGATAAGTATGAGACCCCTATGCTCAGATCTGTTATTATGACCTATAGAATGCATAATTTTGATATATTTGATGAAATCTCTATCATGGCTAGTAGGGGTTTAGTCAAGTCATTGATCAAGTGTTTGCATTCGTACCTTTGTTTTAGTGTCGTTTATCATTTCCAGAAGTTTCATGAATTTATGGGCAATGGCCTGAGTCCTAGCCCTGAAAAAGTGGCATAGAATCTAGGGTCATTGGCTCAGAACTAGCTGAAAAAGTCCATAGTCGTTGGCATGCCCTTGCTGTGGGAGAAATAGGAAGGCCTCAGTCGCATGCATGACTTGTCATGGGAGTGGCTAGGGATCCAAGTCAGTGAAATGTCAAGTTGTCTCAGAGGTTGGTCACCTGGAAGTGTTGGTTGGCTCATGAAGGTTCTGTAACATGTGTGGAAGGTCAGATTGGTTTGGTGTTGTCAATTCCACTTCCTTAACTATACATGGGGAGTTGAATCACATCATAGTAGCTTCTCATTATAAGTTTACCCCAGCGGACCGGTTAACTTGGGTAAATGTGGGATGAAGGTGTTACAAGAAATGAGTCAATAGTCAGGAAGGTATTTTAAACGATAAAGATAAACCCTAACCATTTCCATTGTTGATCATTTAGGGTTTAGTTTACACTATTGATATGATCTAAAAGTTAAGTCAACATGTCAACACCATAATATAACACATAATCATAAGAAATACGCACCATAGTTATTGAAGACTCTAGAAACACAACATTAATATTATACCACATGAAGAACAGAAACCAAAGTTGAAGGTTTTATAATAAGAACTTTTGAATATGGTTAATAAATCAAAACTCCTAAATATTGAGTAACACATAATGAAAATTGTGGTGGTATAAGTTATAAACATATTGTATAACATGTACAGGTATGCCAAGCATTAAAAAATAATTACACTATTATAAGTGATGATAATTTCTATGCAGATAGTCGAGAAGGCCTAAATTAATATAAATGACCAAGTTTTTAATTAAAATATATTTTGGCATTTGGTATACCAAATTGTAGTTAGGAAATAAAACAAAATGAACTCCATATGTATTATGATTTAATGTTAATTGCTAATAATAAATACAAAAGTCATAAAGAATTTTAAACAAAATCCTTCCTCTAATATTGTACTTTTGAAGGATTTTCTCTAGGCATAATGAATGGATAAAATAATAGAACATAGATAAGTTTTCAATGAATTATTGAAGCTCATAAGAATCAAAAACTTAGGGAGTAGTCATTATAAGAGACCACCTGGAATATAGACAACAGAATCAATGATTCATGGTTTGTTACAAAGAGAGAGGCAGGAGAGACCCCCACATTGGAGAGTAGTCTCCCAACGATTCTTGATTGGAGTACCAATCCATATGGTAGAGAGATTGTAGAATGATTGAGAGTTGATATCTGCAATATGTATCCACCTAGGAATAGAAGTCACAATAAACCTTGTATATGTACATCTTCCTATATAGAAGGAAGTTACTGCTGCTAAGTTACCCATGCAAACTAGTACACATGGTTGATGTGTAGTAAGGATAATTCTACAAGAAGTAGAGGTCCAAGACATTGTTGCATCGGGACAAGCAATGCATTGAGGGTGGGGAACATGTTGTAGAGGCCTCTTAGGCCTATGTAAGTCATCATACATAATAAGTAATTGTGAGTAACAAAGGGTAAATGTATGAGGTAAAATGAATGATTGGTTGGAGTGGGTACAATTGCTCCAACCACATCCCTTATGTACAAATACACATTAAGGCTAATAGAAACATGGTTGGAATTCCTTCCCAAACTCTATTCTTCTTTGTGTATAATGTGTATGTTCTCATTGTTCTCATGATGTAGCCCATTGCGGTTTCAAGTGAAGGCACTTCCTTCAACAAGAACCATAGTTTTAGATAAAGGAGGGTTGGGAATAGGGGAATCACGCTCAACTAGAACCAAAGAACATGGCACTTGATTCCTCTTGGAATTATCATGGATATCAAAAATATTTGAGCAAGAAATAGGAGATGAGGGTGGTAGATTACCATAATCGTCTTCAAGAGAGCCTATAGGAAGAGGATTCAATTTGTCAACTTTTGGAGAAGCCTCTTGTTTTAATATCATAGGACTTTCATCTTGATGAAACTTTTCTGGCATAACATCTTCATTTCTCACCAACATTGGCCCCAACATCGAATTTTTTTGACCCAATGTTTTTCATAAGAACCATGAAGAGGACTAGTTTGTCACAAAAATATTATGTGTGACCCACCTTATAGCACCTAAAGCACCACCCATTACTCGCTCAATTTCTTTGAGAAACCCTTCATGAAGGTCTAATTCAACCTGAATCCAAGCCCACTATCTATCAAACTTAGAGTCCCAATTTGGTTCTAATCCAACAAAGTGATGAAATTAATCTCGTTGGCTAATGAAATCATTAATTCTTTGCACCAAAATATCAGAGGGAGTCTCAACAGGATCACCCACACAATCTGAATGTAGTTTGGCTCCCTTGATGGGTCAAAGCTTATAGTCCACTTTTTTAAAACAAGAACCAACAACTCCTAGGTCCAACTTTTTCCCAAAAGCTTCTTTGCATCTACAAAAGACCATAATAAGAAACAAAGCCAGCCATAGTAAGGACATGGAAAACCAAAGCATAACCCAAGCATGGAACCTGACCCTCTTAAGCCATGCCCTAAGAGATTCCATATGCATAGTCTTACCACTAAAATGCCTCACTAAAACCTTACCTAGGACATTTGGGATTTCTCCAATGCCTTTGTTCCTCCCCACCATCATTTTCTCCTCCTTTTGGCCCTGATACACCTATTCTTCCCCAACTGAGGCATAATTATATGAATATCCACCTCGTTTATCTACACTTCATGTGAAATTTTTGATTGATCGGGGATGAATGAAATATGTGACTAAGAGGGAAGATTTTCGAGCTTCGAGGAGAATGCTTGCATATCTTAATCCTTTTGAAACACTTCCTCAGAGTAAAACTCTACCCATCGCCTCAACCTTTTGCATGGGAACCTTAATGTTCATATTAAAATTAGATTGGAAGATGACATATGTCCCTCCTTCATCGTGATATTAAAGAAAGAAATATTTGGAATAGTGGTTTAATTGCAGATGAAATATTTGGATAGGACTTAGACTATCCTCTTTGTAATCAAGTAAATCCTCCTCCATTAAAACTTTCCACTTGTATTTTTTCATATCTTATTGGAAAGGAGATAAGAAAGGTATGAGCTTGGCAATTGCATAGAAACTTCTTGAGAGATATGGTTAGATGACCGAAAAAAGGGCTCTAGGATGGGGATCTAAGTTAGTGCCAAGACAATGCTAGCTTATAAGAAACTTGTAGAAACCCTTGTACTAAAGTAGAATTAACATCATCAATAACACACACACACACACACACACATAATTCAATCATGTTTAATGCTTTTGCTTGGATTTGAAGTGATATAAGAAACCTCTACCTAAGGGTACCCTTAACATGGTTGGATCTTAGGTATCTCTTCTCAATAACTATTGAGTTTCAACCCTAGGTTATCATATAGAACGAGGTACTTCAAAACTAGACAAACTGTTGAGATTTGACTAACCTCTTTCCATTTTAAAATATTAAAATTTTGAGAAATACAATTTACCTTTATAAATATTTTAGAAAAACAATTTATAAATAATTAAAAAAATAAATAAATAAAATAAAATAACAACATTTTATGAACTTATACAAACAAACAAAATAGCGTTTCAATGAAACCAAAAAAAAAATATTGTATAGTATATATAAATAAAAATGCAAAAAATTCATAATATAAGATTATAATAGCATACCTTCTTAATAAAATGGGAATGCCAATGAAATTGGAAGAAAAAAATAGATAAGATTATAATAGCATACCTTCTTAATAAAATGGAAATGCCAATGAAATTGGAAGAAAAAAATAGTTTGTGTTATCTTTATTGGGAAGTTGTGATTAAAGTAGTTAGTGAAGATTTTTTAAGTGAAGGTTTTATGTTGATTATATAAAAGAAAATTTTCTTTTTTAGTAAATTAGGCAAAATTATTGTTGGAGAAAAAACACTACACATTTGTGATTATTGGTATGTCACAAGGGAACAAGACTAATAGCATAGAAAAAGGTTTGAAATCATGAAAAATATTCAATAAGTCAAATAGTATTGTTCAAGATTACTGAGTTTGTTCCTATCAAGATAACTAGAGAAATAATAATAGTAGAAACTAATAGGCAAGTAGACAACTTTATAGAACTTTTTAAAACAAATTAGTTTGATATGCACCATCATTAGCCCGTGGGAGAGGCCCCCTAGGTGGGAGGTTGATGTTGACCATCATTAGCCTATGAGAGAGCCCACATGGTATGCCACAAGGGAAACAAGACTAGTAGCATAGAAAAAGGTTTGAAGTCATGAAAAATATTCAATAAATCAAATAGTATTGTTCAAGATTACTGAGCCTATTCCTATAAAGATGACTAGAGAAATAATAATAGTAGAAACTAATAGGCAAGCGAACAACCTTATAGAACTTTTTAAAACAAATTACTTTGATGTGCACCATCATTATCCCATGGGAGAGGCCCCCTATGTGGGAGGTTGATGTGGACCATCATTAGCCTATGGGAGAGCCCACCTAGGTGGGAGGAGGAACTTGGTCTTCCTCCCCGCTACTGATGAAGTCTAAGTTGGCTAGTTTCTTGTTTAGAATTGAGACTTTTGCATCCAATTTATTAACTCATTGATGCAAAATCGATACAAACGATAATTTCTTCTTGAGCTTCATTATGTTCAACCAATAATTTACACATGGTTCTCTCTATATCTCATATCCATTGTGCAACATTATTCACTATGTCCATGTCAAATAAAAAAGGACACTTGACCTTGGCTTCGTGTTTTTCCACCTCAATTTCTTCTCGAGCTAACTACACTATGCACTTGCATTATTTGTGGATCAAGGCTTCATAATTGACTTGGGCCCTATTATGGAATGACTGCACTTAGTTAGAGTTTCCATGACTAGCGAAGGAGCTTCCTTTATGCAACATTGTGATAATAGGTTAGGAGGTCAGGGTGGAGATGAGGAGGTTGAGTATGGGAAAGGGATTCCACAACAACCTACCCAGTGGCAATGACTTTCTTTTGAACAGAGTGAAAGGGGGTGTTGTATTAACCAAGGAGCCTAGTAGGGTGACATTGAGTTGAAAGGGGATTGAGGGAAATTAAGTTAGAAAATGAAAAAGTGAAGTAATCATAAGAGCTTAGGGAAAACAAAACAAGGGAGAGGAAAAGGCATAAAGAAAAGAGGAAACAACCAACTCAGACTTGTTGAAAATAGCAACAAGAAATGCTAAAAATAGCGTTTCTATATATAGCATTTCAGGATATATTCCCATTTTAATTTGTCCTTGAATTAAAATTGAGAATTAAAATTCGAATTTAGTCTCACCAGTTGTTTGAAAAATAATTAATTAATTCATCTTGAGTTAATTAGTTGGTGAAAATCAAACATGAAGTCTTTGTGAAGACATGCAACATTTAACCCTTTGATTGAGGAAGTTATCCCTTAATTAAGGAGATAAGGATGAGTTGTATTTGAGTTGTAATTAGTTAGCTTATTTAACTGAGTTAAGTCCAATTAAATTAGTTCCAAACAATTTGTGGAACTAATTGTGAGTTCGGTCAGTTAATGCATGCATGCATGCAACTAGTGTTCTCCAAATAACTGAATATTCTCTTATAAATAACTCATGCATGTTAGTTCAGACAAAGACCCGGTTGAGATTAAAGGCAGGGATAGTGTACTATCAGTTGCTAGAATATTCCCATGTGAATATCTCTTGCATGCAGAAGGAATTCATTCATTGAGGATTACGCAGTTACTATAGAGGTCAGAGCAATGTGTGAAGTGAGAATCACACAGATGGCAGTTGGAGGACCCAGGAGAAACTGCACAAGGAAATAGGAGGCTTGGAGGACTGAAGGAAGGCATATGTGTTGTCTATTCTATCTATGAGCAACAGTGAGGGATTGTACTGAGAGCTGGATAGCTTGTGAGCTAAAGCTTTGTGTAATCCTGAGATATCCACTTGTGCGATAATACAGATAATGGGGGTGTTAGCTGAGGCTTTCCCTAGAGTATTCTTATGTGTTTCATGTGTGATTGAATCTTCTTCTCTGTTATATGTGTTTTGGTTGATCTTGCTCAAAATCGATTAAGCTTCCGCAAGTTTGATTGTAGAAGTAGATTAAGTATTTTTCTTTAATACATTGCATAATCAGTTTATTCTACAGTGAGAATTTCTACATGGTATTAGAGCGAAGGTGATCAAAGCAGAAAATAGTATACAAAGAAGGGAGAAGTTTGAAGTTTGAAGTTCTTGATTGTAGGTACAAAATCGATTTCTTATCACATCTCAAAGTTCACCAATGGCATTCAATGGCTTGAGACTCGAGTATGCCCTGGATGGCAGCTCGAATTACATAGCCTGAAAGGATCGCATGGAAGCGGTATTAGAGGACAATAGTTTGAAGGATTTCATTGATCAAGAAGTCCCCAAGCTAGCAATAGCTAATGCCCAAGAATTGGCGGAATGGAAGAAATGTGTGGCAAGAGCGAGGAGGATTCTTCTGGAGGGAGTTCGAGACCATATTGTCTTGAGTCTCCATGGGAAGGAGACTCTGTTTTCAATGTGGAAGACATTGAAGGATCTATATCAGAACAACAGGGACCAGAGGAAGCTGGCGCTGAAGGACAAGCTTCGGAAAATCAAATGTGAAAAGGGCAACACGATTTCTACATATCTGAACAAGCTGACCACCTACAAAGATGAGCTTGGAAGTGTAGGAATCACGAAAATTGATGGTGACATGGTGAGTCTTACTCTCCTCGGTCATCCTAAGAGTTGGCATAGCTACTAGGACTCAGTGAATGGCAGAGAGAAACTGGCAGATTGGGAACGACTGTGGTTGAATCTGATGCAGGAGGAGAACAGGAGGAGCACTAGAGATGGTTCTTCATCCAAGGAGGATGAAGAAAATCTGGCCTTAGCGAGTAAGGTAAGGAAAAGGAAGGAGAAGGATTCTCATTCCAAATCGAATTCTTCCCATGGTGGGAAGAAGATTGAAAAATCTAAAGTGAGATGCTTTAATTGTCATGAGGTGGTCCATTATGCAACTAATTGTCCAATGAAGAAATCCAAGAAGGGATCCTCGGAAGGATCTGAAGGTGAGGCCCTAGCCTCTTAGTTTGAATTGGATTTTACCCTCATCGCATGCATGGTTTCAGCGATGATGGGTTGTGGTTGGTTTCTTGATAGTGGAGCCTCATTTCACATGATCGACGATAAGAGTTTGTTCAATACCTTGGAGGAGAAAGACCTCCAGATGCACATAGAGATGGGTCATGATGAAAGGTATAGTGTTCCAGGAGTGGGCATAGTTGCTTTTCAGAGGGAGCATGGAGCTCTTGTTACCTTGACAGATGTGAAGTATGTGCCTGGACTAAAGAAGAATTTGGTATCGATCATGATGTTGGAGGACAAAGGCTACGCTATTGTCTTCAGTAAGGGAAAGGTTTTCCTTAGACACATCACCACGAGACAGGTGAAGCAGATTGGTTCACGAGTCAAGAACCTATATGCTCTTGAGGTTCAAGATGCATGCAAAGCCTTGAGGAGCAAGGCAAATGTTGGAGACTTGGTGGTTGAGAGGGAGAGTATATTACCTCTCAACATGCAGCGCCAGAAGAAGTCTCAGACAATTGTGGAAGAGCCACAATTGGAGATGTTGAGAGGAGACCGAGTGGAGGCATCCACTCATGCAGAGACCTCCAGTAGGGAGGAATTTCGAGCCAAGTGGGCAGAAGGATCACATGCAACCATACCTCCAGGTGTGAGGTGGGGCAATGTGAAGTGATAGTCCCAAGAAGGCTGAAATAGGGGTAGGATCCTTGACGTACCCAACCTCTTTGATTAGAGCCTGCTACGGGAGCCCCAACGAGGAGTAGTAGGATTGGATGAATGGGTAAAGACAGATGTAGATGGAGCGACAGAGGGAGCTTCAACATCAAAGGGTGTTTCTAGCCCAACAGGGAGGTCAGTTGGGAGATCAGTTACTTACTTCTCAGCCACTGAGTTGCAGTGCAGTAGTGGGCAGCACGATGCAACATGATGAGAGGAGGTGCAGTGCGGATGCAGTGTTGGGAGATAGGACCAGCAATAGCAGCAGGAATCAGTGTGATTGATGCAGTTAGAGATCAAAGTGATAGAGGCTAGAGCAGTCAAATACTGAAGAGCACAGAGGTGCAGAGTTTTCACTCGACAGAGGCAATAGCAGTGAAAGACTTTGATGACAGAGGCATCATTCTGATTCAGGTTGGATGATTTTTTGTTTCTGAAGTTGCTGGAGCAACAACACTTGAGAGAAGTGTTGCATGCAAAACATTCCAAAGTTTCAAGATCGGGTTCGAGTTGAACGCCTTTCTTGTTGAGAGGGGGTGTTGAAAATAGCAACAAGAAATACTAAAAATAGCATTGTTATAGATAGCATTTCATGATATATTCCAATTTTAATTTGTCCTTGAATTAAAATTGAAGGTTAAAATTCGAATTTAGTCTCACCAGATGTTTGAAAAATAATTAATTAATTCATCTTGAGTTAATTAGTTGGTGAAAATCAAACATAAAGTCTCTGTGAAGACATGCAACAATTATTCCTTTGATTGAGGAAGTTATCCCCTAATTCAGGAGATAAGGATGAGTTATATTTGAGTTGTAATTAGTTAGCTCAGTTAACTGAGTTAAGTCCAGTTAAATTAGTTCCAAACAGTTTGTGGAGCTAATTGTGAGTTCAGTCAGTTAATGTATGCATGCATGCAACTAGTGTTCTCCAGATAACTGAATATTCTCTCATAAATAACTCATGCATGTCAGTTCAGACAAAGACCCAGTCGAGATTAAAGGCAAGGACAGTGTATTATCAATTGCTAGAATATTCCCATGTGAATATCTCTTGCATGCAAAAGGAATTCATTCCTTGAGGATTGCGCAGTTACTACAGAGGTCAGAGCAGTGTGTGAAGTGAGAATCAAACAGGCGGCAGCTGGAGGACCCAGGAGAAGCTGCACAAAGAAATAGGAGGCTTGGAGGACTGAAGGAAGTCATGTGTGTTGTCTATTCTGTCTATGAGCAACAGTAAGGGATTGCACTGAGAACTGGATAGCTTGTGAGCTAAAGCTTTGTGTAATCCTGATATATTTCCACTTGTATGATAATACAGATAGCATGGTTTTTAGTTGAGGCTTTCCCCAGAGTATTCTTATGTGTTTCATGTGTAATTGAATCTTCTTCTCTGTTATATGTGTTCTAGTTGATCTTGCTCAAAATCAATTAAGCTTCCACAAGTTTGATTGTAGAAGTAGATTAAGTATTTTGCTTTAGTACATTGCATAATCAGTGTAATCTACAGTGAGAATTTCTACAAGACTTGTAGAGAACCATAAATAAAACTGGAAACATGTCCTCATATCACACTCCTCGAGAATTGATGGCTTTAATTCGTAGGTACCCTTCAAATGCACCATCATCATTGTGTAGTATGGCACATCTTGGAGACGAAATTGCTCCTCCAAGTAGCAAGGAGATACTGGATTAATGTGGTATTCATTGCATAGAGTAGGGTGAATGTGAAATGACACGCCTCTTCCATCCTTGCGTACCAAACACTGCATCAACTATCACTATCACTAGTTATTTGGTGCTTGAGGCTATACAATATATCGTGCAAATCATATCTTTGTTATAGGTTTTAATTAAATTTATTGGAATTCCAAAACAAACCTAATTTCACTTTAAGTGGTAATTTTAAGGCTAATTCTTAATTTATTTATTTTTACTAAAGTCCATTCGTGTTTTTACCATAATTTTCAATTAAATTTATAGAAATATGACAAAAAACATAATTTCATTTCAAACTATAAAAATAGGTAAGAATAGCTCATAAACAATGATAAGTATTAATCTCTAATAAGCATCAAAAAACTTACCTCCATTTTATCATGAAAATTCTTAATTTATAAATAAACTTTGTTACAATACCATGAGTTATGAAAACCATATGTTCAAAAATCCATAATTTAATTAATATAACACTTGTTCATATGATTTTTTTTAATAATAAATCAATCTATTTAATTAAAAGGAAAAAAAGCATAACAACTTTAAATATAAATGGCATAGTCTAATTATAGACGAAATGGTCTCTTTTTCAGAGCATTTTTTTGATTAATTTTAATCAAAATTTAACAAATATTTTTTAAAACTTGAGTTTAAGTTGTTTAATTTGTAGAATTCAAGTGTTTTGGCTTTGGGATTGATTTTAATCAAAATTTGACAAATATTTTTTAAAACTTGAGTTTAAGTTGTTTAATTTGTAGAATTCAAGTGCTTTGGCTTTGGGGTTTTTCATGACGCTGAATTCATTTATGCATTCAAAGATACATTTAAAAAAGAAATAGCTATTTCATCTATAAATTAAACATGGCCGGATATAAATATCAACCTTTTGCGAATATTTTAGTAGATCCATCTATAAAAATTAAAATAATCTATAGTATTGATGCAAGGAATTCATGTGGAATATAACATATTTAAAGGGAGAAATTAAACTAGCCTAGATCCATCTTAACTAAAAATCTACCAAATCCAAATAAGAATCAAATATCTTTTCACTCCAGAAAAATTTTGCAATTGAAAAAATGCTAAAAAGTTTAAACTTAAGATGCTAAATATATTCTGCCCTAAAAACACCATGTACATTTTTTTTGAAAAATAATAACGAGATTCCAAGATTTTTAGCAGTTTTGGCGAAATTGACCACTCCTTAGACCATGCCGAAATTAAATGCAACGATTGGACCACTAATAAGACGGTTTCTGACAGGGGCCGTAGCGCAGAGCGTACAGTCACAGTGTGAACAATTTTCTCTGCGGCTAAAGTCTTATGGATTCGCCCAATTTTCTCTGCGGCTAAAGTCCTATGGATTCGCCAAAATTTAGAAGCGCTTTATAATATCTTCAAATTCAGAGACGGTGGTTTGACCCCGAGAATGAGAGGCAACATGTTTTGCAGAACAGTGTCCCAGGAAATTAAAGGCAACAGGCTTTGCCTGAGGAGAAGTCTGAACAGGGCCGCAAGATTGGCTTTGGCGGCTTTTGCATTGGTTTGATTTCTGTTAATTAATGAATGCACGCATTATTAAGGATAATTCTTCATTCGTGATAAGTGATTGCTTCCAGGCTGCTCTGTATTTTGCCTAGATTGCTGACAGGTCCGGCGATCAGAGTCCCCGGAGACGCAGAGGCGAAGAGATCTTGGTCGAGGACGCCAGAATCAGGCCGGTATCGTAGAAAATTGTGGACTAGCAGAGCCGGGAGACCGGGGCCGTTTCGGTTTGCCGCAGGCGACAGGAAGTGGAAGATGCAATGACGATCCTGCCGTCGATCCTGCCAGGCTTCCAGTGCAGAGCAGAGGGCAAATTGTGTGCCGGGTCCTCGAAGTCGATAGCGTAAATTCGGACTGGTGGTCGAATGACAGTTGGACAAATAGGGTTTCTTTTTCGGCGAATAGTTTTGGACTGGTAAAGGCCTTCCCTGTATTCCCTCAGCATAATGATTAAATATGAAAAATTAATATCGGCGAACGGTTTTGCACTGGTAAAACCCTCCCTGTATTCCTTCGGCATAATGATTAAAAATGAAAAAAAAAAATATTTATTTTTATTAATGTTAGTCGGTCAATAAGACTAAAAAATATCACTGGTTTTATGACACACTGTGAGATTATAACAGGTTTTATGACAATTTGTGGAAATCTGATCAATGACTTTCTAAAACTGGAAAATAAAAATAAATAAATGATTCAGATTAAAAATAACACAAATTTTCTGATACTGAAAATACCACTGGTTTTATGAATGTAATTGGTTTTATAAATTTTGGGGAAGTTTGAGTAAAAATTTCACCCAATTAGAAAATAAAAATAAATCAGTATAGATTTATTTTAAATAGGATTTAACATGAGTTCACAGTCATTTAATTACTTTTTATTTTTTAGATGGTTGTTTTGGCTGACATGAATAAAATTTAAATTTTGATAGTAGCCGGACATTGTAAATTTTGATAGTGGTTGGACATTGTTACACATTCTACTGGACTGTAGAATAAGCCTCTACCTCAATAAATAATTCATACTAAAATTAACAAATTTTCATAGACCGGAAAATAACACTGGTTTTATGACACACAGTGTGATTGGTTTCCTAACATTTTGTGTAAGTATGACAACGATTTTCCCAAACTAGAATAAATAAACAAATGATAGAGAGTAAAAATAGCACAGGTTTTCTGAGACTGAAAATACCACTGGTTTTATGACATAATCAATGTGTAATTGGTTTCATAGCATTTTGTGGAAGTCTCCTACACTAGAAAATAAAAACAAAAAAATATTCAAACTAAAAATAGCACAGGTTTTCTTTGGCTGAAAAATACCACTGGTTTTATGACACGGGTTTCCCAACATTTTAGGGAAGTCTGAGCCATGACTGCCCCAAACTAGAAAACAACCAATTCTAAGAATAGCACAAGTTTTCTGACAAACCGTGAGGGTAAGTGTTTTCATAACGTTATCTGAAATGTGGACAACGACTTCCCTAAATTAGAAAACAACAATAAACAAATGATTGTTACAAAAAATATCAGAGGTTTTATAACATACTGTGGGAGTGAAATTAATTAATAAATTTTACAGTTTGGAACTGGATGATTAATTTAATATAATAATATAAGAACTGTTATGCATTTTTCATTTGAGGAGTGTACAAATTGTAATCTCAATTTATTTAATATATATCAGTTTAATGTGTATTTGGGAAAATATTATCTGTAACAATAAAATAATATAGTAATCAAATTATATGAATCATTCAAATCTAAAAGTCTTATTAAAACACAGATCACATCTTTGTCTCTTTGGATATATATATTCATATATATTGTCTTATCTGAGATTTTATATTTTATATTATCTTTAATCTTTTAACTACTTTCAATATTCATACATTTGGATTAAATAATAATTTTTTTTTATCATTTTTAATATTCAATACATTGAGGTTACATTATTATTATTTTTTTCAATTATTTTTATTATAATTTTATAAATAATACTCAGTATAAACTATATAAACAAAAAGTTGTAATATTGAATATATATTAATCTATAATCATTTTTTTTTTTTATTTAAACTTTTGTGATTTATTGATTTTTTAAAATTATTTTTTATTTAATTACTTATTATCAAAACCTTACTTTAAATAAATTTCACTTTACTAAAATTTAAAATCAATTATCTAGTCAATTATAATTTTATTTTAATATTATTAATTATAACTTTATTTTTAAATATGTTATTTAAAAATGATTAATATATAATTTAACAATATATAAAATGTTATGTCTAACTTATAGACGAAATAACATTTTTTATGGAATTTCACAAAAATTGGGCAATACAATTTCAAGATTCTTTGTTCTTTAAAATACATTTTTGAATGCATAAATAGATTCAGCACTCTGAAAAACTCTAGGGGCACTTGAATTATGTAGATTAAACAATTTAAACTCAAGTTTTTAAAAATCTCTATTAGATTTTGATTAAAAAAAACCCAAAAATTGATCGTGAAAAAAATCATTTAGTCTATAGCTTAGACTACACCTTTAAAAACACTTGTATCAAAATTTTTAACTATAAACATTTATCCCCACCTTACAATGGAGATTCTTAATATGTAAACAGGCTTTGTTGCAAAACCATAGGTCATTATTATGGTTTATCAATACCACATGCCTAAAAACGCATAACTCAATTCATATGGCACGTGTTTATTCAACATTTTTTAATAATCAATCATATTACTTGGGAAACTAGATGTGGAAAATAACTAAAAAAAACTTGGCAATAACAATTGTGTACATTTTCAATTGAAACGGAAAATCATTTCATTTTGGAATGTGATGTTTTCGGAGACATCAAGAAGGATAGTTATGAGAATATGTTAAAATGGATTTTTGGTAATGTCTTTTCAACCAGAGAAATGGTAGAAGGTTAGACCAGCTCATTATCAATTTGAATAAGAAAATGATTGAATTGCAAAAGGTGAAAAACAAAAACACTAATGATCTCATAGACTATTTTTAATTGAGAGGAAATTAAAATATCATTTCACTTTTCTGTTAAAAAAGTAAATTAAAAATAACCACTTTTATTGAAAATAAATCTCAATTTTTTATTTAAAATATTCAGGGAAACTTAAATCCCTATCCCTAAATAATTATAAATAATTAAATTAAAATTCTAAAAATCTTATTCCAAATATACTTACTTTCTAATTAAAAAAAATTAAAAACATAAAAACAAATCAAAACCATCGACCTGATCAAAACCAGCGATCTGATATATATAGTAGGAAGGCAGACGATTGATATAGTCTTGAGATTCCGACCACATTACTTCGGGTGAATTTTCAGTTGTTTTGGTTGAAATTCCAGTAGCTGGAATGCTGTTAGCGGTTCAACCTCGTCGACGGTTTTATCTCGGAGATGTCTCTTCAAATCATAGCCAGAATTCTTGGGCCGCTGGAAAGACAAGGCGTGCCGTGCCCTTTGATGATCGCGGAGCTGCAAGCAATCCAATGGTAATGTCTCAATTCTTTGATCTGTGGTTTTGCTGAATTGCTTTGTCATGCCGGATTAGTTGGTTGGTAGATACCTCTGTAACAGATTTGATTTTGACAACTGAAACTCACAGCTCAAACGAACTTCAGAGCTCATACTTATCTGACATCCACATAAGTATAGACCACAGTGACTGAAAATACTGGGTTTTCTGGTAAAATAAACGAGCCGGCTTTTTTATGAAGATAAATGAGCAAAACCCCGATGATTGTCTTTGTTCCTAAGACTTTTGTGGTTCATTTTCTCTGCGGACATGATTACCCTTTCATTATAACCAAAAATGGCTTCTACAATAATCTCTGGTCATGAAAAATGGCTTCTACCATTGTCTATGGTGGGAATGGTGGTGATGAGGTTTGGAAGCTATATTGTCTGTATACATAAAATTAGTCCAAGTTATGTGTTTGTATGGTTAGCTCCATTTAGGAAAATTATAATTGGTTTGGTGATGCGTTGAGAAAGATTCCTCAACCACTATTTCAACTTTCCAAATAACATTGATGACTATTTTTTGACATCTTGGTTTACAGGTGGTGAAGCTCACTGCTTACTGGTAACATCATGCTTATTGGGTATCAATGTTCGCATAGTGGTTTGAGAGTTTCACAACACCACATTATATTTATTCACAATTTTGCTTATTGTAGTGTTGGTGAACAGAGACACTTTCTGAATCTCCATTTGCAAAAAAAAATCATCAAAGCTACCAGTTAAGAGATGAATTTTAAATTCCATTAGTTTACCTTTACTGCTCTTGAAGAGCTAGCAAGGTCTACCCATACGGTGTTAAGCTCAATTAATTAACTTTCCAGCTGTAGCCTGCAGTCAATTAATTGTTCCAATTATAATCTACAGCTGTGGAACTGAACTGCAGTCTTTGCTTAATTTGAGGAAACCAACTGCAGTAGTTTCCTTAAATTAAGGAAATCAACTGCAGTTAATTAATTTTCTGGTTGGAGCTTCTGAAGTGGTCCCCAAGCTAGCATCTCAATCCCCTTCAGTTGCTTACACCATCTAGAGCATAGCTTGGAAGAGCCTTCAGATTTTCTGAGAGAGCATAGCTTGGAAGAGCCTTCAGATTTTCTGAGAGAGCATAGCTGGAGTGCTGGAGTGAAGAACCAAGTGAACTGTGCAGCAAAAGCATCCATAGCTGGAGGTATTCCTGGTCTTAAATCTTTTGATTTCGAAAATTCAGAATGGCTGTAGATTTAATTTATTTCATTGGGTATCAGAGCGGTATTTATGCCTCTGCCTTGATGTGTCTACGAGTTGCCAACACGTTTCCTGAAAATGTCTCTGCCGAAATTGATTTGCATGTTTGAACATTAAAGGTTCCATAGCTGGAGGTATTCCTGAGGTATTCCTGGTCTTAAATCTTTTGATTTCGAAAATTCAGAATGGCTGTAGATTTAATTTATTTCATTGGGTATCAGAGCGGTATTTATGCCTCTGCCTTGATGTGTCTACGAGTTGCCAACACGTTTCCTGAAAATGTCTCTGCCGAAATTGATTTGCATGTTTGAACATTAAAGGTTTTGAATTCAGATTTTCGATTATACCTGGATTTAGATCAAAATCTTACCTTGAGAAGCCTTTTTGCTTATTCATAATTTCCCTCATCGGTCCTGTGGAATAACGCTTCAACGTGCAATGCAAATCTTTTATTTTGTTTGTTGGAGAGACTGTTTTTATTTGTCTTGAACGTCTCGTTCTCAGGTATCTGAGAATGCTTTCTGGTTCTTATGTTCCATTTGCCTCAATGTTTGTGATCCAGCCGGAATTCTCTCATAGAAAGGGAACAGTGTGTTTGTGTTTTTTCTTTCTTTTATAGGATTGGTAATGCAGATAAAAAATTCCACCTGTTTTGTGACAATTTCTAATCGGAATTGAAAGCCTGAAATCCAAAGGAAGAGGATTCAACAAAAATACAAGCCTTGATTTCCAGTGGCAATGGATATTTTAACGTTTCCGCTGACGTGTTTAGAAACCTTTGTTTAGGATTGCGGGGTCTGTGGTGGATTTTTTATTTTTATTTTTGCACTGTTCAAAATACTGTTCAGTGCACTTCGCTTCTGCCATTTCGTCTGGACTCTGTTTTGTTTGAGTGCCTGGAACCGGTCATGTTGTTATGTGAAGAGTGTAAAACCTGTAAACAACAGCACATAGAGTTACCCACGCTGCCTCCGGACTACTTGTTTAACCATGAGGCTATACCGATTCCATGGCCAGACAATATATCTGCATAGGGCACCTTATAATCTTCTGTCTACCCCATTGACATTACAATTTCGATAAGTTTAGATATCGTTACACCTGTTTCTGATGCGGTGATTACCGTCCATTAACTGCATCGTTTTCTCATTTTTTTTCCACGGTCTCTCTCAATGTTTTAGATATGAGGAAGCTTGTACTCTCTGTATAAATCTAAATTTCTTTTCCTTGGAATTTTCGAGGAAAACTTTAATATATAAATATACAACCTGTCAATGCTGGGATGATTTGCTCTGAGTCAGCGTGTGGTGATCCAGACTGGTTTTGCGTGTTGTCCAGCCAATGCCTTTGGTACAAATTACAGTTAGCTCATTCTGGAACTAACTTTCCGGGCGAACATTTGCCATATTTTACAATTAGTCAATATGATAGTTATATTGACTTATAATAAACAATCTCATTTGTGAAATCAAGATTTTAGGAAGCCGAAATCATGCTTTGTTTGATTTTTGCTTAAACGTTTCCACAATCTTTGTTATGGCGCACTCAACTGTTTTTGCCGCCCCTTAGTGTTGATTTACATCAATGTTCGCTCTCTTGCTCTTTCCATTTGAAATTTCATTACAAATGCCATTGCAAAGAAGAGTGGAATTGCAATATCATGGAATAAATACTCCCTTAAGGAAAATGTAGAGAAAATGAAAGAGTTGGAGATATTTACATTTCCGTATACCTTTTTCTTGGTTGTGTAATTTTGGTATGAATATTAAAAAAAAAAAGTTAGGAACTTTTATTGTGTGATAATTAAAAAAAAAAAAATAATAAATAATTTTTTAATTATTAGTTGAACCATATAAATTATTTTATACGGGTTTTGTGTTATAACATATGGAGTTAGTTATACATGTTCTGATCATTTAAGAATTCATTCTTATTTTGGCAAAGGAATTTATATTTGGAAATTTAAAGAATGCATATTTTTTGGCAAAGTAAAAGATTGTGATGAAAGTAATTAAAAATATATGTATATTTTTTGTTTGATTTATAAACTTGAGGACGGAGCCTGAAGTCAAGCAAACTAGCCTTCGAACTGCATTTGCTATGCAAGTGCAAAGTAGATCAATGTTGCTTCAGTCAATCTCCGGGTTTTGTTTATAAATTAAACAATTGCTTGACAGTCATTTACGTTATATGGAGTTTATTTAAAATGTCAATTTGACTTACTCCTTTCAGTAAATATTATTTTTACTGGTTAAATTTTGTTTATGCCATTTATGCAAAGAATAATGTCTAGTGATCTATATAATTTTAATTAATTAGAGAATAGCCACAGCATCTTTAATTAATTAAAATTATATATTTTGATTATGATCAGATAAAGATTATTTAGACATTAAATTGTAGTTAATTAGACTAAATATAATAAATTTTATCCTACAGGAATTTTTATTATATTTATCTAATTAATTAGGATAAAATTTCATAACCTACCCACAGGAGTTATGAATTAATAGTTTTATCATAAAGTTCAAAACAATGATTAATTGGATCTGCTTGAATTAAAAATTTAGCCCACAGGCAATTTTTATGTCATTGGATTCAATTTTGAGCATGATTTACATTGGTAAAACATGAGATTTTATTAAAGCCTCAATTTTAACATAAGCATGTGATTTTATGCAGTAGTACAACCTGCAAATTTCTCTGATATTCGTTGTGACATTCCCGAACTTAAGGGAGATAACTATAAGGTTTGGAAGGAGAGGATTCTCCTTCATTTGGGGTGGATGGACATAGATTATGCTATTAGGAAAGATGAACCACCGGCACTCACTAATACCAGCACTACAGCGGACATCACGCTTTATGAACGATGGGAGCGATCCAATCGTCTAAACATGATGTTCATTAAGACTAAAATTTCAGTTGGTATTCGTGGTTCCGTTGATCAGCATGAAAAGGTCCGAGACTTCTTGAAGGCCATTGACGATCAATTCGTCACTTCTGACAAGGCACTAGCAAGCACCCTAATCGTGAAGTTCTCATCCCTAAGACTCACCAGTGTGAAAGGTGTGCGCGAGCACATCATGCAAATGAGGGATATTCTGAAAGGTCTAAAGGTTACAAATTTTATTGTCCATCTCATAGCACTAGGATTGTGGAATCAAGAAATGCAAAGTTTCTTGAAAATGACTTGATCAGTGGGAGAGATCAAACCAGAAACATAGTTTCTGAGAAGGATCATTCAGAATCTCAATCTTCCACTTCAAGTGATAGATTGATTATTGTTCATAGCACCCCTCAAGTACAAACTGGTGTTGAACAACCAATCGTTGAAGTTACACAAGCTGCTGACGATATTCCAGTAGATCAAGGAGTTCAAGAGTTTCCAACAACTTTTGAACAACAAGTTGAACCACATACTTCTCAGGAAGATGATGGTACAACATTAAGAAGATCTACTAGACCAAAGAGATCAACAATTCCTAGTGATTATGTTGTGTATCTACAAGAATCTGACTACAACATTGGAGCCCAAGAAGATCCCGATCATTTTCCAAGCCATGATTGCAAAGAATCAGAATTATGGTACGATGCCATGAAGGAAGAGATGAATTCCATAAAGAGTAACGAAGTCTGGGATCTTGTTGAGTTGCCTAATGGTGCAAAATCCATTGGATACAAATGGGTCTTTAAGACAAAGAAAGACTCATTAGGCAACATTGAGAGATACAAGATAAGACTTGTTGCTAAGGGATTCACTCAGAAAGAAGGAATTGACTACATAGAGACTTTTTCTCCTGTATCTAAGAAAGATTCCTTGCGCATTATTATGGCATTAGTATCCCATTTTGACTTAGAGTTGCAACAAATGGATGTGAAAACGGCCTTTCTCAATGGAGATCTAGAGGAGGAGATTTACATGAAACAACCTGAAGGATTCCCCTCTAGTGATGGTGAGCAATTGGTTTGCAAGCTCAAGAAGTCATTATATGGTTTAAAACAAGCATCCCGCCAATG
The DNA here is from genome assembly GCA_000404065.3 of Pinus taeda. NCBI lineage: Eukaryota > Viridiplantae > Streptophyta > Pinopsida > Pinales > Pinaceae > Pinus > Pinus taeda. Next base: position 130,869 of record APFE030588581.1, read on the forward strand.
GTATTTGAAATTCCATAATGTAATTTCTTCTTTCGGTTTTGTAGAAAAAATTATGGATCAATGTATATACCTAAAAGTTAGTGGGAGTAAAATTTGTTTTCTTGTTTTATATGTGGATGACATTTTGCTAGCGACCAATGATAAGGGTTTGCTACATGAGGTGAAACAATTCCTCTCTAAAAATTTTGATATGAAGGATATGGGTGAGGCATCTTATGTCATTGGCATTAATATCCATAGAGACAGATTTCGAGGCATCTTGGGTCTGTCACAGGAAACCTATATTAATAAAATTTTAGAGAGATTTCGAATGAAGGATTGTTCACCAAGTGTAGCTCCCATTATGAAGGGTGATAGGTTCAATTTCAACCAATGCCCGAAGAACGACTTTGAAAGGGAACAAATGAAGAACATTCCATATGCTTCTGCTGTCGGAAGCCTAATGTATGCTCAAGTTTGCACAAGACCTGACATTGCATTTGTTGTGAGAATGTTGGGACGATATCAGAGTGATACAGGTTTAGACCGCTGGAGAGCTGCAAAGAAAGTAATGAGGTACCTTCAAGGAACCAAAGACTACATGCTTATGTATAGACGGACGAACAACTTGGAAGTAATTGGCTAATCAGATTCTGACTTTGCTGGATGTGTTGATTCATGCAAATCAACATCAGGTTACATTTTTATGATGGCCGGTGGAGCTGTATCATGGAGGAGTGCCAAGCAAACCTTGACTGCCACTTCCACTATGGAAGCCGAGTTCGTCCCCTGTTTTGAGGCTACTTTACATGGTGTGGTGTATGGCTTAAGAGTTTCATAACTGGGCTTAGAATTATGGATTCTATCTCTAAGCCATTGAGAATATATTGTGATAATTCAGCTGCTGTTTTATGGCTAAAAACCACAAAAGTGGGAGTCGAAGTAAACACATCGACATTAAGTATTTAGCTATAAGGGAACGTGTTAAAGAAAAGAAAGTGGTCATTGAGCACGTCAGCACTGAATTGATGATCGTTGATCCTTTGACTAAGGGCATGCCACCATTTAAATTCAAGGATCATGTAATGAATATGGGACTTGGTTCCATTATGCAGTTTTTCATTGTATGGACAATGATTATTGAAATTCTTAATTATTGTGATATTTTTTCTCATATTTATGTGCACCTTAAGTTGATTTGAGAAAATTCATTTAAGAAGGACCAAGAATAAACATAAGGTTTATTCATTAAGAAATTGTTGCCACATAAATTATGATAAAAATAAATACATAGTAATACATGGAAGATAATACTCGTCATTAGAAGACTTATCGCCATGATTCATGTATCTATTACTTAATTCAGAATGTCAATGGTTTGTTGAGACATTAAGTTTGGAAGTATGGACCAAGTGGGAGAATGTTAAGCTCCATTAAAGTTTTTCCAACTGCTGCCTACAGTTATGGCAGTAAACTGCAGTCTTTCCTTAATTTTTGGAAACCAACTGCAGTAGTTTCCTTAAATTAAGGAAATCAACTGCAGTTAATTAATTTTCTGGTTGGAGCTTCTGAAGTGGTCCATTACTCCATCTGGATTTCTCTACCTTGATTTGTGGAACAGCTGACACATAGCCATTAGAAGCTTGATGGAAGCTTGGCTATAAATTCATCTGTTTGGTCCCCAAGCTTGCATCTCAATCCCCTTCAGTTTTTTACACCATCTAGCTGAGAGAGCATAGCTTGGAAGTGCCTTCAGATTTTCTGTGATTTTTCTTTTGCTTGGAAATAAGCTTGAGTGCTGTTTCAGTGAAAAAGCAAGTGGACTGTGTGCTGTTTCAGTGAAAAAGCAAGTGGAATGTGGTTTGCCGCAAGAGCGTTATCAATGGCTGGAGGTAATCCTGGGCATTGAAATTTCATTTTTAGATTTTTAATTCCGCATATAGAATCGCTATTGTAACTCTAACATTTGGTATCAGAGCGATATTTTATTTCCACCTTGTTTTTGTTCTTGCTTTTGGCTTTTGGCATTTTACTTTCTTCTCCATTACGCATTACAAATGCATCAATCCTGCTTAAGCGACGGTTTCTTGCATAATCTGCACTCCTACATGACACATGCAGCTATAGGCCATTCGAATTCATGTTTCTCTGGTTTTGTAAAACTATAACAGTTCAGAATGTGCATGTGTGTTGTTGAATTTTTCTGAGATGCTAGAAACGTGTAAAAACCGTTCAAAATTTTTTGAAATCCCACAAGAAACAGGTTATTTCTGAAATACCCATATAAAATGAACTCAGGGTAGTCCTAAGCATATGTAGGTACTTGCAGAGCCTTATTCATTTCCGTAATGAACATAATCTACGGTTTCAGTCCTCATGCTTTGTAAATAGAAAATTCTTGTGCACAATTCGAGTGGTTGAAAAATAGAATCTAAACATATATATTTTATTTTATAGAGTCCCTGAAAAAGGATTTGCATTTGAATTTTTTTCTTTTTAATCGAGATAAAAGAAAACACTAAAGAAACATACATCCACACGGATATTGTTCTTTTCGTTTGAAGATGCAAAGAAGGCGATCAACTACTCGTAAATAAGCTACAAGAAGATTAAAAATGAATGATCGTATTTGCAACGAAATTAATTCAATTACCTAAAATGTAACGAAACCATAATCAAGTAGTAGTTCAGATAATAATTTGACCTGCGTGAATTGAACTGAATAGCCTTACACAGGATTGAATTTAATAAGAAAATGTTTTGGGTTTTTTACTTGAAACCACAACTCTGGTCATTTCAAATGCTTCAAATATAATGTTTTATGGCAGGTGGAACTATATCTTTTAAAAGACACCCGTGTAGTTGATATTTTGAACTTAATCAGTAGAATTTAAACATCGGGAGAATACAGACCGTAAAGAGATGGATTCGCTTGAGCTTGTTGGCTTTAAGATTGGGTTTGGGTTTAATTTCAGGCCAATTAAAGGCTTTGTCCGACTGCTTATCTCTGTCCGCCATTCTCGCTTAGCCCTTGCCAATCAAAACCTGCTCCCAAATGCTAGCTGGCTTAACTTACAGGCTATTGTCAAATCCTTAATTTCATTAACGATTATATGGATTATATTGAATTCAAAGCTTCCGGTTCTATTTTCTTAATTTGTCGTTTGACTTTCAATTTCGGAAAATAAGAAATTTGTTACACGAGAGAAGCCATAACTATTGCTTTAAGGTCAAAGTGATGAAGGTTGTATCTGTGTGAACAGATAACAAACTTGAGATTTTTTTTTTTTTATTGGTTACGTATAGCCATAGCATTTGGGATACATATATCCAACACTTAATTAAACCTGGTATAAGGTTTATATTTTTTTGGTTTATGTGCGGTGTGGGTTGGCACCATGTATGATATATATACACATATATGGGTTGGTTTATGTGGTTTTTATTAAAATAGTCTTAATTTTATTTATCTTGTGAAAGAATAGCTTGTTTGCTTTTCTATATTTGTTTGTTTTACAAACTTAAGGACAGAGCCTGAAGTCAAGGCATCTAACCTTCGAACTGTATTTGCTATGCAAGTGCAAAATAGATCAATGCTGCTTCAGTCTATCTCCGGGTTTTGCTTATAAACTGAACAATCGATTTGCAGTCATTTACGGTAATGTTAACTGCTTTAACTTTAATTTTGTTTATGTAAAGAATAATGTCTAGTGATCTATACAATTTTAATTAATTAGAGAATAGCCACAACATCTTTAATTAATTAAAATTATATATTTTGATTGATTAGATCACATAAAGATTATTTAGACATTAAATTGTAATTAATTAGACTAAATATAATAAATTTTATCCCACAGGATTTTTTATTATATATATGTAATTAATTAGGATAAAATTTCATAACCTACCCATAGGAGTTATGAATTAATAGTTTTATCATAAAGTTAAAAACAATGAATAATTGAATATGCTTCAATTAAAAATTTAGCCCACACGCAATTTTTATGTCATTAGATTCAATTTTGAGCATGATTTACATTGGTAAAACATGAAATTTTATTAAGCCTCAAATTTTAACATAAGCATGTGATTTTTAATTTTGATGCAGTAGTACAACCTGTAAATTTCTCTGAAATTCGTTGTGACATTCCCAAACTTAAGGGAGATAACTATAAGGTTTGGAAGTAGAGGATTCTCCTTCATTTGGGGTGGATGGACATAGATTATGCTATTAGGAAAGATGAACCACTGGAACTCACTAATACCAGCACTGCAGCGGACATCACGCTTTATGAACGATGAGAGCGATCCAATCGTTTAAGCATGATGTTCATCAAGACTGAAATTTCAGCTGGTATTCGTGGTTCCGTTGATCAGCATGAAAAGGTCCAAGACTTGTTGAAGGCCATTGACGATCAATTCGTCACTTCAGACAAGGCACTAGCAAGCACCCTAATCATGAAGTTCTCATCCCTAAGGCTCACTAGTGTGAAAGGTGTGCGCGAGCACATCATGCAGATGAGGGACACTGTGGCGCAATTGAAGAAACTCGAGGTTGATATATCGGAGTCCTTCCTAGTGCACTACATCCTGAACACCCTTTCGCACCAATATGGATCTTTCAAAATCTCATACAACACACATAAGGATAAATGGTCAATTAATGAACTCATGACCATGTGTGTTCAAGAGGAAGAGAGACTGGTGATGGAACTGAGAGAGAGTGCAATGCTGAAAACACATGGAAAGGGAAAATCTAAAGCCAATCGAAAAGGGAAAGGTAAAGTACCTCCCCAAGCCAGTATCAAGAAGGATTCCAAGTGTTTCTTCTGTAAAAAGAAGGGACACATGAAGAAGGAATGCGCCAAATTTAAGAAATGGCTTGCAGACAAAGGTAATTTGATCTCATTTGTTTTTTATGAATCTAATATGGTTAATGTTAATATTAACACATGGTGGATTGATTCTGGATCAACAATTCACATTTCGAATTCCTTGCGGGGTTTGTAAAACCTAAGAAAACCAGTGGGAAGTGAGCAAAGCATCTTATCAGGAAACAATATGGGCTCGCATGTGGAAGCTATAGGAACATGTTATTTAACTTTAAGTAGTGGCTTTGTTTTAGAATTAGAAAAGACCTTTTATGTTCCAAGTTTTTCTAGAAACTTGATTTTAGTTTCAAGGCTTGTACCTTTTGGATATTCCTTAAACTTTTCAGAAAAATCTTTCAGTCTAGTTTATAAATCTGATTATGTTGGGAATGGTATCTTGTCTAATGGTCTTTACTGCATTAATTTACAAAACAATGCCACTTATGATTCAATGCATGTTTATACTGGTACTAAAAGATGTGTTATTAAAGAAGATTCCTCTAAATTATGGCA